>JARBWK010000005.1:76007014-76370128 GCA_030556195.1 Anolis apletophallus
CCCACCAGGTGGTGGCCTTGGAGACATGCACAGAGCTGGAAATATGCCTTAGGTTACACCACACCAACATGAGTAGCACTGACTTGTATATTGCTGACTCAGGAAGGATATGATGCAACCTTTCCTGGACATTGGGGTTGCTGAGTCAGAGGGATATGATGCAACCTCTGCTGGGCATTGCATGCCATGGGGGTTGGGCCTTTGAGATGATGGACAGGTGATGGGGGTGTGTTTTGTATTTAAGGTGTGTTTGTCCCTTGTGATGCCAATTCTGGCATCAAAAGCGTTATACCTTCAATAAATCTAGTGGGATCGAGTTGCTGTCTGCGTGTGGTCCTTACAGAGAATTGGAGCGTTCTCACACCAAGTAGAGGGCAAGTTTGGTCCTAGTTAGGGTTGAGAGTAACCCAGTAGGTAAAGCAGTTAAGTAATAGAACTGCTGGTACCTGTGTAACAGTGTCAGGAGAAGTTATACCCCAGTGTTAAATTGTTTGAAACTTGTTTGAAACTTGGAGTCTGAAACCAACCAAGCATTGTACCCGTTTGTGAATAAATTGTTAAACACTTTCAACACAACATCTGTGGAAGTTGTTTATTACTAAAGACCCTCACATCTAGTGGTCAAAACAGGTCTAATGGTGGCAGCGAGTTAAAAAGAAGAGAAAAGCCTTGTCGAATTGTTGTCAAATCTTTACATTTGGTGACATCTTCACAATAGTATTCCCTTCTTTAACTCTTAGGAGGGCCGAAACTGTGCCACTGTTGAGATGCAGCTGCCTATTTGGGTGGAGAGGATGAGGATTATTTCCAAAATAATAAGTTTTAAAATTGCAATGAAAAAGAAAAGTGTTTCCCCTTTCCAGGGTGCTTGTGCCCAGCTTTGTGCTGGCCAGTGACTGTAATAAAGTTTGGTATTGTATTGTATTATGAGAGTATTTTTTCTCCCTCTCTTTCTCCTTTACTGAAGGGAAGGAAGACAGCTACTTGCATTGATAATGTCACTGATATACATGACCTTGGCAAGGAGACAGAATTCTCCAAAGAAACATTGTCCTATATATGCCAGTCTGTAATTGTCCCCTCTGATGTAATGGGCTACAAAACAGTGATGTCTTCACAGCCTGTGAGCCTGGGTGACCGCTTTGTAGGTGAGAGTTACTGTCATCCTGTGATTTGACCTGAGAGCTGATGCAATTTCTCAATGGAAGCTTTTGGGAATGTTACATGCAGTGATTGAAGTGACTAGACCAACTCCGCCCTTCTGCCTGCTAGATAAAAATGGCAGATTGGAAACCAGTAAGATCAATATAGGTTTTCAGTTGAAAAATATGATTGCTTGAATCAAGAAACTTAATGCCAGTTGGTACCTGTTCTCTTTCCTACGCTAAGTTCAAGCTTAACTTTTGACTCAGTTCCTAGAAAAGCAAGGAGTTATCAGGGGTTTTTAAGAAACAACAACATTATATATTAAAACTGTATAAGAATGACACTGTTTTTAGACTGGATTCCATGTCCCAGTTTAGGCTCAGTCACAACATTTTTATTTTTATGATTTAAAAAACTGGTAACACAATACACAAACAAAATACATATTAACTGACATTTCCTAACCCAGAACTAGGAACTGTGCAGACTACTAAGTGCTGTTGAAATGTAGCTCCTATCATCCATTAGTATCAGTTATGTTGGATAGGGCTGCTGAGGGTTGAACAGCTTCTGGAAGACTCCTCCCCCAGCCAAAGTTATCACAAACCTCACACGATGCCATGAGCCTAATTCAAATTTGCAAAAAAAATCCTGGGGGGAGGATTGACAAACAAGTCTTTTTGCTGAAAATGGCAATGATGAGATTGTTCTCTTTTGTAGAAGGACTCTAAAGCACAGTGTATTTGGGGGCATTAGGGTTCCTGCTAATCTAGGCTGGAATTGCATCCTCCCCTATGCAGTGTCTCCTTTTCACTGGTTTGTTTCTAATTTGCAGGAGTAACAACACAGCCTATTCTAGACAACATAACCTCTCCTGGTGATTATTTCACTCCTGAGAATGTGGCCTTACCAGATGTGATATTCTTTTACAGGTAAGATAAAGAGTGTCAAACAAAGATAAATAGTAGGTACTGTCCATTTTTAGAAATGAAATTTATTTTGTATTTTCTAAAACTGAAAATAACCGTAACAAGTAACTAGAGAACAAGACAGAAAATTACCGTAAGGTATTTTCTTTAGTGCTGGAGGATGATGCTTCCCACCTTCCTGTAATCCATGTAATGAGTTCAGTCTTCTGTGTAACTGTACACATGAGCCTAATTTCTATCCAAGGTGTAGGATTACCACTTCTAGCAGGCATATCATAAGCTAATATATTTTGTTAACTTGCAGATCCAGTGATGTGACCCAGACATGTAATGAGGGGAGAGCCACTGCCATCAGAATGAGATGTAATCCCCTAAAGCCACAGACTGGAACCTTTTCTGTGCCAAAGTAAGTTTGCTGGCTAGTATTTATCTAGCTAGAAGCTATGTCCCATTGACAGTCTGCCCTAACCTCTACAATAGGGCACATTAGAAATTGGTGCGGAGAGGGAGTAATTAAGAGACTCATTTAAGTGATGCCAAAGATTAGAAGTCTACTATCACTGTTAGTTCAGAGATACAATATGCAGAAGGCAAGAGAACAGATACTTTTTCATATATTTGGGAAATTATAGTTATACCACTGAAGTGGAGTTGGCATGCCTTTTCACCTGTGGAGAAGGCCCAGTTTCTGTGTACTTCACACTTCAGATGTGTATGCTTTTTGCAAATACTAACCACATAAGTCTCAAATCAAGATCACAAATCCTGCACTTGAGGAGATAAGGTTACGTTTTGCCTTTCTGTATCATTTTCTCCAGTTATTATTTTCTGTTATTCCCCTGCTATTTATTCCAAGTGAAAAAACCATACAAATAAACATATTTTACACTAAAGTCCACATCAAGCCAGATATTTGTTTGGGTGGGGATGTTAGGGCCTTCTTAACAGCATTATAGACCCTCAGGCAAAGCAGTGCACCGGGCCCTTCACAACCACTCACAGGAATAATCATGCATATTATTGATAAAATAAGCTTATATTTATTAGTACTACATAATAAGTCTACAGTTTATTTTTCCTCACATTTTTACACTTCCTCTAACTCTTCATCACACAAATAGAATTCCTGGAACACAAATAGCGGAGGTTCTGCTTCCAATAATGGAAGAAACTGTTGTCTTCAGCCGTTAATTGCCTTCTGTGAAACTATTACAATATTTTGCTTTGATAACATTGCAAGCAATAAAAATAGTAACATATATCTCATGAATGCAGACATGCTAACTCTCAGCTATAAGCCATCATTTTTCTTCTGCGGAGTTAGTGGGAGAGTTTAATGTTTGAGGGGGTGTCTGGAAAATTAGTGTTGCATTCTGGTCTGTGCATAGATTAGCATGGGGCCCCTATGCTTATGCCCCCATTGTTTTTGCTCTTTGTGTGAGCATGGTGTTGGTATTTGTTATCTTTTGCTTCCTGTTTGCTTCTGTGCATCCTGTACCTTTTTGTCATGGCCTTGAGTTTGTACAATAAATTATTTGATTGAAGCTAATGCTCCCCACCCATCCCAGACAATTGCCCAGAGTTCCCATGGCATTAAGATGGCACTTGGGGATGTAAAAATGTTGTAAAAGGAATTGCTCCATTCTTGTTCCCTTATGCTCTAGTCTGGTTAAGGAAATGGAGCTCCTATGTAAAGAACCTCAACTGCTTAAAGGTATCTCTGTTGTGTCTAGTTTGATGCAATCATCATTGATAGAACTCATGTTAGTTCTCATGCTTAGAAATATAACTTAGCAAAAAAGTATTTTTAACACAAGCATTGTTGTATAAGTGAGATCTGACCAAAGCAGAAAAGATGAGCGCCATACTTCCTTGGATCTCGACATTATACTCTTTTTGATGCAGCCCAAAATCCCACTGGCTTTTTAGTTGTTGCATCACACTGTTGGCTCATGTTCAGCTTGTTGTTTATGAAGACTCCAAGATCTTTTTCGCATGGACTGTTGTCAAGCTAGGCATCACCCATCCTGTACCTGTGCATTTCAATTTTTTCCTGCCTAAGTGATGTATCCTACACTTCATTATTATCCTTTTATTTGATTCTGATGATGGAGCCTAGCAGAGTTCATATTTTAAAAATAAATGTTATTTGTGGGAGCGGATTTGGCCAGGTGGCCCTCCAAGATCTCCTGGGGGGGGGGGGCGCTAATGCAGCTCCCTACCATTCCACAGCTGCCCATCCCTAATCTGTGGAATTGTTGGTTAAAGGATCTTTGGTAGTAGCTTGAGGAAGGTCCAATGCCTAATTGTTAGATTTTGAGACTGGTTACTACTGGAGAAGTGATTCAAATGATTTAATTCCATTCAAAATTACTTCTTGTACTATGCAAATAGCAAATGCCCCGATGGAACCTGTGATGGATGTACTTTTCATTTCCTGTGGGAGACTGTTGAAGCTTGCCCCCTCTGTTCTACAGATGATTATCATGCCATCACCAGTGCTTGTGTTGGAGGGATACAGGTAGAGATTTGGAATCATTTTTTTTGAGTTTTCATTGTTTTCAAAGGTTGCAAGATGCATGTTTGTACATAGAATTACATGATTTTTTAAAATGAGATTTTTTCCAAGCTACCACATCTCAACTTTCAGCCCATAGAATCTTAGAATAATAGACCTGGAAGAGACCACATGGGCCATCTAGTCCAACCCACTGCCATGTAGGAAAAGCACAAAGTTAATGAACATGGATGTAAGAAAAGGTACATAAACGAACTAGAAAGAAACAATGATTTCTTGTTACCATTCCATGTAGCAGGGAAGGTTATAAATGAAGTTCAACATATAGACCCCCCTCTGCCATGCCACAAACAAAGACTGTCAACCTCATAAGACAGACTTTGTTTTGGTGGCATGCACCGGATCTTCTATAGTTTTATGACAGAGTCTGCCAGCTCCCATCAGAACTACTTCCAGCAGGGCTCTGTAAACCAGGGCTGTCCAACTGGCGGCCCCGGGACCGGATCCGGCCCCGTAGCCTGTTGGACACGGCCCCACCTATGCCCTCAGCCGCCATTTTTAATTTGAAAAAAAAAAAAATCGATTTTTAAAAAAAAATGGCGGCCGGGGCTGAGGGGAAGGGAGGCGGGGCAGGGAGGAGGAAGAGAGCTAGCTCCTCCTCCTTTTCAGCACCCCCCTCCCTACCTAGGGCGGGAGCCGCGAAAAGGGCAGAAGGCGGCGCCAACAGCAGCGCGTCACAGGCCTGGCGTGACGCGCTGCTCCCTGGCACCGCCTACTCCTCCTTTCGGCGCCCCCTCCCTTCCTAGGGCGGAGGGGGTGCTGAAAGAAGGAGTAGGCGGCGCCAAGAGCAGCGCGCGTCAGGCCTGGCGTGACGTGCTGCTCCTTGGCACCGCCTATTCCTCCTTTTTCGGCGCCCCTCCTTCCTAGGGCGGAGGGCGCGAGGAGAGTAGGCGGCGCCAAGAGCATGGCGTCACGCCAGGCCTGTGATGCTCTGCTCTTGGCGCCGCCTACTCCTCCTTTCGGCGCCCCTCCCTACCTAGGGCGGGAGCCGAAAAAGGGCAGAAGGCGGCGTCAGAGGCAGCGCGTCACAGGCCTGGCGTGACGCGCTGCCCTTTGGCGCCGCCTACTCCTCCTTTTTCGGCGCCCCTCCGCCCTAGGAAGGGAGGGGCGCCGAAAGGAGGAGTAGGCGGTGCCAAGGGGCAGCGCGTCACGCCAGGCCTGTGACGCGCTGCTCTTGGCGCCGCCTTCTGCCCTTTTTCGGCCGTTTTAGGAGGGGGCGGGGCCTGGGGTTGGGGGCGGGGCCTGGGGGCGGGGCCGAGCGGCCCCCTAGGTCATCAGTGACTTTTATCCGGCCCTGGACCCGTAGAAGTTGGACAGCACTGCTGTAAGCTATAAAATGATAGATTTGGTGCATGTTGCCACACCGTGTTGTCTTTGAGACAATGAGGGGAAGTCAGGCAGCTGACACTTCCACCCGTAGGATGTGACGACCATTGAACCGGGCGATGTGTGGCGTGGGATGGTGAGTATCATTCCCGTCCCCCCGTCCAGGCACAACCAGATTTGCCACAATGCATGCTGATTCCTGCGGCCAATGTGAAGAGGTACATAGAGTGATTTTACAATAAAAGCCTAGTCTAGGAGCACCCAAAATCAGATTTTAAACAATTTGACACTACTACTGATTTCAGATGTACATGTCTAGTAAATGATGAAATACTTTGGCAGCATTTTGCAACAGCTCACTTACGGTCTTTCCTAAGATAGATTTATCTCTTTAAAGATTCCTATAGCAACTCTTATTGCGGCTTGTATGTAACGAAGAATTACTATTGTCTGTCTGTATGAGCTAAGGATATATATGACTGAAAAGAAGCACACTTACTTTTTCTTATACAGAGAACAACATATGTCTGGCGGGAGCCCAAGCTCTGTGCAAGAGGCATCCTGCTCCCAGAGCAAAAAGTCAGCATCTGCAAAAGCATGGACTTCTGGCTCAAAGTGGGAATCTCAGCTGGGACTTGTGCTGCTATTCTTCTGACAGCTATGACATGCTACTTCTGGAAGAAAAATCAGAAGTAAGCTAGCTCCTGTCCCAACATCTGCTTCTTAGTCATAGCTACATCGATAGCATTGTACAGTGCCCTCTTCTAGTTTACCTTTTATGTCAGACTAGCTGTCCCCTGCCACGCGTTGCTGTGGCCCAGTCTATGTATATGTGTTTTGTGTGTGTGTGTGTATATATATATATATGTGTGTGTGTGTGTGGTTTTGTGCATGCATTGTAATGTATTTTTTAATTTTTGGCTTTTTAATTCCTTTCTGCTATGTTTTCCAGTGTTTTTATGCGTGTTTTTGTTGGCCTGATAGGTGTATTGTGTCCAGATTTGGTGTCAATTCGCCCAGTGGTTTTTGAGTTATGTTAATCCCACAAACAAACATTACATTTTTATTTATATAGTTGATAAACTTGAACAATGTAACAGACAGACAAAAGTAGAAGCTGAATTTATTTTTCAAATAACATTGCCTATTGAATCATACGTGTTTATCTTTATATATTGTTATATTTCAGCCAAGCCTGGCTTTTGCTGATTTCATTATTTGCAAGTTGGATTAAAATGTTCTCTTGGGGAATCTCTAGGTTCTCCACTGCACAACTCTGTGCTCAACTTCCACAGGTGACCATAGAGTCCTCCCGGAGGTTTCTAGAAATTCTTAAAAAGATGTTCCTTCAAGTAAAAGAAATAGGATTTTTAATTTTTGAGTTTTAACTTTTGTAGGTGTCCTGTGCCCTTAACTCCAGCAATTGTGGAGGGTTGGCTGTATATTATCAATTCACACATTCATTAGTTTATAAAGGAGATACCAGAATGCGGAACTTTTGTGATTAAAAGAAGCGGGGGCTGAAAGGAGGAATAGCCAAAAAGTGATTGGTGGTTAGAGAAATAAAGGATGGTGTCAAAAAGAAGCCTGAAAGCTGTTTTTGTCCTTCAAGTTATTTTCTGTCTGTCTCTTTCAAGATTGGAATATAAATATTCAAAGCTGGTGATGAATGCCAGTGCCAAGGATAGTGAGCTGCCTGCTGCTGACAGTTGTGCCATCATGGAGGGGGAAGATGTAGAAGATGACCTGATTTTCACAAGCAAGAATTCCCTTTTTGGCAAAATAAAGGCATTCACTACCAAGGTGAGGTACTTGTGGATCCCTGTTGCCACAATGGACAAAATGAAGCAATGGGGCCTTGGGCTTGATTCCACTGTTTATTTAACCTGACAGATATTTTGCATGCCCAGTTTAGTTTTCTAGGTCATATCTAAATAGGCATTGTCCCAACCCACCTAATATGCAAGGTATTCCTGAGGCATGCATGTATTTTCTTCTTGAAGTCAATATCCCTTTCATTTTTGACTTGGACTATTTGTAATTAATATTCTTAATGAATGTAAATTTTGTCCTCCTAAAACTCTTGACAGAGAAGGATAGTAAAAGAGAAAAATGTGCTTCTTTCCAAAAATTTCACCAGATGTAGTTAGCTTTTCTGGTGCTAGAAAAGTATCACAAATGTTTATAGGATCCTTTCTCCAGGATAGACCTATATCCGTGAGACTCTCTGCAAATGTTATTGTATTTCCTACTGCACTGATGAATGTTCCAGCTAATAGTGCACTGTTGTGTTTCTAATGTGGCTATTTGTTTTCCTGTAGGCTTCTCTTAGGTATAGTCAGGGTTGGCAGAACTTTGTGTGTAGGGTTGTTCTCAGTGAACTAAGAGGAAGAGTCTTCCAGGTAGATAGAGATCAAATAAAGATGGTATTGTTTTGTGTCTCTGTGTCTAAAAACATGCCAGCTAACTGAGGGCATGCAACAATCAAGCAGCATTAGATGAGATGACCATGTGGTCCAAATGGGGCATAGAGGAGAACCTGCAATCTGAGAAACTCTAACACCGCTGCCAGCTTTCTAGAGCTGTAGCCTCTTTCTTTGGAGGAAGAAGACATTAGAGTGAAGTGTGCAGTAGACAGAGTAATGGGTATTAATTCAAGATAGAAGTGCAAGATTATAATCTAATCAAGGCTGGAACCTGTCTTGTCTCATAAATACATGGATGCTTATTGTACAGTTGAGAATAATGCATGACAGGCTGGTTGCCCCTTGCTCAGTTTCATCCTTTAGGAATCAGAGCCAGAACTGCCAATGGTGTTTCTGTGAGGATAGTGAGAAAAACAGCAAGATCACATATTTACATGGGATAAAGTACAGGCATTTAGCAAGTGTATGAAGAGTGTGAGTGGAATTCTCCCCTCCCTTACACAAATTATGCTATTTAAATCAACCTTAGGTCTTCAGTTTAGATCACAATAGGCAAAGTGCAGCCCTCCAAAGGTTCTTGGTAGCTTCTCCTAGCATTTCTCATAATCTGCTATGCTGACTAGGACAGATGGGATAGATGCACTTTATCCATCCTGGTCTAGATGCTGGAAATTTTCATCTTGTTTTATATCTATTTTCCTCCATACTGCCACTTCTCTAAGAGTACAAATAATAAAAGTTTCTTATCTCAAACATCAAACAACTTGAAAGTATTTACGGTGGTCACTTCTGCAGATGGAGGCTTAAAATAATTGTTTACTGAAAGTCACAATGTGGTTAAAGAAGTGGGATATGAAATTAGAAAGCATAATCTGAGAAAAACGCAACATTTATTTCCTAGCCTTAACCAGACTTCATTTTATGTTGCCTTTAGAGAACATCTGATGGTTTTGACTCTGTGCCACTGAAGACTTCCTCTGGTACCATTGACATGGATCTTTAGGAGTGGATTGCCTACCTCTCATGCCTTTGCTGCAGGATGCTTTGGGACTTCTCCTTGGCTAATACCTGCACTTTTATGAACTTGCCATGTGGCCTTATCGATATTCTTTAACTTCAGCTTCTTATTGTACTTTTTTAAGCCGAAAATTTTAACATTCTCCCAAAAGCAAAACTGTGCCAAATACAAGTGTGCTTTTAAAACTAAATGTAGATATATATTTGTATGTCTCTTGCACGCCATGTCCCCTTTTCTGTGTTGTGGCCAAAATTTGAGTTTTCACCGTAACAGTTTTATTCAGTGTGACAATGTTTGCATTTTAACTTTTCCCCCCAGCTACAAATGGCTGAACTACTCTAAAATATCACTGTGGGCATGCTCCTAAGGCCAAGACAATATCAAACAATATGCAATCCTCTAGACAACATGCTCCTAAGGCGGCAGTCCTTACCTAGGAATAATCCCATTGAATTTGGGCTTACTTCTAAGCAGATATACATAGGCTCTTGCTGTAATTCTTCCTTCCAGACAATCCTTCTTGTGGATGACGATACCATCTTATCTTGCAAAATGCTTTCCAAATGTACTACTACGTTCATAGTTTTGAATGGATGGTGTTAAGCCCCATCTTCCTCATTAAGGGCTTTTTGGCAGTGAAACGGTATTTGGGTCCCAATTACCAACTTCTTCACTGCATTCAGATTATCCTTACAGGCTGATACAGGGTGGGGTTTTTTGTAGTATAGAAAATCCCAGAGCATGCTGTAGGTGTTTTTCATTTACAGCCAGCCTTTTTTCTAAATTGCTAGTAACACCACCTAAAGCTCCTTGAATGCCACTTTGGCAAAAGATCTGCTGCACACTGATCATTTTGGAGATTATTATACCTGGGAAGGAGTATTTTTAAGCATTGCAGAATATTAGAGCATAAAAAGAATGGCTGGATTTTCTTCATCTTTTGTACAAAAGCAGCCACTTTTAAGAAAATCCATACAAGCATATGCCCTATTACCATCTAAGAGGGGATTGCCAGTCTAATTGGCATTCTGACAGCCTATCAGGGCTTCCAAGAAATCCTACTAGATTTTAAGCAGAAGAGTGTGTCCTTAAGCTATGAGTGTAGATATTCAGGTAATGACTGCAGTGATCAACTATGCCCCTTGTGTAACAGGAGGAATTACAATCAGTCATTTCCCTATACAGGCCAAGGTATGTGGAAGAACTTCTTTGCGGGGAGGGGGGGATCTCACCCTTGAATTACAGACTTCAGTTCGGAGGCACATTTGGATATCTTTCACTTTCACTGGGGAAACGGATGGCATGCTTAGCATTTTAAGCAATCAGGACATAACCTCTGAGCTTTCAGTTTTATGTACGTTCCCCTCAGTTTTGTTAAAATTTGATTTTGTTTTTAACACTTTCAAATAACTAAGCAAATCAGTGCTAGCAACCAGAGAAGAGATTGTGGAAGAGCTGCAACAATTTTTGCCAGTTTTGATACGTATCAGTGCGTAGATACCTATGAAATGTTTCTGTATAATTATTTGAATTGCTTGAATTGTAGCAGCGGCGAATGTGGTACAAGATAACGTTCCCATTCCATCCATTCCTTTATGGATATTATGGCTTCTGATCTGGGAAGTTTTTTTGGTTTTTTTCCCATTGGAGAAAGGCAATTATCACTCAAAGAAAATGCTTTTTTTCTCTGTATATTGACTACATTTAAAACTAAAGCTTGGGGAAAATAGTTTTTTTGGACTAAAACTCTGAGAATCACCCAAGATTATGGCACAATGGGTTGTAGTGTTGTTTTTCTAAAAGGAACTTTTCAACTCTTTTAAAAACTTGTGCTCCTGAGTTAAGTCAACATTTACTGGTAACGCCAAGCCAGTGTTGACAGATTTCAGTACTTCTGTATGCTCTATTAGGTTAGAATAGTCCTTAATATTAAAGCAGTAAATAAAAATGAACAGAAACCCATACCCTCCTTTCATAACATAATCACGTAAATGTCAAATTTGTTAAAAATAGGTTCCATAAAGTTCAACAAGCCTTAGTTACAGGTAAGCAGGTAAGGAACTGCAGCCTCAGTCATTCAAGTTTCATTTCAATGACAGTACTTTTAATTTTATTGTAGATGCCCCTAGATTTCTATATCTCTGCTTTGCTTTTCTTATACTGTGTACTTTCTATGCCTACAAATGTTTCACAATCACAGACACAAATGTGATCATTTTAGAGTATGATTTCATGTTGTGTTTTTATAAGGATAAATGCCCATAATTTATTTTGGACGTAAACTCTTCTGCCCCAAGCAGCTAACAGGAACTGGTTCTGATACAAACAAGGCTAAACTGATTTGGATTGATTTTTGTTTCCTGGGATAAGTAATTATCAGCTGCTGTTACCTCCGTTTCTCAATTGCTCCTGACACATACACACACACACCCCACCAAACTTCAATATAAATAATTCATATTGGTTTAAAAGGAGACTTGAGAAATCTTTTAAAATATCATTTAAAGTAATATCAAACCATACTGGAACTGGAAAATAAGTAATGGCCATGGAATCATTGAACATTTGGATGTTGATGAAGTATAGTGTCTCTTATCTTTGGCCTGATTAAGGAGGGTTGATGGGAAATACCTGGAGAGCCAACTCTCAGCTCTGGTTTAAGTCCAAGTTATGATTGCTCATATTGGAATTATTAAGGGATAGGAAACAGATGTCTTAATTGCATGCCCTGTGTGAATGAGTAAGAAGATCCCAAACACACAGGTCAGGGCCGTAGCCAGGATTTTGATTCGGGAGCTGAGTTTGGTTCGGGGCTGAGACTGGGTGGAAGAGGGTCTACCCTAGCAAACCTTTTGTATTGTTATCCCAATAACCCCATTAATGTGGGATATAATGAGCATGATGATCAGATCATGATATGAATAAACATAACAGCTTAAATAATGTACCAGTAAGGCCTTCTCGCGGACCACCCTGAAAATTTGGGGGGCTGAAGCCCCCTTAGCCCCCTCCCCTGGCTACAGCCCCCTCCCCTGGCTACATGCCTGACACAGGTCTCTGATTAACTAATAAGCATTATCTTGTATGCTGGCCTGCACAACTTGTGATGCACAAAGCTGAATGCAATGATGTTTTATGGCATGCCAGATACTTATTAATGTGTTTTCACAGTCCCAGGGAAGCCAGTGATAACAGGGAGACTATAAACCATTTGGAGCTGCAGACTTAGAAGGTCTGCTGCATTTCACCTGATAAGGTAGAAATTATACAAACCGAAGGAATATAGTTTAAGCATAAAGTCACTTACAGCAAATACAGCCAAAATGGAGGAATTCAGAAGTACCACAAATCTGTTTTAGAACTCATTTTATTCTTTAGTCTTCCTATAATTAGATTCCAGCCAATTTCTAAGAGGATACAAAGATCTGTTCCTGCACCAGTGAATCTCACCAGTGGTTATTAAACAAACTCAGCACCTTCTCTCTTTGAAACAATATTAAATTTCAGGACAATCAAGAGTATACTGTTCCTGATTCAGAGGTGATTAAACCAGCACAAAAAACCTACTTAGCCCTAAATGCACACGAAGACTTGGCCTGCCATGGAAAAGGTTTGGTAGAGCCTCAAATTGTCGTAGGAAAAAATGTCAATGATAAGGCAAGTGGTACAGGAAAATGTTAAATTTCTCAGAGCATTTTGGAAGAAAGGTCAAGAAAACCAAAAATTGTTTCAGATTTAAAAGAAACTGGCACAAAAACTTAGCATTAGGCTATGCCAGTATTTAAAAAAGGAGGGGGATTAATGCATTTGAATTCTACTGTCAAGTTGGGTAATCTAAACTGCTCAAGCTGAGTGAAAAAAAAGTATCTTCATTCTCAGTAGTAGATGTGGCAAAGAGATATATATTGGATTAGTTTCAAGAGCATCAGCACGTTACCAGGATGAGTCCACTGCATTATGAAATTATTGCCTTAGTATATAGTATATGTATGTATACTATTTGTTTAGCAGTCTAACTAGAAGAGGGTAAGATAGAGGGACAAATGCACAACCTAAGACATGTTGTAAAGCAGAACTTAAAAGACATATAATACATACTTACTGAAATAATTGAAAAGGACATAATATTTTATATTTGATTTAGAAAGTTGTAAAATGTCAAGTGAAAGTAGCCAACTATTAATTCAATCAGAGGCTCAGGCAATCAGTTTAGCATACTTGTAACTTTGCTTTTGTTTTCTAACTGCAATATAACATGGAAAATATGATTTGTCCTGCAAAGTGTTGGGTAGGAGCAGTGACAAAGACAAAAATCAAAACATAAGACCAATAAGAGGCAGTGGGTGTAATCTTTGCCAAATTGTTTAAATTATATTGTGATACAACAGTAAGCTAAAGGAACCACCCGCAGGAATCTGGAATTTTAGGAGGACCACCAGCAGCAACTCTGAAAATTCAGAGCCATTCCCACTGAAGATCTTTCAGAAGTAATACCCAAATGCCTATGACAGATAGAAAATACAGATGAACAAACATTCCCTCTGGAGAGGGTAGGAAGCTGGAAATGAACCTAAAATAACTGGGTGGCTAAGATGAGAAAAGAAATTACTTGTCATGGGCATTGCATTCCTTAGCCAAAAAACCAGTGGGAGTTTAGCTTATTTTTAAGTTTTCAAATGTCTTACCAGACATAAATTGTAATATCTAGACCTTTACATGTGTGCCATGTATATTATGTGGTCCTCCCCTGATAGAGTTGATACAATCCTGTCATATAGACTGATCATTAAGATCACAAAAATACTTTTGCCTATTTAATAGTATCACTGCTTCTGTTTTTGTACGAAGTTGTGATTTATTATTCTGGCTTTTTGTTTCTGCTGTATTTTGTACATGGTCAAAAATGTTTTTTGGATCAAACTGTAACCTTTACAAACTGTGACCTTTGTAACACGATCATCATGCCAGATATTTTAGTGTCCTAGAATTAATCTGCCAGGACTTTTGTGTATGTGGGCAAGTTATAAAAGTGTTATTCAGGGACTACAATACCTTTCTTACACAGATGACAGTGAATTTTTGCAACTCCGTATGTTACAGAATTGACTGGATTATATTTATAAAACTGCTTTTTCAGCTTTGTGATAAGACTGCAGGTTATCTTGCTCTGTGTGCAAGATTTCTTTTATATATGATCTTAATAGAATTTTATAGTTTCTGGAGGCAAGAGTTGCATGTACATTTTTGGTTTTAAAACTATGTACTTTCTGACTATTTTAATGTGAGCAAATCTCTCTTTTGGGAGAGGAGTGAGGTAAGAAAGAAAGTAAAGATGCCGTTCTTCTTGAGCCCTACATTCTTTTTCTTGTAATTATTTATTAGTTTTAATACAATCTAGTCAACATTCAGAAAAGAGAAAATGGGAGAAGGAAGAAAAAGGAAGGAAAAAAAGGTAAGTATAATTCACATGCACACTATATGTGAAAGGTCGGTGGTTCAAACCTGAGGAGTGGGGTGAGCTCCCGCTGTTAGCTCCAGTTTCTGCCAACCTAGCAATTTGAAAACATGCAAATCTGAGTAGATCAATAGGTATCACATAGGCGGGAAGGTAACAGCACTCCATGCAGTCACACCGGCCACATGACCTTGGAGGTGTCTATAGACAACTCTGGCTCTTCGGTTTAGAAATGGAGATGAGCACCACCCCCCAGAGTCGGACACCAGTGGACTTCATGTCAAGGGAAAACCTTTACTTTTACTATATAGCTATAACTCAAATACAATACTAAGACTCTAAACTGAAGCTTCAAACCTATACACACAAATATATTAAGCATTGACTAAATAAGACCCATGCCTCCATCCAACTGTAATGAGATATACTTTTCTAGCAATGTTAAACTTACTAAGGTTATCAGAGGTATTAATTGCCACAACCACAGATGATTACATTTTTAAATTTCTCATTTTTCAGAAAACCATATATTGTTTCCATTTTTTTTATTTCTTATTTCTTCATTATTATATTTATTTATTTATTTATTTATTTGCAGTATTTATATTCTGCCCTTCTCACCCCGAAGGGGACTCGGAGCAGATCACAGAACGTACACATGAGACAATCATTCAATGTCGTTTTATACACAACCAAGACAGAGAATTCTACATAGAGGTATATATTAGCTTTTCCGTTCTTTGGCATCTTGGAGACTTTATGCTCAGTTCTGACCAGTTGGGGGGCTATCGCTCTTATCTCCCTGCCAAAGAGCTTTATTTGTAACTTCCTCTTTTTGATTGAATCACAGGCATTCCTTATGGGTGCCTCAGAATACCTGCCCGCTTTTAAATGTTACCTATTTATCTACTCACATTTGCTTTTGAACTGCTAGGTAGGCAGAAGCTAGGCTAAAGGCCAAGAACTCACCCTGACCCAGGCCTCAAACTGGCAGCCTGTGCACTAAGATTTACTACAGCTAGTGGTTTAACCTGCTCTGCTAAAGCCCGACCCTTCTTGTGAAAAGCCTTTAACTGGTTTATCTTTTATGATTCACATCAATTTGGACAAAATTAGTAACCAGAGCAATTCATTGTTCTGCTGTGGGTGCTTTAGTTTGTTTCCAAATTTGAGCAAAGAATATTCTTGTTGCTGATCCCTGGGCTATTGAAATGTTTTTAAACTAACATTTAAGTTGTGGAGTCTGGATAAAACAACAAACTTAGATCAAACACTGGAAAAATAAAAAGGGAGCCTGATTTACAGCAAGACATACTATTGGGTATCAGCTTTTAGGAATCTCAGTATGTCATGGAAGACACTTCAGTTAAGGCCGGGATCTTAAACCTGCAAAGTAATTTAAAGCTGGGACCTTTGGGGCCTCATCGCACTAGAGCAGGCCTGGGCAAACTGCCGGCTGTTAGGAATTGTGGGAGTTGGAGTCCAAAACACCTGGAGGGTCGAAGTTTGCCCAGGCCTGCACTAGAGAGAAAAATCCACTTAAAATCCAGTTTCTGCTTCCTGCAGAATTCTGGGGTTTGTAGTTAAGGGGAGGAGCCTTTGACAGCCTCACTAAACTACAAACCCCAGAATTCTGCAGGAGGCAGAAACCAGATTTTAGGTGGATTTTTCTCACTCTGGTGTGATAGATATATTTGCAAAGCACTATTGCCCCCAAGTGGCATAATACTGCCAGTCTGTAAACTCCTCCTCAGTCAGTCACATAAGGATAAATTAATTAATTATTGGACCAAATAGTTGCTTAAAAGATCCGCACATTCCGGGAAAAAAAAACCATGCGTTCTTGGAATCTTGGGACATGTAGTTTTATAAGGTCTTCAGCCTTCTCTGCTGGTGCCTCACCAAACTACAACTCCCAGGACTCCATAGCATTGAGCCATGACAGTTAAAACTAGGGTTGCCATTTTTTGATATAAGAAATAAGGGACATTTACGGGATTTTTCACAAAAATAAGGGACACTTCATTAAAAACTTGAAACTCAAACATTAGGTAGAAATAGTTTTATTAACAGAATAAGATAATGATTGAAACTCACAAAAGAAACTGACTTACACCCTCTTAACAGGACATGGTATGTTTCTGCATGCTTTGTCATGCAGAAAAAACATTATCAGAACTACCTAATTTTCTCCATCTGTATTTAGCACTTGACTTTGCTGACTTTAAAGGTGCGCTGTCTAACCATTAAAATAAAATAAATTTTATAAGACAGTACATCTTCATGATTATTATGTCAATAGTTAATGGTATAGTATAGTATTTATTGGGATTATTTATTTATTAGCATTGTATAGTAGCGGTTTTGGGATTGTTAAAAACATATTACACATCACAACAGATTAAAACAGCACAACCCTCAGCAAAGGCTGGGGCCTAGTTTTAAGCCTATTTTAAGAGTAACTCTCAAGCAACCAGACACTATCTTTATCCAACATGATCCAACATTCCCCTTGGGTAACGGTTAATTAGTCTACTGTACTTTGAAAAAGTCCTGTATCGCCTCGTCCTTCCAGTGGAGACGCAGGCTGCCCTGCAAGTTGGAATCCCCGGGCAGGCATTGCCATGGAAACCGCAGCACCTTCCTCTGGTCAACCCCGCCCAGTCCTGTCCTGCTAGTCAAAAATAAGGGACAGGACCTGAAAATAAGGGACACAAATTTTAGGGCCAAAATAAGGGACGTCCCTTAGAATAAGGGACATATGGGAACCCTAGTTAAAACTGCATGATATTGCAGGTGCACCTTGCGCTTATTTGATCTCTGCCATTCTCTTGGCAGGGAGAAGATCCTGGTTGACTATTTTAATCATTTGGTTCAAACCAAATGTTGCCCAATTTGTGAGAGCGGAATTGCGCCTCTAACTTTGGCTCCTGATTTGACCCTTTCTTGACAATACTAGTGCACTCCTTGCGCCTCGCATTGCAGAACATCTGCAGCGGGGGGAACAATACTAACTGCAGCCACGCGGTCGACCTTTAGAGGGCGCTCGAACGTCAGTACTGCATGTCATTTTGAGATGGGCCGATAGCTGAGCGCAGGCTGATCTCTGGCGCATGCGCACTCCGTTGCTGCACACTCCTCCCTCGCCTGCATTGCGCATGCGTGCCTCGTTCTCCCGGCTGCTTCTCGCTCGGGCGTGTGGGAGTGGTGGTGCTGCTGCTGCTGGGGGCTCTTTCTTTGCCTGGCTGTCAGTCAGGCCGGGAAGCGAGACCATGGTGCTGGACTTGGACCTCTTCCGCGCCGACAAAGGCGGCGACCCGGAGCTGGTGCGCGAGACGCAGCGCAAGCGCTTCAAGGACCCGGCGCTGGTGGACGCGCTGGTGGAAGCTGACGGGGCCTGGCGGAGATGTAAGCGGCCGGCCGAGCGGGGCTCAGGGCGCATGCGCGGGGCGCGCGGGCTGAGTCTCCATTGCGATTGGCAGCGCCAGGGGGTCGCCAGGCCAGGGTGTCCCTCGCAGTAGGTTGAGAGGGAAGAGCCTAGGGCAGGCACAGCCCTATGAGGAGCGGCTTAAAGAGCTGGGCATGATTAGCCTGAAGAAAAGAAGGCTGAGGGGGAAACTCCCATAACCAAGAGAAAATGCTATAAGCGTTTGGTGGGCATTGACCTTGAGTTTTGGAGTTGTAGTTCATTCCTCACAGCCTCAGGCCCATTCCTTTCCCCCTCAGCCTTCTCTTCCTCAGCCTAAACATGCCCAGCTCTTTAAGCCGCTCCTCATAGGGCTTGTTCTCCAGACCCTTGATCATTTTAGTCGCCCTCCTCTGGACACAATCCAGCTTCCTTATTACTCTGCTATCTCTTTTCTCTTTATCTCCCTCCTGTTTGAATCCGAGGAGCGGGGTGAGCTCCCGCTGTTAGCTCCAGCTTCTGCCAACCTAGCAGTTTGAACACATGCCAATGTGAGTAGATCAATAGGAACTGCACTGGCAAGAAGGCTTAGAAATGGGGATGAGCACCACCCCTCCAGAGTCAGGCATGACTAGACTTAATGTCAAGGGGACACCTTCACCTTATTTATTTATACCCCGCTTTATCTCTCTTGCAGGAGGCTCAAAGCGGCTTAACATAAAAGCATCAGCATACAATTTAAAATATACAAATATGCAAACATTAAAACACGATGGATTATAAACAATATTAAAAATTCCCAGTTACAAAGTTTAATATCTCAATACAGAGTTTGTAAGGTATACCATGGGATAATAGTATTTGTTCCATGTTAATAGTAATTCTCAAGCAACAAGACACTAAATCAGGCCTGGGCAAACGTCGGCCCCTCAGGTGTTTTGGACTCCAACTCCCATAATCCCTAACAGCCGGTAGGCTGTTAGGAATTGTGGAGTTGGAGTCCAAAACACCTGGAGGGCCGACGTTTGCCCAGGCCTGCACTAAATTCATCTGTCATCTCCCAGTCCCCATAATAAATCTTTAACTGAGAGTCTGCTGTAGTTTTTAAAATGAATGGATTGCTTTAATACATATAGATGACCCTCCTTATTAATGGATTCTGTATATGAAATACTACTTTTAAATATTAAGTAACTGTGATAGGAGCTCCAGATGGCTCCCTCGCACCTTAGTTATAGAGTTCGGATAGCAACTCTTTCAATTCCTGCTTTCATGGATTCCTGCTTTCATTTTGTATAAGAGGTGTCATTTTATTGTGCCATTGAATAAAATGGGAGTTGAGCATCCCCAGAATTTGGTATCCTGGAAGAAGACCCCAGTGGATGTGTATTTTAATTAGTGTTTTTAGTGTGTATCTGCTTGTCCGTTCCTGCTTCAATCCTTAGGAAGAGGTGGGTAAGAAATAATTTAAAAATTAGGCTAGTAGAATAAATAGATATAAGCTGGGGAGGGGCCTCCACACAGCCATATAACTCAGAATATCAAGGCAGAAAAATCTCACAATATCTGCTTTGAACTGGGTTATCTGAGTCCACACTGCCATATATTCCAGTTCAAAGCAGAAAGTGTGGGATTTTTTTCAGCTGTGTGGAAGGGGCCTGGAAGCAATCAGGGCTGTTGTGGTTTTATTATTTCTCAGAGGCCACATCTTAACCTCTCTTTTCTTCCATGTGCCAGCTCTTAACTATTTGAGTGAGGCACTGAGGCACTGCAGAAAACTAAAAGTGCTTTAAAACCAGCCTTGATCTAATAGCAGATCTGAATTCTTTGAAGAATCCAGCTATCATCCTCTCAAAACGGTTTTAGCAGGCTTCCATTTCCCTTCTGAACTCATATGGAGCATGCCGTTTTACTGATTGGGTTTGTTTCTTACCTTACAGGTAAAAATACCTGTGGAAATTTCTTTATTTTATTAAAAAGGTGTTAACAGATTAGTCATTTTCTTGTCCCCACCCTGTTTCAATGAGATATTATCCCTAATTTCAATACTGCATTGCTTTTTAAATCCGTGAGCCTGATTGGCAGTGTATAGTTCAGGCAGTGATGCTGCCTAGTCTGATGCAATCCTGCTGTAACTTTCATCATCACCAACGAAAGTGAATCAGAAGTGCTGCAGATCAGCAGCAGCAGTTTCATTTTCTCTGTGACAATCATCACTTATTTTTCAAAGAAGGATTACAGATTATTGTATTTGATAATTTTTTCCTCTGAACTTTTAAAAATACAAGATGTTTTGTTTAGTTGTTGTTGGTGTTACAAATCAAAATATAAACAAATCTTCAGTTTTCCTGTCACCCACTCTGAATTGGAGAGATAGTTTTTATGATAGTACAATAGACTCTCAGCTAACCAGAACTCAAGCATCTGGAATTCTCAAGGAACTGGCCAAAAAATCAAAGAAATAGTTCATACTGCATTCACAAAACTGTTTTATAATGCAGAAAAACTTCATTACATTAAGTCTTGTCTTTGTTTGTCTTAATGTGCTTTTAATTACTGTATTTCAATATTAATATAAAGTCAATATGGTATGGTGTAGTATTAGTTAGTCCTATTTTAAATAGTAACTCTCAGGCAACCAGAAACTACATGTATCTGGCATCTACCATTCCACACGGATGCCATTTAACTGAGAGTCTCCTGTACTATGCCAGATATTTTCTCATGGGGCTTGTCTTCATTGACAAAAAGAAATGTGTTTGACACCACATTTTCCCAGTCCACACTGGCTCTGTAGTTATTTTAACACCACAAAGATCATGGTGAGATAGCACTAAGTAGCCAAACATTTCCCTGTGGAAACTCACCTTATGATTAGGGGCAGTCCACATTTCCAGTCCTTCCTATTTTTGGCCACATTTATAGAAGCTCCAGTTGTTTTGTTTTGTTTGTTTTTTCTATCATTACAGTGAATAAAGTATTTTCTGTTAAGAGGAAATTCATTAATATTGATATTGTGATATGCAACTATCCCTACACACAAACCAACTTAAAAAAAATTCAACCCAAGGAAGAACATATTTCCTGGCAGAAATGCTCACCTAGCACCAACCAATTCCACTAGGTCCTATACCTGCTATAAGGAAGAAAATAGTAACGTATCCTCATGAAGTAAGTTGAAATAGTCACATATATAGAATCATAGAGTTAGAAGGTATACCAAGGGTTCAGTCCAACCCCCTGCCGTGCAGGAACAAACAATGAAAGCACAAGCACATACCTACTGACAGGCTTAAAAGCCTCCAGAGAAGGATACTCCACCACCCTCCAAGGTAGTATATTCAGCTGTTTATTTATTTGTCATTTATTTGTGACGTTTCTATACCGCCCCTCTCAGCCCGAAGGCGACTTGGGACGGTTTACACAAGGCAGTCTCTGCCCTCAATACAACACAAGCAAACAAACAAAAAACAACAACAACCACATAACAACAAATTAACAATTAAAAACATACAATTGCAGTCTCAGCGTCATGTTGAAATCAGTTTCCGTCACATTGTCGTCATTCCATATATCTAATTAAACCTTTATATTTCATCAGCAAATGTCTGCTCAAACAGCCAGGTCTTGACTTTCTTGCGAAATGTCAGGAGGGAGGGGGCCGATCTGATGTCTCTAGGGAGGGCGTTCCAAAGCCGAGGAGCCACCACTGAAAAGGCCCTGTCTCTCGTCCCCGCCAGTTTCGCCTGCGAAGAAGGCGGGACCGAGAGCAGGGCCTCTCCGGATGATCTTAAACATCTCGATAGTTCATAAGGAGAGATGCGTTCGGACAGGTAAGTAGGACCCGAACCATTTAGGGCTTTAAAGGCTAAAGCCCGCACTTTGGATTGTCTCGGTAGCAAACTGGCACAACAGGGGAGTTGTACACTCTCTGAATGCCGCTCCTGTTATCAACCTGGCTGCTGTCCGTTGGACTAGTTGCAGCTTCCGAACAGTCTTCAAAGGCAACCCCACGTAGAGAGCGTTGCAATAATTTGGTTCTTTAATTTGGTCTTAAACCCACAGACATTCAATAGAAGTATGATAACTTTCTTACTATTTTTCACATTTTTTTACAGGCAGATTCCGTGCAGACAATCTGAATAAGCTGAAGAACTTGTGTAGCAAAACTATAGGAGAGAAAATGAAGGTATGATTTATTGAAATCACAGGTTCTGTTGATTCTATCAAGGCAACTTTAATGTATATTATTTTGTTTTTGTTCAAACTGTGCTAGGAGGGATGTAGAATTGGATTAACAGTATAAAAATAGCATCAGAGAAATCATAGCCTTCGCAAATCGAGAGATGACATGTTAAGAGTCCTCCAAAGAATACTAATGAGGCAGAATGGTCAACTCTGCCATATTTGAACATTGTGTTATGCTGCAGGTTGACTGTCCCTTATCCAAAATGCTTGGGATCTGAAGTGTTGCGTGTTTGAATTTTTTTTTTTTTGGATTTTGGCATAATTGCATGTACATAATTTGGTATCTTGGAGATGGAACCCAAATCTAAAAATGAAATTAATGTATATATTATACATGTTATGTGCATATAGCCTGAAAGTAATGTTATGGGTTCTCTCTCTTTTTTTAAACTAATGTGCGTAAAACAAAGTTTGTGTACCTTGAACCTTCTGAAAGCAAAGATGTCACAAAATCCACTCTTTTTGGATTTTGGAATTTCAGTTAAGATAAAGTCAACCTGTACTTTAAAATCATAGAAGCATTCAAGCAAAATTAATCCTTAGTAGTAATATGAAATGCACCGGTTTCTGTTGTCCGCTTTGATAGGATTGAATAATATTTGGAACTGGGAATGGCTTACCTAGTTTTATATAAAGCAGACAGGTAGAAATTGGATACAACATCTTCAGATTCATAATTTAATCCTTCATGAGAGCACATTTTTTTCATTTCCATTCATGTATTCCTGTTTTGGTATAAATGGATGGAAGTGATACCTGATTTTGCAAAACATTAGTTATTCACTGGCAGAATGGAAAAATAAATATAATACCCAATGCAATACTTTTTTATGATGTATAATTAAACAATCACCTTGTTTAACTTTGCTACTTTAGTGTCACTGACTTCTTTAGTGGGGTATAAGGCTGCATCCTCCCATGGACCCCATTGTAGAGAAAAATGGCCCCTATATGCCATCTACAGAGCATGCGTGGCCTTTCTGTCACTTTTAAGGTCCTCATGGACAATTTCAGGTCTGATAGAAGTCTTGGCTTAACAAGTTTTTTTTAAGGGTGGGGCATCTTCTGGATTGTAAATGTATTTGGGGAGGGAAGCAACACAACAAAATGTAGCACTCCCGTACTGCATAAAGGACAATATGGCAAAAATGCTGCCCATAAAAGTATTGTCGACCAAAAATGTTTTCTGCGAGAAATATGTATTTGGAGGCAAATGAATGGTCATAATGATCAGAAGAAACACCTTGGGGCCACATGCTGCCTGCAAGCTGCACTTTGCCCACCTCTGCTCTAAGGGGAGAGCAAGAGGCAAGATGAATAGCTGATATAGCTGTGTTTCCTGAGAAGTTTTTACAGAGACCATAGGATTAGATGCTCAGTTTTGGTAAAATACAGGCTGTCCCAAAAATTGCCATATATAGGGAAAATGGGAAGTTGTAGCTAAATATACCTTTATTTACAAGATTCTCATTACAGAATTTTACAACATATTTAAAAAGTATTCCCTGCATGTTGGCCACCTATTTGTAAACACAAAGTCTTCTTCCCCAGCCGTGGAGAACACATTCTAAGATATTGGTTGCTACGCAAGTAACTGCATTTTGAATGTGTTCCAATGTATGTAGACTTTTGGGACACCCTGTATTTCGGGGTGGGGCTGGGGGAGAATGTAACCAATGTGATTTAAAGCATTTTAATAATACAATTTCCTGCTGTTGACAGATCGGAACCAGTGTTCTCAGAGCTCAGGCCAAGATTCTCATGTGGGCTGTAATGATTGCACATTATTTCTTGATGAAATGTTTATTGTGCCTTTTTTGTCTTTGCATATCTTCATATATAGAAAAAAGACCCAGTAGGAAATGATGACTGTATACCAGAAAATGCACAAAACCTTGATGAACTCACAGGAGACATCTTAGCAGTAAGTTATTTTGTATAAATTCTTAATTTTCCAGTAGTTTCTATTGTATTTTCTTTGTTAGAGATTGACTTTTGTGGAGTTGTTCCCCCCCCCCTTCAGCATCTTTCTCTTGTGTGGTTTATATTTGGGGTGGTGTGAGTGGGTTGACCAAACAATGCTAAGTGCAGTGTGACTCTCTTGTGCACTCTTGGATTACTTGAGTTTTTCAATTACTTGCTGATTTTGTAGCGATGAGGTCATTAATTTCAATGCAATATGTTCCTGTTTGATCCTTGTATATTTTGATCATAAGAATTAGTGCTGGAGAAATACTTTTGATCAAAATATACAGATAGAAGTGCTCCAATGATTTATTTTCCTCTGTACAGTCCAGACAAAAGCTTGCAAGTTAGATTTAAATCAAACAAATTTCTTCTAATTTGTTCTTTAGTGTTATGTTTTTTTCAAATCCCTGTTTTTAAAGTAGAGTTTTGATTTGATTAATATTTATTTGTTTGTTTGTTTGTTTCAACTTGTCTGTCGCCACTCCTGTGCGGCTCAGGGCGACTCACAACACTAGAATACTAATAAATGCAGATAAAATACAGATAAAATCGCATATATAAAACAACACATTTAACCTAAAACTATTTAAAATGGGATATACAACATAGCATATATAACTCATCACATACACCGCTTATAACTGAAGCAAGTTACGCAAGTAAGTAATACGCCCGTGGGGCTAACGGTCAAACGCCTGCTTAAACAGCAGAGTCTTACAGGCCTTTCTGAAGGCCAGCAGACTGGTCAAAGCGTGAACCTCGGGCGGGAGAGCATTCCAGAGAGTTGGCGCAATGACGCAGAATGCTCTCCTTGTTGCGGTCAAGTGAAGACTTCTACAGCTGGGGATCTCTAGGAGGTTATGTGCCTCTGAATGCAGTGGTCTGGGGGGACAATATAGGGAGAGGCGGTCCCTTAGGTACACTGGCCCCAGACCATTCAAGGCCTTAAAGGTTAACACCAACACTTTGAAGGTGATCCGGAATTCTATTGTGCAGTTCGCGCAGGATGGGCGTGATGTGACAGCGTGTTAGTGAGCCTGCCAACAATCGCGCTGCAGCGTTCTGCACCAGCTTGAGTTTCCGGATCACTGACAGAGGAAGGCCAATGTACAGAGCGTTACAGTAGTCTAGTCACGAGATGACTGTGGCTTGGACCACTGTAGCTAGGTCGTGGTGGGACAGGTAGGGGGCTGCTCTACTGACGATGGAAATATGTGTTTCCATCGTCAGTTGAGTGTCCAGGGTGACGCCGAGGCTCTTAACAGCTGACAACGGGCATAATGCCACGCCGTCCAGGGTTGGAAGCTGGACCTTGCCCGGACGGCCCAGCCACAGGATCTCCGTCTTAGCCGGATTCACCTTCAACCTACTGGCTCGCAGCCATCCAGTGACGGCCTTTAGGCAACGATGGAAATTATCGGGTACGGATTCGGGCCGGCCCTCCATCCCCAGAATGAGCTGGGTGTCATCTTTTTAACACCTTTGATTCATATACTGGTGCAACTATTTTAAATTTATATTGTAAGCTGCTTTCAAATCAATAAATATTTTTAAATTTTTTTCCAGCACTACTACTTAAGGTCATATTTTTCCTATGTTTTTTTATTTAAAAAAAACCCAAACTCTGTGGAGATTTGGCTATTGATTTCCTGCATTTGTGTTTAGTTTGGATCTTAGTTCCAGCTGTGTAATATCTAGTCTCAGTTTACTTTAAGCTACCCTTTGGTAAGCAAATTTTTTGGCATCGTGGAAATTTTGTTCTCAGTTTCTCAGTTTTTGTTCTTTATTATATTTTTATAGTATTATTTATTATAACTATTAGGATATTACAAAGAAAGGAAGCCATTGAGCCTTTCGGTTTTGGACTGAATATAAAGTGTCATGCACCATGTACTGATTTTATGGGTTACAAAAAAGCTCCAGATATTGAACTGCACCTCTTTCAGTTCCTGACCTAATTCAGCCTAATATACCTCATACAGATATAAATCAAAACGGACAACTAGATGTGTCTCCTTGACATTCAGAGCAAACATAGTTGTGTAATTATGACATTAAATTTTTAGTGTTTATTGCCTTCAAATTAACAGCTAGCAGAAATCATATTCATTGTTGTAGCCTCCTGTGGCTTACTATAGTCTCAGCAGCAGCTACTGCTCTGGGAACTGAATCAGCTAATGCAGAGTTGCAGCAGGAGGAAGCACAACTGCCTTTGTGCATGCAGGTGCAGAAAGAAAGGGAAACTGCTACCAGAATAAGCTTTTGTCCAGGCAACAGCTGCTGGCTGTGTGGCTTTTGCTATTTGGTTACACCAGAGGTCACAGGATTCATTTCGTGCTTTGCAGCAGCTGCTGCATACTACAATGGGAAACGTGGGCCTCATTTTGGTTTTGTGGAACTTTGCAGTGAAACATTGTATTTTGCTGCAAACCAAAATGTTTCCATTTCAGATTTTGCTTATCTGTTTTCAGAAATTTAGCTGTTCTGTTTGGGGTTGTGGATTTTAGTTTGTGCTATTGATTTTTATTAAGTTATTTTAGTTCATTATTTTGTGTTAGGTGTTGCCCTAAGAGTGCTAAAGAGATGGATGGTACAGATAAAATATTGGAATAAATGAACTGTTTGCTGTGCTTTTTCTTCTATTGCCCATGTTTATGAATTTAATAAATAAAGCTCAGAGCTTTGCAAACATACTGATATCTTTATGGGAGGTAGAAACATAACTTGGATACAACATTCAAGGCTGTCTCTGCTAATTAAGTTTTGAATAATGACTGGCTCTTGTTGTGGGTAGAGAACTACAAATCAGGGTGCCAGAATGGAGTTTCCTGGAGGAGGCTGTAGTTGTCCAGAATCCGAAACCAGGTCATTCAGCAATTCAACATTTTCTTGCCCATTTTAAATGCATAACTACTACATGGGGCCATGGTGGTGCAGCAGTTAAACCGCTAATCTGCAGAATTTACAGACCAGAAGGTCGTTCAAATCCGCAGGATGGGGTGAGCACCCATTGTCAGGCACAACAAGACTTAATGTGAAGGGGGAAATCTTTACCATTACTGCATGGAGTGATGTTTTGTGTTTGTACAAATGAATATTGGAGAATAGTATGAAGGATTCTTTCAGGACTGTTTGTATAATCTGAGCAACTCTTGGATTAAAAGCATCATCATTTTGTTTTGTGCCCCTTGATTACAGCTGTGCAACCCCATTGAGGGGTTATATGTATTCATGCAGTGTTATGAAGCATGGCAAAGCATAAGCCTTTCAAAGTGTGAACTACATATCTTTGTTTTGTTTGTGTTTGTGGGAAACGAAGTGTTTTCTGAGCTTCATAATATCAGCATTGCTTTGTAGTGATGGTACATTTTCAGCTGAAAGGTAAACCTGTTGCCAGTAGAAATATAGTACTAAAATGTGCTCTCTTCATTTGCAAGATATTCCTTTTTCTTGTTTTCCATACATATTATGATATTACTTTATGTTTCAGGGTCTTCAGGTAAACCAGATTAAAAAAGTCCGTCTTCTGATTGATGAAGCAGTACTCAAGTGTGATGAAGAGCGCTTGAAGCTGGAAGCAGAACGGTTTGAGAACCTCAGAGAAATAGGAAATCTCCTTCACCCTTCTGTGCCAATAAGCAATGATGAGGTAGGAACATATCCCACAGCCTTTGCATCAGGGTGTATGATTGGCCATGCATGTGTTTCTGTATTAAAATGCTGTACTGCCAGAACTGTGAACTGAATTGAGGTTATTGAAAAGGGAATACAGTTTGTATTACACTGCAGTGTTTTCAGCAAAGTAGGAAGCCACACATCTAATGGATCCTAAAGAAACATAAAATTGTGGCTTGAATCAGAAAAGCACATGGGAAACCAACATGGTATTTAGGGGGGAAAAGGGAAACTAACTTGGATTCAAGTTCATTTTATTTATATAGAGCAGCATCACTCTGTTCATTGGATTCAATTCTCCCATAGTGGCTTACAGATCAATAAAAAGAAAAACAAATACTTCCCCTCAGTGAAAAGTGAACTCTTGTATAAAATATGTGAAATACTTATAACAGCCAGCTGAAATAGACACAGCTAGTCTACCAGGGAGACGATAAATCAAAGGAAGCAGTGGTTTGGTGGACATAATTGAATGGCTATGCTTTCTGTTCTCTTACTCTGCTCTGCAGACTAATAATCATCATCATCATCATAATCCCTATCTCCCTGAGGTGAGTCAGAGCGGATTCCAACAAACAAAAAGGCTAACATTCAGTACCTCATTACAATAACAAATATAGACATAATATCCCAGAATAATCCCACATGTGAAAATAACATATAATATGACATGTATGGATTAAATAAAATGTAAGCAATCATAAAAATTATATCTAACATAGAACCTAAATCTAAAACATCAAACATTCACATTAGTTTACAGGAGCCACTTGAGATTGCTATCTGGAACTTCTGTGCCAGACCATGAGAGATCAGAAGATGATCAAAAGTAGTCTATGTTTCTTTGGCACCTCAGCTCCCTTTTCTCACTGCAGCCCATGGGATGAGAGCCACAGTGATAAAAGGAGATTGCAAAGGCAGTCAGAAAGGTTACTGGCAGGTGCTATTGTTTATCTATTACCATGTGAAGTTGTGCATGTGAAGAAATAAAGTAGACAATGAAGAAATGCTGACTTAGAACTAATGTCGTTTTCTCTTAGGATGTTCAGTAAAGTTCTACAATAAACTTTTCCCCCCTTTTTCCACATACGTAGGATGTAGATAACAAAGTAGAGAGGCTATGGGGAGACTGCACAGTGAGGAAGAAGTACTCGCATGTGGACCTGGTTGTTATGGTGGATGGGTATGAGGGTGAAAAGGGAGCCATCGTAGCTGGAAGCAGGGGCTACTTTCTTAAGGTGAGAACCCAGAATCTTAATGGGATTGAAAAAATGTTCTTCTTTAAATCGCTGTTGTATTTTGCTCTATTGAGCATGAAGGTGAATGATCATTGAACCAGAAGCACATCAAAAATTACTGAAATGACAGATAAGATGTAGGGAAGAGCTTCATATTCATAAAACACTGAATAATGCAGAATATGTAACAGCAAAATTAATAATAAAAATGCTGAAAGAAGAACAATTGAAGGAGCAATCTTGTGGCTTTTATAAAGCATAGTACAGTCATCCTTCCACCTTTGCTTGGGTTAGGTGTGCATGGCCCCCATAAAAGTGGAAATAACAGGAATGGAAAAAAAAACTTTAGGAAACATTTCTTTAAAAATCTCTAACATGACTGTAGTCAACCTCTGGTGGAAGTTGATCATAGAATTGCACTGGAAGACCTAGAGATTTTTGTTGGGTTTCATCCCTGGACTGTGCAAGTCACTTGTGTCATCAAGTCTCCAGTCCTCAATGAGTAGCTAGACTAAAGATAGGATTAGGCTGAGGGATTCCTCCTCCACATACCTATGTATGTTTATCAAAAAGGGCTTTGTCTTTCCTCCTCCTGCTAGCCACTGTCTCTTCCCTTTGTAAATGTAGCAATGGAATTCTGTGAGGCAACGTTTTATTGCCCTGGGTTGACCATGTGGTCTCCACCATTGTCTCCTCTGCCTTTTCTTCCTTCCAGTGAGGATGCACATTTTGCCTCTGTCTTTAGGCAAAATGTAGCTGTATGGATTCTTTAACTTTTTACCTTTTTACTTCTTTAGAAGATGAGATTTAGTAAGCTAGTTAGCTCCAAGACCTTTTCTATCTCTAGAATGTATTTCTTTTACTTCAATAAATATTTTTGAACCTAAAGTTCTGACTCTGGAGTCCTGTGCCATCCTAAGAATGGAAGCTCACCCCAATTTAACTCCACGCAAGTTTCTGCTGGTTATGAAGTTTACTTATGGTACTCTGCTATATTTATGGTGGAATCACCCCAACTGAGGGATATTTTTGAACCTAACAGCTCAGATTCCTCAATAATGTCAACAGAAAACATTTTAATCAGATCTATGAATGATAGATTCTCAAAAGTCAAACCTGAAAATGTGGAGGGCTGACTGTAATTGAAGCAATTGCAGTTGAGTAGCTGAAAGAGTAAGGTGACTAGTAAAGGAAGTAATAACACTAATTATATTGGACATCAGAAATTGCATTAATATTAACTTCCAGGTTGACCATTGCTTCCCTACACTCTCTTCTACAGGGTCCTCTGGTTTTTCTAGAGCAGGCTCTCATTCAGTACGCCTTGCAGACGTTACTCAGCAAAGGATACACCCCTGTTTATACCCCCTTCTTTATGAGAAAAGAAGTAATGCAGGAAGTGGCGCAGCTAAGCCAATTTGATGAAGAACTCTACAAGGTAAGGTTTCAGTAGTAGCACACCATATAGCTTGTATGTTTTTCATTTTAATGGGTAATCGGATTATTCATGGCATCTTGTGGGAGCTTTCTAATATTTCTAGCAATTTCTCAGGATCTTGAACCATATTTTAATACTTGTTCTTAAATTCAAACTTTCACAGAAGTTTCTATAAAATAAATGCTTCTGCCCCCAGGCAGACTCAGTTTTAATAATTTGTGAGGAGAAGGACCATTCAGTTGCTAGACTGAAGAAATTTCTAGCATTATTATTCACAGGCATCTCATTATCTCTCCTTCTCTGACACTATTTTTTCAACTTTTATGAAGTGCTGAAATATACTGGACCCTTTAGGAATGTGACACTAATGGGATGGTGACCAAGAAAGCAGTATTTAGTGAACTTCCTATACCTCGTATGGCGCGGAGCCCCCAGTGGTGCTGCAGGTTAAACCACTGAGCTGCTGAACTTGCTGACCGAAAGGTCCACAGTTTGAATCTGGGGAGCGGGGTGAGTCCCCGCTGTTAGCCCCAATGTCTGCCAACCTAGCAGTTTGAAAACTAGCAAATATGAGTAGTTCAATAAGTACCACTCCAGCGGGAAAGTAACGGTGCTCCATGCAGTCATGCCAGCCATATGACCTTGAAGGTGTCTAAGGACAACACTGAGTCTTTGTCTTAGAAATGGAGGTGAGCACAACCACCCAGAGTCGAACATAACTAGATTTAATGTCAAGGGGAAAGCTTTCCTTTTCCCTATATGACATTTGAAATAGCATTGGTAACAGAGCTAGTCAGGTGGGCTGCTAGTCTTTTGGGGCTTCATTCCTTGGAAAGGCACATCAAAGTTTTGTCTGTGAACATTGCTGCTTCTCAGAATTTGAAAACGAGCTTGATTTATTTATCTGAATAACAGTCTACATTTCTCCCTTAGAAGGAACTCAAGAAGGCTAACAATAAAGCACAATAACAAATATGAGTAAAAAGTGCAAAATGGTTAGTTTAAAACCAAGTAAATATCTTATTTTTAAAAAAGGAAAGAAGCAGAGGCACTTAGGTTGAAAGCATTTTCAGTAGCATTGTTGTGTGCCTTTCAAGTTGTTCTCAACTCAGGGTGACCCTAAGATGAACTTGTCATGGGGTTTTCTTGGTAAGATTTAGGCCCCTTCTACACAGCTGAATAAAATCCCACAATATCTGCTTTGAACTGGAATATATGGCAATGTGGACTTAGATAATTCAGTTCAAGGCAGATATTGTGAGTTAGTCTGCCTTGATATTCTGGGTTATATGGCTGTGTGGAAGGGCCCTTATTCAGGGGGTTGTGTTTGCCATCTTCTGAGATTGAGAGTCACCCAGTGGGTTTCCATGGCTGAATAGGATCTCTGGAGTCATTGTCCGTTATTATTATTATTATTTATTTATTTCGACTTGATAAACCGCCCTTCCCGAGGCTCAGGGCGGTTTACAACATGCTTGCTCTCCCACTGTCTTTCAGTAGTGACGGTTTAATTACCAAATACCTTTCTCTACTTACTATAGCAGAAAATCAACCAGGAAGTGATATGTCTTTTTCTTTTTGGCTGAAAGTCCAAGTGACTACTGAGAAGGCCTTCTTGTGCCTCTGTCAGAGATAAAGACCTTTAGGTTAGGTTATTGTTTTAGTCTACCAGTTTTCATAGGGGTCTGTGTGTGATACGAGACCTTGGAGAAAAAGCTGAATCAACTATTGATGTGTAGATTAAGAGAGTTGACAGACTTGAATATGGTTCATGGACATGGACTGTTTTTCTGCTTTGCTATTTAAAAGAAAGAAAAGTGGTCAATACATGCGACAGTACCACTGTTCTGATCTGAGGCACTACTTTCTTCTGCTTCATAGGTCCTTGGCAAAAGTAGTGAGAAGAGTGATGATAACACAATTGATGAGAAATACCTGATTGCTACATCTGAACAACCAATTGCGGCTTTGCACAGGGATGAATGGCTGAAGCCTGAAGATCTGCCCATTAAATATGCTGGTCTGTCTACGTGCTTTCGTCAGGAAGTGGGCTCCCATGGCCGGGATACTAGAGGCATTTTCCGAGTGCACCAGTTTGAGAAGGTAGTACAATGGCAGGACATATATCTGAGTACTAACAAAAGACTTTCTGACTGCCTCATGTGGTTATCGATTATAGAGTATTGCTTCACAAAAAATGAGAGTGGTCTGTAGCAGCAAACCTTAGCATTGTTTCATAGGAATAAGTGATCTCAAGATACAGAACAGCATAACTGACATATCCCGAGATCTAAGTTATGCTCTTATTCATAGCTGAAAAGAATTGCAGTATATACTTCAGTATAAGCCAACCCGAATATAAGCCAAGGCATATAATTTTACCACAAATAACTGAAAAAACGTATTCACTCGAGTATAAGCCGATGGTGGGAAATGCAGCAGCTACTGGTTAAGTTTTAAAAAAAATAGATACCAATAAAATTACATTAATTGAGGTATCAGTAGGTTAAATGTTTTTGAATACTTACATAAAACTGTAAATTAAGATAAGACGGTCCAACTCTGATTAAACCATTATTCTAACCTTCAATGTAAATGTGCGTACGTATCCTTCTAATAATAATAAAGAGAGTAAAATAATAAATGCAATTAAAATAATAACAGAGTGAAATAATGGAAATGTAATAATAACAATAATAGAATAGTAAATGTAATAATAGAGTAAAATAATGTAAATATAATAATAGAGTAAAATAATAGTATAATAATAAGTATAAGTGTAATAACAGTAACATAATAAATAACTTTGACTCTAGTATAAGCTGAGGGCGGCTTTTTCAGTCTTAAAAAAAGGGTTGAAAAACTCAGCTTATACTCAAGTATATAAGGTACTTTGCTGCATTGTAGGTAGCTGACTCCAACCGTGAGATGTTATTTACTTACCTGACGCCAAGTTAGTAACACTGTATGAAATCCGGACTTTGTTTAACCACATTACACATTATATTGGCTATTTTGTTTATACGAGTGTTGGATATTCATTACGGTCTTCTGGTTATGGTGTAAGAGGTTGGAACTATAGCGAACCTAGTGCGACATTGGAAAATTAAATAATATCTTTATAGATATATGCGTAATATGGTATGTAATAGTGATATCATTAAGCTCAGTTTTGTATACTTTATCATTATATAAGGACTGTTTATATCTTATTATCGTTTTACCCTGGCTCAGGGTTGGTCCCTTTGTTGATAGCTGACACTACAGGCCATCTCCGTATGGGAGAGTAAAATAGTATGTGATGATTATGTGGAAACGGCTGTTCCAGTGTCCTTCCTGTTTATTTTGCATGGTACTAACAAAATAATTTATTAGTTTTTTTTTCTTTGTACTTTCTCCACTCTTAAATTATTTCTACTTCTCTTGATCTTTTCCAGATTGAACAGTTTGTCTTTGCGTCGCCTCATGATAACAAGTCTTGGGAAATGTTTGACGAGATGATTGCAACTGCTGAGGAGTTCTATCAGTCCTTGGGCATCCCTTACCACATTGTGAATATTGTCTCAGGTACATGTGCATCCCTAAATGGTTTATAACTCGGAACAGAGCAATCCAAAATGGAGTGGAGAGGGGCAGAAAATGGAGATCAAGTGCTGCATCCAAAGTCCTGCCAGTTTACACTGGCCAATGCAGAAGTTGTTTGGTATTTTTCATTATACTGGCTCCATGCTTGCATAGATGATAATCCTGAAGAGGCTTATCACAGAGGAGCAGAGCTCCTTTAGATACTGAAAATTGAAAGACAGATCCTTCTACCTGTAGATGCCCCTTGGTGAAACTTTCTGTCAGGTTTTTCCAGTGGGAGAACCAATGGTTGGTGCTTACAGTCCACTCCATCACAGAAAGTTCTCTATCACAGCAAAGTACTAAAGAGAGAAACCAAGATGTAATTCCAACCTTCTTCATTCATCAGCATCAGGGATCACATTGTGTGCTTAGGACTGTGTGGGTCCAGCTCCGCATTAAGTGCACAATAACCAGCATTAAGCTTTGTCTGGTAATTTTTAACTTGATGCATTTGTTCTATGACTGCAAGGCCAGTAGTTTCCAAACATGCAGCCAATTCCCATATTTATTTCACAGATTGGTTAAATTACAGAAATGATTCTAGATCTTCCTTGTCGCTCTTGTTTTCATTTTAGTTTCAAAATCAGTGGGGTTGAAGATGTGTATTTTAGGTTTCTGTTTTGCCATAATGAAGCAGTGCCTGAGTGCTGCATCTTGGTGTTACAGGTTCCTTGAATCATGCTGCCAGTAAGAAGCTAGACCTGGAGGCCTGGTTCCCAGGATCCGCAGCTTTCCGTGAACTAGTTTCCTGCTCAAACTGCACCGATTACCAGGCACGCCGGCTTCGGATTCGCTATGGGCAAACTAAGAAGATGATGGACAAAGTAGGTGGCACCTAATCTTTTGGTGGTAAAATTCTCCCTCCCTGTGGCTTCTGGGAGTTGGAGTCCAGAACACCTGGAAGATCAAAGTTTGGGCACCACCAGTTGATTTTTCCTTAGCTTTTTCGGGAATTGTTGCTACTTCTCTTCTGTAACCTTTAAGGAAATAAGCTTGTTTGATTTCAAAATTGTGCATTTCAGGTGGCTTTCAGACTGCCAAAATGAAAGTTTGCTGTAGAGATGCATTAGCATGGATGTTGTTCTTGAAAATACTTGGTGTTTTCCCAAATGTACGCCAAGTTTGAGGAAGGGGTACTCATGTGCATTTCATCTTCTAGCTTACCTACACAACTTGCAACTCTAGTATTGCTAATTCAAAAAAGAAATGATCTCAAAATTATGAAAATAATAAAGATGTAAGTTTTCCTTACTTGTATCTCCATTTTAAGGATTTAGATAAGTGTGAACGATTTGTGGACAGCAGCTGTATTTCAACTGCAATTTCCATTAGCTTAAGTGAGCATAGCCAGAGATTTAGGGGATCTGTTGTCCAGGAATATCTGAAGTTGTCCAACCTGCTTTAAATCAAGCGTCTTTATTTTTATTATTAGGTACTATTGCAAGTTTTGAAGTGTTGCTTTTAAAACAAAAGAGGGTTTTTTTTTACTTGAACACATACAATATGCCTAAATCATTATTTCCAAATGTACAGATAGGAACATCTTGCAGAACAGTTGGTTAGTCATATGGTATTAGGAACATTGTTTCTAAATCAGATCAGGTATATGTTTAAACCAAAGTCTAAATTAGTCCTTGTGTCTGGGGAATACTATATGAAGCATTTATTGGATGGCCTGTTTGGATGATGATGTTTAGCCTCCTGGAAGATACACTTGATGCTTAGTTATTTGTATTTTGGAGAATACAAATCTTTACCAGGAATCATTGCGCTTACTTTGAGCTCGAACCCAGCTTCAATTTCTTGGCCAGCCAGGGTATTGTTCTTATGATGTTAAGTAATTTTAATGTTTTTATTAATTTATTGTTATTGATTGTATTTTACTGTGTCTGTTTTAACTCGTAATCCTTGGGCTTGTCCCTTTGTAAGACACCTGAGTCCCTTTGGGGAGATGGAGGCGGGGTATAAAAATAAAATTATTATTAATATTATTACATAGTTTTTTCCCATCTTCTAGGTGGAATTTGTACATATGCTCAATGCCACTATGTGTGCTACAACGCGTGCAATATGTGCCATCCTGGAGAACTATCAGACAGAAGAAGGAATTATTATACCAGAGAAACTAAGAGCATTCATGCCTCCAGGTAATAACTGGAAATGTTCGTGCTCCTTCTTTCCATAGTCATCAGTAGCTCTTGTCAAGCCATCTTTATTGTCTTGAGTCTGCTTGCTTCTCCTTTACCATGGGTAAACTCCGGAAGTCCAGTGGCCAAGTGACCCTGGAAAAACACAAATAGATATAACTAATTCTGGTTTTGTAAAAATTCCTTGGGGAAGGCTTTGGGTGGGCATAGACTGCTGTTGAAAATTAGTGACACACCATAAGCAGCATTCTCTCTTTTCATCTTTTTTTTTAATGGGAGGCTTCAGAAGGAGCTTGCAGGCAGCAAAAAGATTCCTGGTCAGCTGCACGTGAGCCTCATTATTCTCAAATCTGCTTTTGAGGAAAGAGATCTGTAGAACAAGAACACACATCCTGTGAGCCTCCAACTCCAACCCTAGCCAGCTTGTCCAGTGATCAGGAATTGTAGAAGTTGAAGTACAGAACACCTGAAGTGCCACAAGTTGTGCATTTGGTTTTTTTTAAAAAAAAATCTGCATTCGACTGAGAATTGAACACAACTGCTAATTTTTACTGAATCACAAACTTTCAGAAGTTGTGTTGCACTTATTTAAGTGTGAGCTGTTTACCTGGGGACATCATTGTCAATTTGGAAGCAGTTTATGCAATGCTGGGGAAAGGGATGTTACCTTAATTAGGCCCTGCCTTGCTAGTTAGGATTTCAGCTAAAATCGTTGAGTACATCTCATTGCATCCTCCTCAAGCCCTTGGAGACAGTACCATATTGTCTCTAACATCACAGAACAAGATGGCTTTGTGCCAAGTGGCATTTTGGTCTACGAGAATGTAAATGAATAGTACTGTCGTCTGAAAATAACATCACCCTTAGATGCTTTGTGGAAGTGTTTCCTGTCTGTTCTTAATGTGCACTTCATCTTCTCTTTAGGCTTGAAAGAAATGATAAAATTTGTAAAGGCTGCACCTATTGATCAAGAACTTTCCAAGAAGCAAAAGAAACAGCACGAAGGAGGCAAAAAGAAATCAGTTGCTGGGGATTGTGCCTTAGAAGGGAAGATGCAGAACATGGATGTGAACAGCGCCTAAAACATTGCAGAGGTTGTCCCATTAAGAGCATCAAGCAGGGGGTGGGGCCAGCTCTTGAATATGAATGGCTGCTTTCTTTCATTCCTCCTTTGGCTATAGGGCAAGTTACTTTTTCCACCTCTGCTTCCACTCTCTTGTAGTACAAAAGGGTGAAAGTTGCCATAGTATCCAGATCCACAGATACTCACCAACCCTTTGAATGTGGAAAATACTGCAGGTGCTGACTATTTCCCAAACATTTTTTGTGTTATAAATTATGGTAGTTATATGTGAGAACGTCTCCTGTTGAAACCCTAATTGCACATCTAAGCAGAGGGAACAAAGCGTGGTGTTATTGTCATTTGCTGGAAATCACTGCATGGCAGAATCAAGAGGTTAAAGCAGAGGTCAGAAGGGAAAATAGATCTAAGCACTTATCTAATACTACTGTTGAGACAGTATTTGCATTGTCATAGGATTTTATCATGTTCAGTTAGACTTGGAATAAATCAAATATTAAGAAATTGAGACTTTTTGAATTTCTGTTTTGTAACTCTTCTGCATTTCTTGGATGTTGCTCACATTTGGTCAGATAGAGAACAATTATGTGCACATTTTGGTGAAGGTGATATGGTTTGACAGCGAACAAATAATAAACTAATAGGGATTTTTTTAGTCTACAGGGAGTATATTCCTAATAAAGTGTCAATGCTATACCACTAATGCCTTTTGTCATAGATATTCCGTACAACCTAGTCTGCATTTTTGGCTATAATTTTATGCACATCTAGCTTATTCAGATCATAGAATCTAATGTGTTAGGCACAAAGAATTCATCTGTTTTATACTATGCTTGATGACAAACCAGAGTGTAGTAAAGGCAAACTCATAAAATTGTATCAAAGAGCTGAATGGGTCCAAGCAAGTTTTGAAATTCAACTTGAAATTGGGTCCATCAGTTTGAAATACGCTATTTTTTAAAATGTTCTAATTTTTTCTGACTTCTGTGCCGCACTTTGTAAAACAAGTATACAATGGCAGTATTGTGATTTGGCAAAACAGTAATATTTATAATAGTGAAACAAACTGAAGCAGGTTCAAGGAAGGGGGAAAAGGTAATTAGTGGTAGGTTGTTCAATGATTTATTTATTTATGTATTTATTTATGTATTTATTTATGGTATTTGTAGCCTACCTTTCTCAGACTAAGGCGACTCAAGACGGCTTACAGAATCAGCAGCAATTTGATGCCATATATTCATAAAAATAAAATTAAAACATTCAGCATAATATTATACAAACCATATAAAAACATTAAAAACATATAATCACCAGTGTTGTCCTGTTAAACTCATCCAGTAGCATCATCTAGCCATTCCATGTTCATTCTTATTTATTCCGCCGCATTTCCAAACGCTTGTTCAAAGAGCCAAGTTTTTATTCTTTTTCTAATGTATCTTTCATGCTTACAGGTAAGATATTTGTGGTCTACCTGGTGATCAGTAAACACCCAAACAACCTTTAAAAATATTTCAGTAAAGCATTATTTTTTAAAAAGAAAAAAGTGCAACGTTTCACAATATCCAGAAATAAAATTTTGAAATCACCAGCCAGGATTATATTTCTATCATTAAATTATAAATGTGTATTAGGAGTTGATCAACCATACCTTTGCATGATGCATAGGCAGCACTAGCCTATATCATAAGGCGGTTGTGAAATTAAAATGTCAAAAAGGAAACAGGAGCTCTGTGAAGCTAAGGTAGGACAGAAATGCAACCTAATAACCTGCCAAAAAGGCCCCAAAATTATTTTAGGTTCTTGATCTCCCAGCTTGACCACAATAATTGTTCTATTGGACCCACTTTTTCATCATGTGAAATTCTTGTCCATCATTATCTCTAGTCTTTAGGGAAGAAGCTACTATAGTGCAAACATCTTTTTCATATGATAAAGCTTGACATGTGCTTTGGTATTGCCAGTTGGTGGCAATAGAGAGAAGAATTCCCCCAGAAGTGTGTTTATCCAAAATACAAAGGAAGTTGTGTGACAAAAAAGTAAAAAGGTTACACAAACCCATACTTAACATCTGGTAGAACTAATGAAGATATTGCAAAAGCGTGAGCAAGCTCTTTGTTCTCCAGAAATGTTTTTCAGGCTACATGTTAAAGAGGAGTGAGGGCGAAAGTATCAAGTGCTGTATTGGTTTAGATCAGTGGCACAATATCTTTTGCAGATGTGCTGCACTTGCTGCTGCTCCTCCTGCAGGCAGCTGAAACCACAGTGGACTGATTGCCTTCTATTCTCTTTCCAACCATTGTTATTAGAGGTTCTGCATTTTTCTCGTAGCTCCTTTCAATGCTTTGTGCCCACCTTACATTCTTGTTCCTTTCCTCTACTTTTTGGTGCTTCTGCTTCCCGTTTCTTTGTTTCCCTGAAGGAATTGCAATCCAGCCCAGCTCTTTCTGGCCGCAAGAGGGTCTGGCTAAGAATCTTCAGTATTTTGTAAGAACAAATTCTGTATATACTTTGAAATTTACTGATTTTTACCATGGATGTCAAATATAATTGGCAAATAATGATCCTATTGAGAGAAAACCATATTGGGTCCAATTTAGACTAACTCTCACGGCCTTGCAGAAAACCACTGCATTTTGGACTTACCTACAGTACACCAATGTATTTATTTATTTATTTAGTACATTTGTATACCGCCCCCTCTCAGCATGAAGGCGACTCGGGGCGGTTCACAAGGCAACAATTCAATGCCAACAACATCATAAAAAACATTTAAAACAATTAAAAACAGTAACATATCAATTAAAACTATGACAATAATAAAAACATCGTTACGTCTTCTAGATAAAAACATAGTCCGATCTCGTAGTCCAGTTGTTCCATAATCCTATGTCAGTTACACTGCCTTTTCAAATGCCTGCTCGAATAGCCAGGTTTTGACTTTTTTTCGGAAGGTCAAAAGAGGGGGCTGATCTAATGTCCCTGGGAAGGGTATTCCATAGCCGAGGAGCCACCGCTGAGATGGCCCTGTCTCTCGTCCCAAACGTATTTGTGACATAGACGGAGTCGAGAACAGGGCCTCCCCAGACGATCTTAACATCCTATCAGTTTTACCTCAAAAAAGTTTACAATAAGGAAGATATTTGATGCAGGTGGGAATTCTTTTTATTAGTAGTGGACTTATAGTTAATATTTCTGTCTTTTCTCACATTATTTAGCATAACATGTTTCCAATGATGTAGGTCACTGGTTCCCAACCTTTTTTTGACCAGGGAACAAAAGGGTTACAAATGAGTTTTTGGTCAACTTTAGATTCGATTTGGTTATTTGGGGTGCTGATTCAAAAACTTGCATTGGATAGACCCCATCAGCTCTAGTTTCTGATATGCCATCCAGTTGTCCCCATCTTCTCACCCACAGAAAACTATACTTAATAATCTAGATCTAATGTGGTAGTTGTACTCTTTCATAGGTAGTCTAACTCTCCCCTCCTGACATCCCCGTTGCCTCGGCACTATAAGAAGGTTTTGCAAGACTAGTTGCTCTCGTTTCTGCATGGTTTTGAGGCAACAGTGTAGCAATTGTGAGGCCGTGGATCATATTTTTGTTCTTGCAGACCACTGGTGGTCCATGGACACAGGTTGGGAACCACTGATGTAGTTTAATGTTATCAAACATAGTATAGGTAGTTCCCTGTCGTGGTCCCTGTGAATCGCACATATGGTATTTCCTGCGCCTGCGCAGACAGTTCGGAATCTTTTAGAAAGTCAATATCACTTTAAATGGTAGCCCCGCCCACATCCCCCTCGAGCATATATAGCCAAGGATCTGGGGTGGCACCCCTTCCACTGGCTATATATGCTCGAGGGGAATGTGGGCGGGGCTACCATTTAAAGTGATATTAACTTTCTAAAAGATTCCGAACTGTGTGCGCAGGCGCAGGAAATACCATATGTGCAAATTCACTGGTGACCACTCAGGGAACTATGGTTACAGGTAAGCAATCAATAATTCACAATATAGGTTATGTAGGTTTGTTCTTAAGGGTTAAGACCCCTGTGCTTGTTTTGCTGTCTGTTCTCCTGTTCAGAAGATTTCACCTCATTTTCTGTCCCTGTGGTAATTAGATTTTGAAAAATATGGCTTGTTGTGGAAACAAGTATTAGTGGTAAATCTTCAGTGGAGACCCCATTTCCCCATTATAATTCTTTCAGGAGTGAATTTCTCTTCCCAAAGAGAGATTTCTCTCACTTCTTGTTTCATCTGCATTCTTAACAATGAGTTGTTTGTAAATCAGATGTTTGTAACTTGGGGTCTGCCTGTAAAAATATAATCTCAAAATATATCCTAAATCAAACCTACCCAAAGTTTAAGAAGATACTCGGGGTTTATGTGTGTGCATGTGTTAAAGTAACGAGGTGTTGCTGTTGTGAGGAGTGTAGCATTTACATCTGTGTGCGTATGCAAACAAGACTATGGTGCTGAGAGAGTGTGATTCGTTCATGCATTTTCATAAAAGAATAATCAAGGTCAATTTTATCTACTGTACAGTAGAGAGTTGCTCAACTATAGGATAAAGAGAATGGTGTGTATATTTATGACAAAAAAGAGACATTCTTAGCAGATGCTGTTATGCATATGTGAAAGAGATTATATATGGCTGTACAGTAAAGATGAGAGAGCTGGTAATTATATGTAATCCTTCTGGTTTCCCCCCACTCTAGCGCTTTATTATATATCAAGTACTGCAGCTGCTTTCAAGCTGTTTTATTGCTGGCTTTTATTATGGTTTGTTCTTTTTATACATTAAGTGAGTCACCTTGAACTCAGCAATGATAGGCAGGATATAAATAGTTCAAATATATAAATAAATTGCATAATACAAATACCAGTAAATAAAATCTGAGATAACCTGTTTCAAGCATACTATTTCACAAAATGAAAACTGTGATTGTCCTGAAACCATCATCTATGGTGAGTAGTGGTAAACACGTAGTAGATCACAACTTAAAGGAAACTATTCAAATTTGGTTCTGATCCTTTTGATTATACTTCCGATCACTTCTGACACGTGGACCCTGAGAGTATTTCCAAATTGAAATCTAAGTCTTCAGTCTGCTGTGGTTCCCCAGGCAGCTCTTGGGATGCCCTGTTTATTTTCCATGGACTCTTGTAAGGCATAGTTGTTTCCATGGCCCTTGAAAAGAGCTGACTCCTGGGAATCAAGACTAATCTAATCCATGTCTGTAGAAATTCTGCCTTAAGGTGTTAAGTAAAAAGCCTTTGCTGGTCCTCTGGGTCTCATAATGTGAAGAACTGAAATCTGCTTTGCCCAGTCTAGCTATTGTCAATTGTGTGTCTTCATTGAGCTAAGCCTATGCAGTTTTCATTTTGGCATGTTTTAGCTTAGAGGGTAACAACTTTGTCCTGTCTGGAAGCTAGTTTCCCACTTCTAAGACTGACTGCACATATACTGTATAACCTCCTAGAACTGAATGGCAAATTGAAAATTGTCCTTAAAACAGACAGGAAATGCTTATTTTAAAGACATGTTCCCCATGTATTGTCTAATTTTCTCCTTTTCAGCATCTCTTGAAGTTTACTGGCAACATTTTGTCACACATTTGCCTCTGAAATTTGGGGCAAGGTTTGAAAGGGGAACACAGACATCACAAAACCAGCCTTGGTGGTTTTGTGGTACGTATGGTAGAAATATTTGGCTGAAGACTGCTCTGACATTCTTGGTTTACCTTGGTTGGCTTTACAATAAAACAGCATGAGGACATTTTGGTTGCCAGATTCTATAAAACATAACATTTACCTACAACCCTGCAAAAAGGAGTTCTCCCTCCCTCCCCTCCCTCCCTCCCTCCTCCCTCCCTCTCCTCCCTCCCTCCCTCCCTCCCTCTCTCTCTCTCTCTCTCTCTCTCACACACACACACACACACACCGTCACTTCTTCTCATGCTCTTTATATTTTTAAATGGTAAAGGAACCATTGGTGGCCTCTTGAAGTCTATATTATTATTATTATTATTATTATATTTCGACTTCCTATACCGCTACTATCCAAAGGCTCAGAGCGGTTCACAGTCTAAACATAAAATACAGCAGTACATAAACAAAACAATACAGCACAAAAGGAGGGTCCTACAACTAGGGAGGGGAGCCAAGGCTCAGGACCACAGGGTCCATGAGCTAACCAGGTCTAGCTTGTTACCAATGTCAATTTTACAGGCTTCTCTCTCAGTTACCATACAGTCGACCAAGATGCATCCTTTTCAGTTGATCAGAAACAAGTTGTTCATAGACCTTGGGAATTATAGAATCCATATGTCATCTATGGTCAGCAGCAACTAGAATCAAACCTTATAAAGCACCCATTTCACTTAGAGCAGACTTTCCCAACCAGACACTTTCCAGGTGTTTGAGATAGAGTTCTTTTTCTAACTGGGATTTGTGTGAACTGAAGTCCAACACATCCAGGTAAATGTAGGCAGTGGGATTCTGCATATTTCACAGGACTGCCCTCTACTGCTGCAGTTGCTGTTGCTGCATGATCTTATGCTGAAACTATAGGCTTGCCATATAGCGTAAAGTCCTTGCATTTAAAACAACTGTTCTGTGCATTGTTCTTAAAAGCTGGGTATGGTGATACACATTGGGTCTCTTTCATACCACTCTAGCTTGCATGGCAAAATCCTATGGCATGGGATTTTAGGGAACTGGAGAGATACATAGACAGAGAAACCATCCAAGGCAGAAACACCAAATTTGGCAACAAAAATAGGCCTCAGGCAAGGAAGGTTTTTAGCAAAGAAACTTTCCCCCCAAAACCTAGAAGGCCCCCAAAACAATGATACAAAAAAACCCTACATTTCCCAGCATCCTCTGCGGCCGCCAGCAAATCCCATTAGCCAATAACGGCCCACAAAAAATGCAGGGAGGCTGAGTTCCCATAGTAACGGTGGGCTGAGCCAGCCAAGGCTAGGTTAGAATGCGGAGTGATTTGAATTTAGTCAGTTGGTGTTTGTGGGTTAAACATACCTCTGCTAAACAGAAACCTACACAGTACAACCAACTAACACAGGAGGACATAACAACTCCCAGGAGGACATAACACTAACACAAATAGGGCACCAGGGACACAGGCACCACTGACAAACACATACTGCCGGAATAACACAAACTTGCAAAACCCACCAAAAAAATATCCTGCAACACAAAAACCCACCCCAACCAAAATTCCCAACAAACACTACTGGCAAAAGCCACACCCCCTCCACATCACCAACTATGTCACCACAACACACACAAAATAAACCCCACAAATACCTGACAACTTCCCCAACACAAAACCCAGGACTGCACTCACTACTCACCACCACACACACCTCCAAATACACACACTTCCCAGGCACAATACTCCAGCAATTCCTACCCACACAACACAACTTCCTATCACAACCCATCCCCCCAACCTTACGGGACCTCGCACACACAACACCTACCACCACCACAAACAAAAACCAACTCCACCTATACTCCAACCACAACACAACACTGCACTGATACTCTATAAACACAAACACCCAAAACACCCCACCCAGACAAGCATTCCACAACATACTACCACCCATAATGCCACCACACACCCACTAACTCACCAAAAAAGTAATACCTACACACAACACAATATTCACATAACACAACCTTGCGTCTACTGCTCAACCCATTCGTATGCCATTCCTTCCTTCCACACAGGCACAAAATACCACACAACGCCAATATGCAGAAGATACACAACTATGTGCACATAGCACATACATACCCCTCACAGGACAAAAGACACCCACAACAAAAGACACCCACTTAGCAAACACCACACCCACAACATGACAGCCACACAACTCGTGATGCCTACCTCTACAGATCCACAACACAACTCACACACAACACACACAACGCATACATACCACTGCTAAACAGAAACCATCACAGTACAACCAGCTAACACACCCCACATACACACCGTACATCCACACCACACTACCACTGTACACTCACAACAACAAACTACACACTCAACACCACAAACTCTTCTCCAACCACCATCCCACCCACACACCACCAATCCTCCACTTTACAAACACCACACCCACAACACGACAGCCACACAACTCGCGATGCCTACCTCTACAGACCCACAACACAACAGACACACAACACACACAATGCATACATACCACTGCTAAACCGAAACCTACACAGTACAACCAACTAACACAGGAGGACATAACAACTACCAGGAGGACATAACACTAACACAAATAGGGCACCAGGGACACAGGCACCACTGACCAACACCGCCGGAATAACACAAACTTGCAAAACCCACCAAAAAAAAATCCTGCAACACAAAAACCCAACCCAACCAAAATTCACAACAAACACCACTGGCAAAAGCCACACCCCCTCCACATCACAACCAAAACACAGCCAGACTGAGACAACTATGTCACCACAACACACACAAAATACACCCCACAAATACCTGACAACTTCCCCAACACAAAACCCAGGACTGCACTCACTACTCACCACCACGCACACCTCCAAATACACACATGTCCGAGGCACAATACTCCAGCAATTCCTACCCACACAACACAACACAACTTCCTATCACAACCCATCCCCCCAACCTTACGGGACCTCGCACACACAACACCTACCACCACCACAAACAAAAACCAACTCCACCTATACTCCAAACACAACACTACACTTATACCCCACAAACACAAACACCCAAAACACCCCACCCACACAAGCATTCCACAACATACTACCACCCACAATGCTACCACACACCCACTAACTCACCAAAAAAGTAATACCTACACACAACACAATACGCACATGACCCCACCAAGACCATAAGTAACATCAATTCCAACCCTTACATACTCAGACTTTCTTGCATCTCCTAAATAGGGCACAACAATGTGTGCTGGGTACAGCTAGTTATAATTAAAGTAGAATCATTGTGTTGTGTAGAAGGGTCCCATCAGATGAAGCAAACTGCCAAGTGATGCTGCTCTTTCAGGCCTAGTCTGCACGAGTCACTTAATCGATGACCAGTCCAGACTAGCCTTGATTGACTGTGGCGATGGCCACTCATGTAGGTGTATAGTCAATCCAAGACCACGTTGACACTGTTGGACCATCTCATTGTACTCCATGTTGCCGTTGCCACTCTCTGCCAGCCGTGGAGCCCCCTGAAAAATACCTGGCTTTTGCAACAATAAGGGCATAAGGCACCCATAGAACCAGCCAAGGGGGGCAGAACAACTTTTATCTCCTTGCTGATTTTGTGTGTGCCACATTTCAACCTCAGGAGATAGGGTAGACAGTCAGGTCTTCACAGAGACTTCCATGTCTGGTGGAGAATGGCAGTGTCAACAACACGGGGGCAACCCTTCCCTGCACAAGGAAAAGGTGATGGGAGCTGTATCTATGTTGATCATGGATCAGGCCAAAATGGTCCCAATCCATCTGTCCAGATGGCTGCAAAGCCCTAGGATACTCAACATTTCCTGCAAAATCCTTGGTTTTGCTTATTGCAGGGCACTGTCAGGTTAAGGGCTAAAAACTACAGATACCTAAAATACCCATGCATATGACTGTCAATGTCAGATCTGGGGTGGATATGTTTTTTCTCCGTTTAGACACAGCCTCAGTGATACGGAGGCCTCCTGTAGTGTTCAGGATCTCTGGACATAAGCAGCAATGTAGGGTTATATGGAGATCCCTAGTCACACTTTGCTTAGAATGCTTTGATTTACACAGCCAAAGATTTTGAAGCAAGCTGCCTGGAATGATTCATTCAGCTGTAAGATGGAAATGTTCTGTGTTTAATACAAGTGAACTTCACTCAGGACCTGGATTTCCTACAAGGACAGGTTCTGCCACAGCTTCCAGGCAATGTGCTGTAATTCCTGCACATACCAACCTGTCTCACAAGCAAGACAGTTGAAGCAAAGGTGAATCTCAGATGGCAATGGTGTATCATTTGCTTCTTCCTGTCAATGTATACTTGGGAAACCCTTCCAAACATATTATCATTGTTATTGTCATTGCCACATTTAATTAAAGGGGTGATGCCGCCTGACTTGTAAGCAGAAGTAGTCCTCTGAGAGTTTCTTGCAAAGCTTGTTAAATGCTCATGCACTTTGAGGGAAGAATCGTATTAAACCTGTGGCTGTTTTTTTTTTTTAAACTCTTTTCAAAGTTTGACTCCTTGCTTTGGCGCAAGAAAGAGCAGCTGGCAAAGAACCCCCTTTTCATTGGCCTGTGTTCTTCCATCCGTCCAACCAGGACAGCATTTGTTCTGTGGGTTTCTTTGAGAATAATGCCAAACAGAAAGGAAAAAAGGGAGCAGCTTGGAGAGTCTCCAATTTGTAATTCCAAAAAAAAGGTGGAGGAATTGCATATTCCAGCTTGTTGTGGGGGAGGTAGAGAAGGGAAGGATTCAAAAGAGCATGAAGACATGATTTCACCATCTCTAATGCTTGCTTATCATTTTGTGGCTGCTACCAGAGTGATCATAAAAGAGAGAGAGAGAGAGAGGTCACACCAAATTGGCTGGAGAACGTTTTCTGTAGACAGACTCCTGATTTATTCTGGAAGATGGGCAGTGTTCTTTTAAAAAAACTATAGCTGAGCAAAAGTAAGAATGGAAACCCAGTAGGATTAAGAAAGTTAATCTGCCCTCCACAGTGGGGTCCAAGTCAATCCAAAATTGGTAAATATACTAGAGCTAGAAGTAGTTTGCAAACACTGTGATGCCAGGAAGGAACAAGAGAAAGGATTGAGTGTGAGAAGTCATCTTGCATAGAGTTTACTCAGTGCTGAAAGGGTTATAGGCACAGAAGAAATCAGCCTATCATGCCCTCTGATCCAGAGTTTCTTTTCTCTCACTATTAGAAGAACCAGCCTCCAGGCAGTTTATAGTTTTCATCCTCATGACATGAAGATGCATGTAAAGCAGGAGCTTAAACTAAGCTTTGGGAAGAGGAAAGAGAATGGGAGTTTGCTTGAAGGGCTGAGAAAGGAACAGTCATCCAGATGTTGCTGCATGGCAATTCCCATGATGAAAATTTGCATGATCAGGTCATCACATAAGAAGAACTCATTCCCTTTTAAGTGTAAAGTTGGCACAAAATAGGTGAAATCTGCAATGGTTCATTCCCATGTAGATCAGCATGTAATTGTGGTAGTTTTGTAGCAGCTAGACTTGGTCTCGGTGGGATTTTAACAAGTTGTGAGCATCTGTAACTTATTAGTTCAACTTTCTCATACACTACAGCTCACAGAAATATGCACTTACACACACACACACACACACACACACACACACACACGACATTGTTAGCTGCCTTGGGTCTCATATTAAGATTTGAGAAACTGCAAGTTGCTTCTGGTGTAAGAAAATTGGCTGTCTGCAAGGACATTGTCCAGAGGACGCCTGAATGTTTGATGTTTTACCATCCTTGTGGGAGGCTTATCTCATGTCCCGGCATGGGGACCTAGAGCTGACAGAGGGAGCTCATTCACCTCTCCCCAGATTCAAACCTACGACCTGTTGGTCTTCAGTCCTGCCGGCACAAGAGTTTAACCAACTGCACCACTGGGGCGCTCTCATATTAAGATAAAGGCAGAATAGAAATATACAAATAAATGAAACCTATTAGCATTTCACCTTTCTGTATAATTGAAAATATAGAAGAAAAGACTGCAAAAGTTGCTGGTTTCTTCAAGACTTCTGGTATTTTGCTTACATTGAGTTTTACTATTGATTTCCAGAAACCATGATGGAAATCTGTGCTGGATTCAATTGGATAAGTTGCTAAACCTGAATCACTTTGTAAATGTACTGTGAGGCTAACCAAGGCAACAATTATGACTTATTTCTAGTGTGTGATGTTTGGTATTCTAAAATAGAAACGTCAGGTGGCAGAAGTGAAACCCAGGGGTGAATTATATCAATGACTGGTTTAGACGTGCAAGCACTATAGTGATGAATGTTTTTGAATTGTAGCTGATCGTTAGGCAGACTTTGTACAATTTTCCTCAACTTCAAATATGCTCTTAATTCCTATGACCAGTCCTTCCCAAACTCCCAGTAGTTTTGGACTTCATGTCCTAGAATCCCTGATCATTAGGCAAGCCAGCTGAGGCTTCTGGGAATTTCTAATCCAAAAACCCCTGGAGGACAAGAGTTTGAGAATAACTGACTTTGACCATTGGAGGTGTTCCAGAAGTTTTAGCCTACAACATCTATCAGCCCTCACCCAGCACACTTAATAGTAGGTAATTTTGGAACCTGAAGCCTTAAACAAACATAAATCCAAAGGCAGAGAAATGTCACCCTAAGTGATGCACCAATCTCTCCAGATCCACAGTGCTGATTGCTGGCAAACAAAAACTACTCATTAAATGCCAATAAGTATTTGTATATAGCTGGGGCAGCAACCACCTAAGCCAGTGTTTCTCAACCTTCCTAATGTTGTGACCCCTTAATCAGGCCGGGCACACCCTGGATTTGATCTTCGCCGCCGGAATTAACGTGACCCTAGCCTCCACTATGGAGGTTCCATGGTCGGATCACAGGGTCCTGGAAGTCCGGCTGGGGGTGGTTCCCCCTCCCGGTAAGGGTGCCGAGCCTATTTTGGTTCGCCCGAAGAGACTTATGGAACCCATTAGGTTCCTGAATGCTCTAAGGGAATGGGAACTTCCCAGCGACTCAGTCGACGGGCAAGTGGATTACTGGAATGCCAGTCTTTCCATGGCCCTAGACGAGATCGCCCCCAGGCGCGCTCTCCTCCCCCGCAGGAATCGCTCGCCTTGGTTTACCGAGGAGCTGCGGGCGATGAAACGGAGGAGGAGACAGCTAGAGGACGTGTGGCGGAGTCTCCGTGACGGCGTCGAAATCGGCTTATAAACAGTTTAAAGAGGTTTATGAGCATGCTATCAAGGAAGCCAAAAAAGGTTACTATTCTTCCCTGATAGAGTCGGCTAACTCACGCCCAGCGCAATTGTTTAGAATAACTCGGTCGCTGACAGCAATCCCAACTGTCCCAAATGATAGGGGTTTGGCGCCTTCCGCTGAGGCTTTCCAGAGTTACTTTACCGACAAGATTTCGACCCTCCGCCGGGACATTCCTGCCACATTTGATACAGTTAGTGAGCTCGAGACCCCGCCGCCACTCGGCGGGTCCACCTTCACCCGTTTCCAACTGCTGGACGCAGCAGCTGTCGACACGTTACTAGCTGCAGCTAGACCTACTACTTGCTCCCTCGACCCGTGCCCCTCCTGGCTTGTTAGAGCTTTTGGGGGAGGGACTACGAGAGAAAACCCCCTGGGCACGATCATAAATAGCTCCCTTGAGCAAGGAGTCTTCGGGGGATTAAAAGAGGCAATGGTGAGACCGCTGCTGAAGAAGCTGAATTTAGATCCTTCGGCTCCTCCAATTACCGGCCAGTTTCCAACTTGCCTTTTTTAGGCAAGGTAATTGAGAGGGCAGCAGCGGATCAGCTGCAGCAGTTCTTGGAAGACACAGCTGGACTTGATCCCTACCAGTCCGGCTTCCGTATTGGGCACGGAACAGAGACCGTGCTTGTCGCCATTACAGACCAACCGCCGCCAGCTGGACCAGGGTGGATCGGCACTGCTCGTCTTGTTAGATCTGACGGCAGCTTTCGATACTGTAGATCATGCCTTGTTAACCCACCGTTTAGCCGGCGCCGGGGTTGGGGGGACTGCCCTTAAATGGGTGGCCTCCTTCCTCCGGGGCCGGGGACAACGTGTGGAGGGCGGGGAGGTCTCCGGGAGAACCTCAATTGATTGTAGGGTCCCCAGGGGGCCATCCTCTCCCCCTTATTATTCAACGTGTACATGCGCCCCCCTGGCCCAGCTGGCCCGCGACTTTGGTCTGGAGTGTTATCAGTATGCGGATGACACCCAGCTTCTGCTGAGAATGGACGGCAGGCCGGATACTGTACCCGATTGTTTCCATCGGTGCCTCGAAGCCGTGACTGGTTGGCTGCGGGCCAGCCGGCTGAAGGTGAATCCGTCGAAGACGGAGATCTTGTGGCCTGGTCGGCCTGGGGGGTGAGTGCGGTTGCCTACCCTGGACGGCGAGCGGCTTAATCCGTCGCCGATTGTTAAGAGCCTAGGCGTTCAGTTGGACCCCTGCTGACCATGGAGACCCAGGTCTCTGCGGCCAGCAGGCGTCGTTCTTTCACCTACGACAGGCTGGCGACTGGCACCCTACCTCTCCAGGGATGACCTGGCCACGGTGATCCAAGCGACGGTCATCTCGAGACTAGACTACTGTAACGCCCTCTACGTTGGCCTCCCCTTGGCGACAATTCGGAAACTCAAGCTAGTGCAGAATGCCGCTGCTCGCTTGCTGACGGGAACGCCAGTGAGGGAGCATATCACGCCCATTCTTCGGCAACTGCACTGGCTGCCTGTTGAGTACCGAATTGCCTTCAAGGTGTTGGTGTTAACCTTTAAGGCCTTACACGGCCTAGGGCCTGCGTACTTGAGGGACCGCCTTGCCCCATATGTACCCCGAGGTCACTACGTTCAGGGAGTCCAATCTTCTCCCTAATTCCATCGGTCCGCACCTGCCATCTGTCCGTGACCAGGCAAAGGGCCTTTTCCGTGGCGGCACCGGTACTCTGGAACTCTCTCCCAGATGACGTCCGTGCCGCCGGGGAGCTCATTCCGTTCCGCAGGGCCTGCAAGACCGCCCTGTTCAGACTGGCCTTCGGCTAGGTGAATTAGCCGAACGTATTCATCTTCTGACCAACACTTTGACACTGGAACGCCATGATTTGACACAACTGTTAATCTCGGGACCAATGTTGTATGTTTTATGTTTTATTGTACGGCGACATGAATGCCACATGTTAGCCGGGTTTTATGCTGTGATCCGCCCCGAGCCTGCTGGGAGGAGCGGAATATAAGAAGGAACAAATAAATAAATAAATAAAATAAATTAATATAGTTCCTCATGTTGTGGTGACCCCTAACCATAAAATTATTTCGTTGCTACTTCATAACTGTAATTTTGCTACTGTTATGAATTGTAATTGATCTGAGTGTATCTGATATGCAGGATATATTTTCATTCGCTGGACCAAATTTGGCAAAAATACTCGATACATCCAAATTTGAATACTGGTGGGGTTGGGAGGAGAATTGGTTTTGTCATTTGGAAGTTATAGTTGCTAGGATTTATAGCTAATCTACAATCAAAGAGCATTCTGAACTCCAACAATGATGGAATTGAACCAAATTTGGCACACAGAATTTCCATGACCCAACAGAAAATACAGGAAGAATTTGGTGGGCATTGACCTTGAGTTTTGGAGTCGTAGTTCACCTACATCCTGAGAGCACTGTGGACTCCAACAATGATAGCTCTGGACCAAACTTAGCATAAATACTCAATATGCCCAAATGTGAACACTAGTTGATTCTGGGAAAATAGAGCTAGACATTTGGGAGTTGTAGTTGCTGGGATTTATAGTTCACCTACAATCAAAGAGCATTCTGAACCTCACCAATGATATAATTGTGCAAACTTCCCACACAGAACCCCTATGCCTTGAAGGGACTTGCTGGCACAAGCCTTGCTCCAGCCTGCTCTCCCCTCCCTGCTTGGAGTCTCAGAAACAGCCCTCCCCTTGGCTGAGAGGCTGGCTGAGAGGCTGGCCAGTCACCATGGAGGAAGGCTTTTGGTGAGAGGATTCGGTTTCTGTTTCCAAAAAAGAAGAGAAGGACAGGCAGAGAGATTTTCAGCCTTCCCTGCCAAAGGGGTTCCTAAGACCATCAGAAATATATGTTTTCTGATGGTCTTTGGAAACCCATCTAAAACTCCCTTGCCCCCCCCCCCCCGTAGTCCTGACCCCCAGGTTGAGAAATGCTGACCTAAGCCCTCCAGGTCTTGAGTTGATCCACATGATGGCTTCTCCTTCTCAACAAACAGACCAACCAATTATCCTCTGGCACACACTTTAGTGATAAAAATGTGTTGAGTTTCTGGCTAATGTAGTCACCAAAATGACCCCTGGCCATGTCGGTAACTCCATTATGCTTATCCAAATGCGTCTGTGCTTAGGGATGACTGTCTTTCATGGAGGCAGCAAGTGTATTGCACACTGCTTGTTCATTCAAAATGTGTGTCAGTCTTCCCATGATTCAGCTACATACATGCCTCTTGCCATATTTCTACATTTGTAAACCCAGAAGAGAAAGAGGAGTATGGAGGCAAAGAACATGCCTGGATGAAGGAAAAGATTGACTCAGAACTCCAGTATATCACACACACCTGTCTTCAAGGGCAATAGTAAACTAGTTGCTGACCAGGGTGCTACAATGGTTTCTTCTTCAGGGTCTCCAGCTGATCTGATTTTTCTGCCTCCCACTAGGGAGTGCCATTCTCCACGCTTTGAGTTCACTTTAGTTTCTAGAAGAAGAACCAACTATACAGCAGGGGGGATCTACATTTATTTTCTTGTCAATGTGATGATTTAGCAGTTCCCGGGGTAGCAGGGATGGAACACATCCAGCCATTTTTTCCCCTGTTGCCTCTTTTCCAATACTTGTCAAACTTGTTTATGCCAGTAGCTTCTCAAGCTGCCCTGGGGCAACACTGTGTTCTTTGTATATAGAAATTTCAGGGCTTTTTTTCCTTCTAAAGGCGTGTGGGAGTAAGTGGGAGTGTATTTCTGTCTATCTATGCCCATGTGCACCTTCACTTAACTGGTGGTCAGTAGTTCAAGCTTGTGTATATAACACTAGTCACTTACTTCACAGATCCTAGTCACTTACTTCACAGATCCTCCTTGTGTGTGGATGTGTACCTCCAGGTCACCTGATGACTTTTGGTGACACCATTAATTGCATAGGGTCTTCTCAGGCAGAGAATATTCTGAAATGCAGTATATAGCACCTGATATTCATTGCTTCCTACTAAAATCCCTTCCAATGTATCCACACCATAGGTATTTGCTCACCTTCTCTTGGGAGGCATTAAGGAACAAAGTCTTACCAGGGGGTGGAGCTATACAATCACATGGCCCAAATTTTACACGAAGATCCTCAAGAACTTGATTTCCCAGTCAGTTCAACTCTTTTGGCATCTGAGGGTAATCTTTTGGTTTTCTCAAAGGACGGGTAAGACATGACATGGACCCTATTTATCTTCTCAGAATGTTGGTCAAGAAGGGACAGAAGATGTCTCCATCAAAACAGCAGTTCTGCAAACCAAGTCTCTACATTTGAGCCCGAAAGATCCTCCCTGAAAAATAAAAGCCATCATGGATATACTCCATGCCATGCCTAAAAGACAAGTGACGGGACTATTAAGCAAGATGGGGGTCTGTCGATCCGGGATCCTGGCGTTATGGAGAATTCGTGAAGACCCAAATTCAAATGACAGCAAAAGATGTTGAGGACTCGGTACACTAGAGGAAGGAAATGGGATGTACATTTTTTTTTTTAAATATATTTATTGAGGTTTCTTCAATAACAATAAAAGAGGTGGAACAAATTTGGGTATAGGACAGTAGGAAGGAAGAAGAGAACACAGGAGCAGATGTGGGGGGCAGGGGGTGAACCGGGAGGGGGGAGGAAGGGGGGATACAGGAGGGGGAGAGGGGTTGTTTGGGGCTAGGTATGGGGGGAGAGGTCAGGAGAAGGGAGGTAAACAAAACAGGGGGGAGGGGAAAGCCCTCCGGCTTCCGGTGTGTTTGTATTGTCCAAATTGTTCAGTTGGGGGGGGGAGGAAGGAGGACGTGTGCATGCTTGTCCTTGTGGTGTGGAGGGAAGGGGGAAGAGGAAAAGGGAGGGAGCAAGTTGCCTCTCAGCAGGTCTTTGAGTATCTTGTGCCTGTATCAGGAAGCCTAGCTGCGTTGGTCTGAGTCTCAGATCCTTAGGTAGGCCACGAAAGGTGACCAATCAGTTCTACACAATCGCGTCCCCTCCAGGTCACTCATGTAATAGGAAAGTCTGTCCATGCTCATGATGTCCTGGACTTTCTCCACCCATTCTGCAAGACAAGGCGTGTCTTTAGACTTCCACTTTTTCGCGTACACCATCCGTGCTGCCGTGGAAAGGAACAAGAACAGCCGTTCATCATTCTCGTCTGCAAGGTCACTGTCCTCCACCATTCCTAAGAGGCAAGCCTCTGGTGTCATCTCAGTGTGGCACATAGAATCTTTTGAATTTGAATGAAGATTGTTTTCCAATATTTTGAAGCTTCCTTGCAGGACCACCACATGTGATAAAAGGTGCCTGTCTGTGACCCACATTTCCAGCATGCTGTCTGGGCGGTTGTACATCAGGCCCAGTTTATGGGGGGTCATGTACCATCTGAAGAACATTTTGTACCAATTTTCCTTCAGATCGATGGCGTAGGTGATTTTGATTTTCTTCCGCCAGACTGTCTCCCATTCTTGCATTCTGATTGTGCGGCCGACATTTTGCGCCCATTTTATCATGCAGGGTTTTACCTGTTCGGTCTCTGTTGACCATTCCAGGAGTCGCCTGTAAGCCTTGGAGATGAGTTTCTTCTCTTTGTTTAGGAAGCTATTCCAGAATCGCTCCCCTTCCTCGAAGCCTGTTTGCTCATCTCCCTGGAAGATCGTTTTGACCTGCAAGTGTTGAAGCCAAGTGAGAGATTTGCACTGTTGCTGTAGCAACGACCTTGGTTTGAGACATCTCCTCTTCCCCACCTTGACTGACAGGTCCTCATATGTCGGCCATGTGGTCCAGCCCAACAGGTTTCTTTGTTGCGCTTCTATGGGTGACACCCACAGGGGGGTTTTGGTAAAACCTCCCCTTGTAGGTCTCCCAAATTCTCATCAGTGCCGCTCTTATCGGGTGAAGTTTTCGTTTGGTCTTGGCTTGCCATACCACAGGTGCCCGTGCCATCCCGTGAGGAGGTCAAAGCCCTCAGGGCCAGTAATTCTTTGTTCTTCAGACTTATCCATTCTCTTATGTGGACCAGACCACAGGCCTCATAGTAGAGCTTTAGATCCGGCAGATCCAGCCCTCCCCGTGACCTTCTGTCCGTGAGCACTTTGAATTTAATTCTCGCTCTTTTTTCGTTCCATAAGAACCGGAGAATGTCTTTCTTCCATGTGTCAAAGATGGCAGCGGATTTGATAATGGGCAGAGTTTGGAAGAGGTACAGTAGCCTGGGCAGGACGTTCATTTTAACCACCGCTATTCTGCCCATGAGCGAAAGGCCAGCACTTTTTCAACTTGCGAGGTCTTTCTGAATTTTCTTCCACACTGCCTCGTAGTTGTTTTTCTGCAGATGGCTGTTCTGCGCCGTTATGTGGACACCCAGGTAGTTGATGGATTGAGCGAGTTGCACGCCTGAGACCTTCTCAACTGTTCCTGTCGGTTCTTGGGTATATTCTTTGTCAGAATCTTTGTTTTTCTTTATTGATTCGTAGCCCGCTAGCGAGCCGAATCTCTCTATCTCCTCTAGCCAGAACTGGATCGTGGCCGCGGCCTCTCGATGAAACAGAGTACGTCATCTGCAAAAGCTTTGACTTTAGGTGTATGGCCTCCAATCGAAGGGCCCTTCAGGCGATCGTTTGACCTGATGAATCTGAGCAGCACCTCTATGGCCATGATGAATATCAACGGGGAGGGGGCATCCCTGTCTCGTCCCCTTTTGTATATTGAATTTCCCCGTTGGCCGGCCATTGACCCAGACTCTGGCATATTGATCTCTGTAAATTGCTCCGATGGCGTTCTGGAAAGACGGACCCACCTCCAGTTTTGACATGAGCAAGCTGAAGAAATCCCAGTTTAAGTTGTCAAAAGCCTTCTCCGCGTCCAGGGCCAGGAAGGCGATTTCTTTTTGTGGGTGCATTTCATAGTAGTGGATCAAGTCCACTACTATTCTGGTGTTATCCTTAGCTTGCCGGCCAGGGAGGAAACCGTTTTGGTCGGGCGCTATCCAAATGTTGAGCCAGAGTTTTAGCCTTTCGGCCAGAATGTTTGCCAAGATCTTGTAATCAATGTTCAAAAGTGATATGGGCCTGTAATTGGCCACATTTGTGCCATCCGTTCCTTCTTTTTGGATTACCATTATGTTTGCTTCTCTCCAAGAGTCCGGGGTTACCCCCTCAGTTAGTACCCTGTTGTATATTTTTCTCAGGAAGGGGAGGATTTCGCCTTGCATCGTTTTGTAGAATCGAGCCGTTAGTCCGTCTGGCCCCGGGGCTTTATTTGCATCCAACTTTCTAATTGCTTTTTCAATTTCGAGTTCTGAGATTTCTTTGTTCAGTGCCTCTCTGTATTGTGAAGGTACCTTGCCCAGTGATGCACTCTCCAGATATTGCTCTATGTCCTCCTTTTCAATTGCGTCTCTCGAGTACAACTTTGAGTAGAAGGCCTGGAACGCATCTCGGATGTCTTCTTCCCCTAGGATCGTTGTGTCCCCAGCTCGGAGTTTGGTTATGAACCCCAGCTGTTTCTTCCTTTTGATCTTTCTGGCCAGCCATCTGCCCGGCTTGTTAGCGTTCTGAAAGTATCTTTGTTTCAGGAACTTAAGATCTTTGGAGAGTTGTTCTACCTCCAGGTGGTGCTTCTGTTTTTTCAGCAAGGACAGTTTGTCGACCGAGGCCCTGTTCTTTGGGTGTTCTTTCAGAGTTGCTTCCTCCATTGCTATTTGGGTTTGCAGGTCCTGTACTGCTTTTCGCCGCTTTGTTCCTGCTTGCATTATGCTGGATGAAATGCCCCCGGAGCACTGCCTTGCAGGCATCCCATATGACCTCCGGGCTTGTTTCCGGCACATCATTAATCTTGAAGTAGTCCGCCGTCAGTGCTCGGTACTTCTGTATGTCCTCCTCTTTCTTTAGCAGGTTATCGTTGAGCCTCCAGCGTCTCGATGGAGGCCTATGGTTCAGCTCCAGTATGATCGGGCAGTGGTCTGACAAATCTCTCGGGAGTATTTTTATTTGGGATACACACGGCACCAGCGATCTGGACATCCAGATCATATCTAACCGTGACCAACTTTGATGCCTGTGTGAATAAAACGTGTAGTCCCTTTCCTTTTGATTATGAAGTCGCCAGGCATCTTCCAGGGCCAGGTCATCCAGCATATGCGTGAGAGTCTTAGGCAGAACACCAGGGGGTCTTGCCCTGGTTTCTTGGGCTTTGCAGTTGACTGTGTTCTGCCAATCGGGGGGTCATTATTCCGTTGTAGGCGCCCAGTATAATCAGACCGTCGTACTCCTGGTCATCTATGAGTGCCGCGAGTAACTGGGTGAAGTCGGACTTGGGGCCATTAGGCGCGTAGATATTACACAGCAGGAGCGTGTCAGCCCCACCTCCAGCATCACTCCTACTATTCTCCCCTCTGTGTCTGCAAACGCCAGTTTGGCTGGAACCTTGTCGCTGATGTATGTTGCGACCCTCTCTTTTTCTCCTGCTAGCGAGCAAAATAAGTTGCCCATGCCTTTGTTTACCAGATGTTGCTCATGGGCCTTCTTAATATGGACTTCTTGTAAAGCCACAATGTCCCATTTGTTCTTCCTCAGTGAGTTGAATGTTTTTTTCCTTTTCATCGGCGAGTTCAGCCCGTTGATGTTGTTTGAAAAGCACTGTAATTGTATTAAGGGATCATACATTTTGCATTTCCACTGTGTGTCCGTGTCGTCATTCTTGTTGTCCGCTGTCCGTGTCATCGTAGCCGTCTCTGGCTCCCGATACCTCCCGTTAGGTCGGGTCGCCTCCTCAGTCGGGAGTAGAAGCGTCGTCTTTTGGTTGTTTCATTCTGCCCTGGTTGGGACGTGGTCCTCAGGCCAGACTCCTTCAAAAGGTTTGCATGGAACTCCTGTGCTTTGGCCACAGTGGTCAACCAGTACCTTTTTTCCTGTATGTAACCATGATCCCTTTCGATTTTTCCCATCTGAACCTGATTTTCCTGTTCTTCAACTCCTCTGTGAGGAAGAGGTAGTTCTTCCGTTTGCTGATTGAGGCTGCCGTGAATTCCTTCTGATGACCTTTTGGCCTTTGTATGATGTTGGCGCCTCCCTCTGTTTCGTTAGAATTTCATCTCTGGTTTTTCTTCTGGTGAATTGGACCACCACGTCCCTCGGCACGTTATTCCTTCTCGCGTACGAAGATGGGACCCTGTACGCTTTCTCGATATCGATGTATCTCCTCCTCTTCCTTGCCTATAATGGTGGACGAGAGTGTACTGATGATTCTCTGGACGTCTTCCTGTGGGTCCTCCGCTAAGTTTCTAAAGCGTAGCTTTGTCTCCAAGTGTTCTGTTCCATCCTCTCCTGGAGTTGTTCTAACTGCGTTCCTCGCCTCAGGGACTCCACCCGTTTCTGTAACTTCCCTGTGAGGTTTTGATCTTATCTCCCTCTAGTTTTATTGAGAGAATTTCGTCCCGCACAGTTGATAGCTCTTTTTCAGATCCGTCCTGAGTTCCTGCAATTGGGCATCATGCCTCGCCGCCTCGTCGTCTACTTTCCTTTGTGTTGCATCCTGCTTCTCGGAGAGCCTCTGGAGCTCTTTCAATATGTCCTTCATTGTAGCTTCCTCGCTGTTTGCCAGCCTCTTCTGAACCCCTTTGGCGTCCTTGAAGATCTTTGGAGTCGTCATTTTTCCCTTGCTGCTTACTCCAGCCAGGACGCCTGGTTGTGTGTTCTCGTCACGTGGCTTCCTCGCCTGCCTTGTCTTGCTGGCCGTGTGTGCTTGTATTGTTGCCTGTCTCGAGGTTATGCGGGGGTGACCTGCAGAGGGGCCTTGGTCTTCTCTTCCTGATATCCTTGGGTGTGTTGGTGTCCCACTGTGGGTCACTGTGATTCTCTCTGCTAAGTGGTTGCGTGGTTCCAGTGACTCCAGGGGGGAGGGGGCGATGGGCTCCTTTGTCCTTCCTGTTGTTTCCTTCACAGTATTTACCTTTGTCTTGCCCCTCCTTCTCCCCCCTGTTCTTGCTCCCTTCTCCCAGTCTTCCTGTGTTTATGTGCTGTCTGACCTTCAACCCTGTCAATAATCTGTTCTGGTGCAATCTGGTGCAATTTGGCTAGTCAGTGCTTCCCAATTGAGCAAGACGCACGTCGTCTCCTATCCTGAGCTTGCCAGAGCAAGTTTGCCCTGATCCTCAAGGAGCGACCTTTTAACAAAGCACCTTTCAGATAGAGGTTACCCAGATCTGGCTTTCCAATAGCACACAGCTGGTCCTAGCACCTCAGGAGAGTGCTCTCGTGCATGTAGCTCTGGCCGGGACTAGAAGAGGTGAGGTGTTCCTTTTGTTTCCCTCCTATTGAGTAAAGTCCCTTCCGTTTTGTTTTGTTTTGTTTTTTGTTTTTTTTTTTTTTTGGGTGGGGGGGGGGGAAGGTTGAGCTCCTGATCCTCTTCCCTTGGCTCTTTCCCTGTGTTGTCGCTCGTCTCTCCCCTCTCTCTCTTTTTCCCCTCTGCCTCTTGCCTCCTTCCGCTATCCGCTGGTTTCCTCGCTGTATTCCGCCTGTCTCCCCTGTTCTGAAGGCTCTGCTGTTCCCTTTTTGGCCTCCCGGCGGTCCTCCCTGTCCTCGTTTCGGCTCCGCTCTCCTCCCTCCCACTTCTGTACCTTCTGGCCCTAGCGTCTCTCTGGTCTCTTCTTCCTTCTTTTTCCGCCCTTTTCACCGGCGGGAAAAGTTCCTCCAGATGGCTGCCTTCTTCTCCAAGTTGCTGTTTGCTGCCCTTACTCGGTTAGCGCCGCCATCTTGGATTTTGGGTTTCTCCCCCTCTTTCTTCTCGCTCTCCAAGCAGCCAGGGCTGTCCCGTTTTCCCAGCGTCTCCTCCTGTCCTCCCTTTGCTATTCCGCAGGTTCGATCTTCCCCGCGTCCGCTGAATCCCCTCTGCCCTCGAGTTTGCGCCTCTTTTTACCTTTTTCCCTTGCCTTCCTTGAGCTGCTTGCCCCCGTCCTCGTTAGTCGTCTTCCCCTGTGTTCAGTGTGGGCTGGGCGGCAGTAAGTGCGGGGCGTGTGCCGCTTCCCGATCAGCGGCCTGCTCGCGGTAAGGGGAAGGCCACGGACCCTCACAGTCTCCCCCTCTTGAGGAGGGGGGACTTCTGAGGTCAGCGATGGGGTCCCTTCGACCGCTGCCTCTTGACCGCTTGGTGCGATCAGAGGTGAGGCGCAATTCACCCTCTGGCCGTCAGAAGCGGTCGCGTCTTGAGGAGCCCTCAAGATGTCTGGCTGCGCCATCTTTGCCAGGAAGAAATCAGGCTCCGCCTGGTGTTTTCTGGGAAGTGAATTGGGGATGTACATTTTGTAACAGACTGGGCACTGCTCCTGCTTTTGGCCTGCCAGCCTTTTATTCTGTTTGTTCATGAATACAATGGGATAGCTTCTGGATAGCCTTTAAGAATGTCTATCCCCAATGGTCTGCAGTCAAATATACAGCACTGCACTTTTACCTCATGCCCTGTTCCTTAGCTACAATTTGCACTGTCACATTCTCTTGTATTATTTACAGTTTGGCCATGTCTCACAGTGCTTTTATCCCAGATTGTCGCCATAAGTCATTTGGCATTGTTCTGAGTTTTAAATTGTTGTTTTTTATATGCTATAGTTTTTACTTCATTGTACTGTATTGTGTGTTTATTTATGCTTTTTTGTCTTAGGCACTTTGAGCCATATGTAAGCTGTCCTGAATGTCTTCGGAGAGGGTTTTGGAGACTGGGTACAAGAATAAAGTTGTTGTTCTTGTTATAAATCATATATAAATCATAAATAAATCATAAAATGTTTATGATATCACTATATTAAATGAATTGTATTTCTAAACATATGTGGGATTGTACCATTGATGACAAAGGCTAATTGTTCTTGATTTAGTGCCTTGGTGTCTTCTGGATGTGTTGGATTTACTGCTGTATACTGAATGATGGAAATTGTGGTTCAACATTCAAGAATCTGGGTCTTGGAAATCCAAGATAAATGAAAATACTAGTTGATTGACATCCTGTTGGAGACTTATGGCTGTAAAAATCCTCTGTGGGAGCATATGGCTGATGCAAAATGGATATAAGTCCCCTTTGGAAAGATAAAATAGGGTATAAAAGAATATAAAATTATTATACTGAATGCAATGCCTAAAGACCTTGGCCTGCATTTAAAAACAATCAGCGCGGACAAAATTAGCATCTGTCAGCTGCAAAAGGCCACCTTTCTTGGATCTGCACACATTATTCACCGATACATCACACAGACCTAGACACTTGGGAAGTGTCTGAAATGTGATGAAATACAAAAGCCAGCATAGTGATCATGTTTGCTGTGTACTAATCTTGTTATGCATCAAATAATAATAAACATTTCAGTTTGCAGAACCAGAGCTACACAAGCATTGGCATTGTGCATGGGTGTGAATTTGGTTGTGCATTTGTTTGCAGATTTGGTGCCTTGGTTAAAACTGTGCAACCATGCCAGTTAACACAAGCATTGTGTAATACAATTAATATATACCTCTGCATGAAGAGATTTGCACTATGCAGTCCCACTTTAGACTCTCAGCTCACTGTGTTTTATTGGTTCAACCACTTGTTCAGACACATTTGTAAGCTTGCCAGTTCCCAAGAACCCTCTATTAGTCATCAATGTGTACAGCAGAAAATACTGAACCACCTACTTGGTATGATTGTAATTAGATATTCAGGTCTGAGGACAAAGGAAATAGCAAGCAGACATACCTTGCTTCCTCTGCTCTCAGGGGGGGGATAAATAGGTCTGCCCTACCCTGCTAAAGATTGCATCCTCTAAAGAACACACAATAGAATCAATATGATCAGGGTTTGTTTGTTTTTTTACAGTGTCAGAGGCGACTTGAGAAATGGCAAGTTGCTTCTGGTGTGAGAGAATTAGCCATCTGCAGAGATGTTGCCCAGGGAACATCCGGCTATGTTACCACCCTGTGGGGGGCTTCTTTTGTATTCCTGCATGGGATGCTGCAGCTGACAGATGGGAGCTCACCCCGCCTTGTGGATTTGAACCACCGACCTTCAGGTCAGCAGTTCAGACAGCACAAGGGTTTAACCCATTACTCCACCGCAGCTCTTGATCTGTTTAAAAAAATGTGAACAGTAAAGAGGATTTTAAACGACTAAAAACATATCACAACAATTAAAAAAATTAAGAATACAGGTTAACATCACAAATTAAAATAATTCAAAACTACACGTATGTGGATCATCATAAATCTAGTTAGGCTTCAGATGTGCCGAACCCATTTGAGGATACAGTTCAGGACCTTAGATACATTGCAGCAAAACACAGTGTTTTCATTGATGCACTCCTATTAAAACAGTCATGTTTTTAAATAAATAAATAAAATAAGAAAATCAGTTTGCCAGTATTTAATATTCATGTTCATTTTTCCGCCCTCTTTCTTTCTGTTTTTCTTTTGTGTTACATCATTTTAGATTGTCAGTTTACAGGATCTCTTGTTTTCACTGATTATCTGTAAGCTGCTATGGGAGACTTGGGGACAGAAAAGCATGGATTTTGTAAAATAGAAATTTTAGAAACTCCACAGAAATGGGGATGTACTGTGTTGTTTCTGTGCCTTTCTTTATCTTCTGATCACTGGTGCTAAATAATGACTAACAGTGTGATCTTTTATATTCTCATTTCAATGCTCCCCCTTCATTTATGAACCCACAACATGCCTGAGGCTAGCACCTGGATTCTTGATTCCCCCCCATCTGCATTTGGCTTTGAATGTGCAGGTATATAAGCAGATTTGGAAGAATCATTAGGCAAGGACAATGTCTGGGAAATGCTTTGAAGAGTCGAAATTGCTATACTACTGCTAGCCAGAATGGTGCAGTGGTTTCAGTATTTGAAACAGAGAGTCCACAGTTCAAAACCTCGCCTGGCCATTGATACCTAGGCAAATCTTAGGCAAATCATCGACTCTCAGCATCTGATGAAGGCAATGAAATCTTGCTGAGAAATCATTGTGAAAAAGCCTTAGGACCTTCATAAGTCAGAAAGTACTTGAAAGGACACATAGAGAGACAAACCTGTTTTGTCACATCAGATCTGATCTGATTTGGAAGCAAAGCAGGGACAGCCCTGGTTAGTATTTGGCGGGAAGTTCACTAAACAATATCAGTTGCTCTAGTCTAGGCTAAAAGAAGGCAATTACAAATCCCTTCTGATTATTCCTTGGCTAGGGAAACCCTATGAAATTCATAGAGTCACCCTAAACAAACAGGTGGTGTGAAAGTACCTGCACACACATATACTACTACTACTACATTGGCTACTACCACCATCATCATGTTGTGTTATTGTTGTGCACTTTCAAGTCATTTCTGATTATGGCAACCCTAGGTACCCATATCAGAAGGTTTTCTGGGGATTAGATAGAGTGTGTGACTTACCCAAGATCACCTAGGTCCTAGTGGGTTTCAACAGAGAACCACACTCTGGTCTCCATGTATGAAAATTTTTATGTATCTTTTATAGAAATACATTTTTAATATGTGTATTTGTGATATTTTTACAATGTTTATGTGTTTTTATTATTCTGTGACCTGCCTTTTGCCACGTGGAGAGGTGGGTAAGAAATAAAATCCTCCTCCTCCTTGTAGTCTCATACTGGCTACAAATAGCATTTGTTATCTATTGGCCTGAATCCAGTCATCTAATTCCACTAGAGTAGATTCAGTGATCACATTGTTTGGTTGGTGAATCAGCACATAGGTAAAATCCATTGTTTGTACCAGTGATTTTCTACCAGTGTGTCGCGAAACACTAGTGTGCTGTGAGAGATCATCAGGTGTGCCGTGGGAAATTATTTTCGAACTTCATTCATATATAAACTATAAGGTGCATCTGACCCTTTAAGAAATGGAACCATAGCACTCTCGCGTCACCTAAGAAGTGACGCGAGAGTGCTATGGTCGCACCATCTTGGATTCGCTCAGACGCGGCTAAGTAAACAAAGTTAGAGTTAGTGCTGCAGCTGCGTGTCAAGTGACAGTGGCAATTTGGGATCACAGCAAGACAAGTGAGTGACAGTGATGGAGAAGTTTTTGAGAAGGGAAAATGCAAATGCCAGGTTTCACACTGAGTGAGTGTATACATACATTAAAAAACATATTAACTATATGTATTACTGTGTTAGAGTGTCATTTTGTGTCATTTTGGTTGGTGGTGTGCTCCAGGATTTTGTAAATGTAAAAAATGTGCTGCGGCTTAAAAATGTTGAAAATCACTGGTTTATACTAACAATAGGATTTACGCCAATATTTCCACTATTAAGGCAATAAAATATTTACTCAAGTCTACTGCACCATCAAATCTAATTGGATGCTGTTCAACAATCCACTTCACATTCAAATACATAAAAACAATGCATATAAAATCTATAATACTCATCTAATAACAACACTCCATGGTAAAACATTATTAAAATTAATTATAATTAAAATTCAACATTGTTTCCATCTCATTGCCATTTTCCACATCCATTGCACTTAGCCCGGTTAACGTTTGTCATCCCCAAACACTTCCCTCGACAGAAAAGTTTTTATCTGCGTTCTAAAGGATAACAGGGAGGGAGCCATTCTGATGTCCCTCGGAAGGGAGTTCCAGAGCTGGAACCCTGTTGGAAATAGCAACCTTCTTTAAGCCTCCACTAGTAACTTGATTGTATACAATTCAGATTGCTTACTGTATTGTATATGTGTGTATTGGTATGCAGTTTTCCTTAACTCTATGTTGTGGAAGGGGCTGAAGACCATGTGATCAAATTGGGGATTGTTAGATCTCAGACTCCATTGTAGAAACAGAATGCTTTAGAGTACAGACTCCATGAGACTCTCAGAATAGAGAGATGCTTTAGACTCTGGACTGTTAAGATTCTAAAAATGTGACCTGTGTTATCTGCACAGAGACACCACTTCAAATCTATCTGTAACTGAACTAAGCAATGCACTTGCATGCTGAATACATGAAGTTTGTGAGTAAACCAACTATGTTATTTTAACAAAGAATACTTATTTTTGTTCTCTTGAGAGCACAATTTAAAACCAATATATTTTATGGGAGAGTAGATGTTTTTTGGTCACCTGAAAAGAACACTTCTGAAACTCTGCTATATATGCTTTTTGTGCATTGGCATATCTTTGTCCCTAACAGTTCAAAGACATGTCTAGATATATCAGTCTAACAGCTGAGAAACCTAATTGCCTTGCATGAATGCTAGTGGATATATATAAGTGATGAAAAGGTTGAGTCAAGTGAGTTTTTAACTCTCCTCAGGAAGATCATCTATATAAATAAAAATCTAATGTCCGTTTGTGGGATTAACATAACTCAAAAACCACTGGACGAAATGACACCAAATTAGGACACAACACACCTATCAGGCCAACGAGTGCCCATCACTCATAAAAACACTGAAAAACACAACAGAAGAGACTTAAAAGCAAAATAATAATAAATACATTACAACACATGCACAAAACCACATATATACACATATACACAAATATATACACATAAAACACATATACACAGACTGGGCCACAGCAATGCATGGCAGGGAATGGCTACTACTTTATAAAAGGTTATGATTTGCCTTTCCAAAGATTATGATGATTCCAAACAGTGTGAATGCCAATTAATCTCCAAAAGGGTCATGCTGTCAAAAGCCTGTGGAGATTCCTGGTTTTCCAAAAGGCTATGAATCCCAATTTGAAGGCCTCACCATCACCCTCCTCAAGGCTGCCGTGGCTCCAGTTGATTTATTGTTGTTTGATTTTTGTTTGTTTTGGCAATGAATGTTTGCCACTTTGTTCTTTTGTTTTTAAAGTGACCTGAGTCCCTTTGGGGAGGTAGGGTGGTATATAATAATAATAATAATAATAATAATAATAATCTTTATTTGTTCTCCACACCCATCTCCCCAATGGGGACTCGGGGCGCCTCATGAGGCCAAGCCCAAACAGCAAATTACAACAAAATAAAATCAAGAACATCAACAATAAACACAATAAAAATACATACATATAAATAAATAAATACAACTATCTATCTAAAAGCATAAGGACAATAGGGCAGGCCACAGGTACGAATATAAAATGTTAAAAACTCAGGATGAGATAAGCAGAATGGTATCCTTTACATGGAGGAGGGGAATAGACTCCAAGAACGGGGCATTGAAGAGAGCAATGGTAGAAATTAAATAATTACTCTACAAAGGCACAGCGGAAAAGCCAGGTTTTTAGATGTTTTTTAAAGGTCTCCAAGATGGGGGCTTTCCTAACTTCTCAGGGCAAGGAATTCCAGAGTTGGGGAGCCACAGCAGAAAAGGCCCTTTCCCTTGTGCCCACCAAATGAGTCTGTGAGACTGGTAGGGGCGATAGGAGGGCCTCCCCCGAGGAGCGGAGGGTTCGAGCTGGTTTATGGAGGGAGATCTGGTCACGAAGGTAGGCGGATAAATAAAGTATTATTATTATTATCCAAAAGAGCCACACATTAATCATTGCACCATTAAAAAAACAGAGATTCAAACAATATAGAACTGTTGCTCTTTATTTGTTTAAAACCAGTGAATAGCAGTGTCCTGGCTAGGCATTTCCTATGGAAATTCCATTGAGCAGTGAAGGGACAGAACGTGGAATTATACTTAACTTTGTTTTGCTTTTCTTATTTCCTTATGGTCTTTCGGTAGACCTCTGTTCTGCTGGCTAGAACTTTAGAACATTAGAACTTCACTTACTTAAAAGTAAAAAAATACACAATACAGGCAACATAGAACAACTAAAGTATTTGTATTGTAAATCTATATACACTTGGCCATTGTCTTTTTGCACCTTCAGTGATTTCATGTGTGAAAATTGTATTTTCATCACTGGCTTGTAAATTTGCCTATTATCCACCATCAAGAGCCACAGTGGCTTTCATGACATGGTTTGTGTCATTTAAACAGTAATCACAGGAGTAGTTATAGCATTCAAGAAAAATAAGGGACTCTTAGCGCTCTTCCAACTGCAGTGACTGGGGCTGTCGGAAAATGGGAGGCATTGCCTTTTTAAGAACCACCTCCACCCAGTTAAGAAGAGAAGTTGGCCCAGCTAAAAGAGAAATGAGGGGGTGGGGGTGAAATTAAGGTTTTTTTTCAGCCAGGGAATTGTGTGTCCTGGTAAAGGGTGCTGTTCAACACAACTCACATGGTTCTGCAGATCTAACCTTGCCATCTAGATCACTATTTTTTTTAAGCATAGGTTCATTGAATTCAGGTTGATGACATTAAGGCAACAAAGATTTGCAGTAAACGAGCAGCATTCCTCTCTCCTTTCAGTACTCTTGGAAATTGATTGGAAATCAATTGTTAATCAATTGTTTCACAGCCACAGAGCAGCATGCTGCTCACCTGAACACTGGAGGATAGGCTTGCATGAGTTCTAATGGTTTGCACATCTAGTAAAATATTGTCTGCTGTGATTGCAATTGGCTGCTTGTGTTTCAGCTGAAGATCTTTCTCACTGTATGATACCTGAGATCCTAGAATGTCTGAGGTTTTTTCTTGGACAGCAATCTTGAGAACCTTCCAAACAACTAGAGAATTGGATTGCTGAAGGCTTTCATAGCCAGATTGTTTACGAGAACATCTAGGAATGAACATATTACACCCATATTAAAGCTACTCCACTGGTTGCCAATGAGTTTCCGGGCTAAGTACAAAGTGCTAGTTTTTTTTACTTTCAAAGCCTTACATGGTTTGGCTCCAAGTTACCTATAGGATCGCCTTCTCCCATACAATCGACCCTTTAGGACACTGAAGTTCTCTGGGAGGCGTCTGCTCCAACCAGCTAGAACCTGACTGGTGATCGCTATCCAGAGGACCTTTTCATTGACCGCCCTGAGACTGTGGAACAACCTGCCAGAAGAACTCTGACAACTGAACAAGCTGTCAGAATTTAAAATGCATTTGAAAAACATATCTTCTGGCAGGCAATTTTCAATCAGAAATTTCAATTTACATTCTACTCCTATTTCTTTATTTACTGTACTTATACTCTGCCCTTCTCATCCCCGGAGGGGGATCCAGGGCAGCTTACAAATATTGCTATATTGCTTTTTTGTTGTTGCTTATTGTTCAGTTGCTTCCAAATCTTTGTGACCTAATAGATCAGCCCACGCCAGAGCTCCCTGTCAGCCATCGTCACCCCCAGCTCCTTCAAGGTCAAGCCAGTCACTTCAAGGATTCCATCCATCTTGCCTTTGGTCGACCCTTCTTCCTTCCATTTTCCCCAGCATCATTATCTTCTCCAAGCTTTTCTGTCTTCTCATTATGTGGCCACTTCATCTTTACCCCTAATATCCTTCCCCCCAATGAGTAGCCGGGTATCATTTCCTGGAGTATGGACTGGTTGGATCTTCTTGCGGTCCAAGGCACTCTCAGAATTGTCCTCCAGCACCATAGTTCAAAAGCATCTATCTTCCTTTTCTCAGCCTTCCTCATGGTCCAGCTATTATATTGCTACTATACATCAATTTTGTTTCTGTGTTTGGTGCAGGTTTTTGTTTATACATTTGTTGTGTTTTCATCTATGTAATGCATTATATATATATATATATATATATATATATATATATATATATATATATATATAAAATGCATTAAATAATATAAAGGGGTTCCCGTCATGGAACGACCGTCCCAAACAGAGAAACCTTACAATGCAGAAACACCAAACTTGCCAACAGAAATAGGCCTCAAGCAAGATAGGTTTGTAGCAAAGAAACTTTCCCCCCCAAAATCTAAAAGGCCCACAAAAAACGAGTAAAAAAACCTACATTTCCCAGCATCCTCCGGGGCTGCCAACGACTCTCCCAGCCTCTACATTCTGACAACATGATTGGCTGCCAATAAGGGCGGATTTGCATAACTCCTGTACTGGCCAGCCAACATGAACATTCCGACCCATAATAATCTGTCAGAGGAGGATAAGGCAAAGAGCTGAGGCACAAACACAAACACCCAATTCACTTCCCACAGAAAATTTACACCCCTACAAATCACAGACCACACCCAAAATTGACAGTAAGGCTTCATTAACTTAATTTCCCTGACTAGGCCTCACTTAATGGAATGCTGTTTACGCTCTGAATTGACAGTAAGGCTTCATTAACTTGATTCTCCTGACTACGCCTCAGCTCACTGGACATTGTGTATGGCCTGAATTGACAGTAAGGCTTCATTAATGTGCTGTTCCTGACTAGGCCTCAGCTCATGGGACATTGTGTATGGCCTGAATTTACAGTAACCTACCTTGGCAACCAGAGCCCCTATGACCCATGCTACATTCTACTACAGTTTGGAGGAGGGTGGACCATGGATTATGGGACTTGAAGTACCTCCATGGATAATGGGATTTGTACTACTTCAAAACCCATCATTCCCCACAGACCACTGTGGCCCAGGACCAAGACCGATAAAGACCAAACTTGGCACACAATGCCCCCCATGACCCACACTCCATCCGACTGCAGTTCAGAGGAGTAACATCAATTCCAACCCTTACATACTCAGACTTTCTCGCATCTCCTAAATAGGGCACAGCAACGCGTGCTGGGTACAGCTAGTATATATATATATTTTAGCACATGTTTAACTATGTTGTGCCTTGTCTCATGTCATCAGCAGAGGCGGGTAATAAATAAAATTAAATATACTATGTACCAACATTTGAAAAACATATGTTCCTGGTTTGAACATGTTATTTCCTGTTTAATTGTGCAGTCCTTACTTTGAAAATAGATATTATATTCCAGAAATTTTGTTTTTATAGCTGCCACAAACTATGTTGAACTGGTTGAGACTCTATGACAGGCATGGGCAAATTTGGGCCCTCCCTCCAGGTGTTTTGGACTTCAACTCCCACAATTCCTAACAGCCTCAGGCCCTTTCCTTTTCCCCTTTAAGTGGCTGTTAGGAATTGTTGGCGTTGAAGTCCAAAACACCTGGAGGGAGGGCCCAAATTTGCCCATGTCTGCTATAGTGCATCAATGTGATAGTGCACCATTTATCAACCTGGGAGTCCGGACCCCTGGGTGGGGTGGGGGATCACAAAGGTCTTTCAGATGGGTAATGAAAGGCCACCCAAAAGTATATATTTCTGATGGCTTTAGGAACCCCTTTGGCAGAGAACGTTGAAGGACAGAGTCTGTCCTTCTCTTCCTTTTTGGAAACAGATGGTGAATCCTCTCACCTAAATCCCTCCTCCGCTGTGATTGACTGGCCTCTCAGCCAGCATCTCAGCCAAGGGGAGGGCCGTTTCTAAGGCTCCAAGTGGGAGAGGAGAGCAGGTGTGCTTGGGGCATGGCAGCATGGTGTGCACCTGTGAGCAAGGGAGAGTCTGCAAGGCTGGAGGGAGGTTTGCGCTACCGAGTCCCTTCGAAGCATGGGGGTTCTGTGTGAGAAGTTTGGCCCAATTCATTCATTGGTGGGGTTCAGAATGCTCTTTGGTTGTGGGAGAACTATAAATCCCAGTAACTACAACTCTCAAATGTCAAGTCTATTTTTCCCAAACTCCACCTGTGTTCACATTTGGGCATATTGAGTATTCGTGACAAGTTTGGTCCAGAGCTATCATTGTTTAAGTCCACAGTGCTCTCTGGGTGTAGCTGAACTACGACTCCAAAACTCAAGGTCAATGCTCATTAAACCTTTCCAGTATGTTCTGTTGGGTCATGGAAGCTCTGTGTGCCAAATTTGGTTCATTTCCATCATTGATGGAGTTCAGAATGCTCTTTGATTGTAGATTAACTATAAATCCCAGCAACTACAACACCTAAATGACAAAATCAATCTCCCTGCAACTCCACAAGTATTCAAATGTGGGTGTATCGAGTATTTGTGCCAAATTTGGTCCAGTGAATTAAAATACAACCTGCATATCCGATATTTACATATTTATGATTCAAAACAGTAGCAAAATTACAGTTCTGAAGTAGGTAAAGGTTTCCCCCTGACATTAAGTCCAGTCGTATTAGACTCTGGGGGTTGGTGCTCATCTCAACTTCTAAGCCAAAGAGCCGGTGTTCTCCATAGACATCTCCTAGGACTAGGTCATGTGGCCGGAATAACTTCATGGAGTGATGTTACCTTCCTGCTGGAGCGGTACCTATTGATCTACTCATTTTTGCATGTTTTCGAACTGCTAGGTTGGCAGGAGCTAGGCCTAACAGCTCATGCCACTCCCCGGGTTCGAACCTGGTCAGCAAGTTCGGTCAGCAAGTTCAGCAGCGCAGCATAAGAACATAAGAACATAAGAACATAAGAAGAGCCATGCTGAATCGGGCCTCAGCCCATCTAGTCCAGCATTCTGTGTCACACAGTGGCCCACTAGTTGTACACAGGGATCTCTAGCAGAAAGGAGGGCAAAAACCCTCACCTGCTCCCATCCCCCCACAACCAGTACCCGGGGAAAATCCTGCCTGCCTCCATCAACACAGAGGTGGCACTTGGATGTCCATTTCAGTAACTACTGATTCCCTTGGTATCCATGAATCTGTCTAATCCTGCCTTGAAGCTGTCCAGGCTGACAGCTGTCACAACCTCCTCTGGAAGTGAGTTCCATAACCCAATGACCCTCTGGGTGAAGAAATATTTCCCTTTATTAGTCCTAACTTTCCTACCTTGGAGCTTTAGGGAGTGCCCCCTAGTCCTAGTATTGTGTGACAGAGAAAATAATTTTTCTTTATTCACCTTTTCTATCCCATGCATGATTTTATACACTTCGATCAAGTCACCTCTTAAACGCCGTCTTTCAAGGCTGAAAAGACCAAGGCGTTGCAACCTGGTTTCATAAGGAGCTGCTCCATCCCTTGGATCATATTTGTTGCCCTTCTTTGTACCTTTTCCAGTTCCGTTATATCCTTCTTGAGGTGCGGTGACCAGAATTGTACACAGTACTCCAGATGTGGCCTCACCATAGATTTGTAGAGAGGCAATACAACATTTGCCGACCTATTTTCGATTCCCTTCCTGATCATGCCAAGCATAGAATTTGCTTTTTCACTGCTGCAGCGCACTGGGTTGACACCTTCATTGAGCTGTCCACCAAAACCCCAAGATCCCTTTCCTGGTTTGTCTCAGAAAGCTTTGATCCCATCAGTTGATAAGTGTATTTGGGGTTCTTTTCCCCGATGTGCATGACTTTACACTTGTTTAGGTTAAAATGCATTTGCCACTTTGTTGCCCATTCACTCAATTTCGAGAGATCTTTCTGGAGCTCTTTACAGTCAGTTTCATTTTTAACTACCCTGAACAGTTTAGTGTCATCTGCAAACTTTGCTACCTCACAATTTACATCTACATCCAGATCGTTTATGAATAAATTAAAAGTAACGGTCCTAAAACTGAACCTTGGGGTACGCCACTTCTCACCTCTTTCCACCCAGAGAAGTGTCCATTTATTACCACCCTTTGTTTCCTACAGTTTAGCCAGGTTCCAATCCAGGACAAGACCCACTGAGCCACTAGGAGCTCCTAGTTATGAAGTAGCAACGAAAATAATTTTATGGGTTGGGGGTCACCACAACATGAGGAACTGTATGAAGGGGTTGCGGCATTAGGAAGGTTGAGAACCACTGTACTAGTGCCTCAGCAAACTTTAGCCATGGCAGCTAAAATTTTCAAAACTAAAATGTGCTGCAGGATATCCCTTAAAAACAAAGTTTTTGCAGTTTAATCAACTTTTCCCATGTTTCTTTTTTTAAAAGATGGAGCCAATTAGGAAAGGATATTTAGAACCCAGGAACAAAAACGGTGTTATCATCATCATCATCATTACTGCTACTACTGTGTGTGGTTGTTAATGTATGTATGTGATGTAGGCCCCTTCTCGGATCCCTTCCGGTCAGGCATCTCACGGATTCGGGCGGGGAGGCCACGAGACCAGATGGACAAGAGGGCCGGGTTCATGTCCCCGCTCCAGTGCTTCGGAAACAGGTGCCGGGTTTGGTTGGCAGGCACAAAAGAAGCCCACGCTGCGCTTCCCCCTGCCGCCGCTGGGGGGAAGCGTGGCGCTGTGGAGGCGCGCGGGGGAAAGGCCCTATCGCCTCCTCTCGTTTTGCGGCGGCAGAAGAGGAGGAGGAGGAGGAGGACGCGTCTCCTTTAAGAGCCGCGGGTCTATGGAAATGAGCCTGCCGCAGCGGAGCCGGACCGGGCTTGCTTGGCAGGCGGCGGGTTGCGGCGGGGAGCGGAGGAGGGCGAGGCAGAGATAAGCGATCGGAGGAGGAGGAGGAGGGCACGGCACCGCGGCACTCCCGGCTTGGCATGAAGCGCGGCCGCTGACCGACGGACGAAGGGAGTGCGGGCGGCGGCGGGAGATGGGCGGCGGCTGGTGCGGCTGCGCCCGGGCCGGGCCGTGCTGCTCCTGCTGGCGCTGGGCATCCCCGCCTGCCCCCGAGGCCAGAGCCCTCCGCCGCCCTGCGCCGCCCGGAGCCCTGCGGAGGCTCCGCCGCATTCCCCGCCACGCCGCTGCCTTCCGCGTGGCTCTGCCGCTCACCTGGCGCCACTCGCGGCCTCTGGGCGCACCTGCCGGGACCCGGAGGGCAGGACGGGGCGCCCTCGCTGCTCAGCCGCTTGGTCCTCTCCCACCGGGAGCCCGGCGGGAGGCTGCGGCGGGGCCGGCCCCGGGGGCTGTGCTTGGAGCCTGCCTCCCGCGTGCCTTTGCCGCCCGAGGCCTGGTGGGGAGGGGGAGGCCGCTTGAGGTGCCGTCTGCCAGGGGTCAAGGGGACGCCAAACCAGCCAGGACAGGCTGTCCTCCCGCCCTGGGCCTTGTGCCTCCGGACAGGGCGCCCTACGCGCTTGGGGCTTCTTTGCCGCCAAGACGGAGAAGAGGAGACCCAGGAGACCTTTGTCCACTGGGACCTGAGCCTGGCCTCTTCCCTCCGTGAGCTGCGCCCAGAGCGTGGCCCCGAAGCGCCCGGAGACAGGCTGCGGAAGAAGCGCAACGCCAATGCCAGCCCCCAGTTCCAAGCGCCCACCTACCAGGTCTCGGTGCCGGAGAACCGCCCTGCCGGCACTCCTGTGATCGTGCTGAAGGCTGTGGACCCAGACGAGGGCGAGTGGGGCCGCCTGGATTACTCTATGGACGCCCTCTTCGACAGCCGCTCCAACAGCTTCTTCGCCATCGACCCCCGGAGCGGTGCGGTGACCACGGCCGAGGAGCTGGACCGGGAGACCAAGAGCAGCCACGTCTTCCGGGTGACGGCGACGGACCATGGTGTCCCGCGCCGCACAGCCATGGCCACCCTCTCTATCACCGTCGCCGACACCAACGACCACGACCCCATCTTTGAGCAGCAGGAGTACAAAGAAAGCATGCGGGAGAACCTGGAGGTGGGCTACGAGGTGCTAACGGTGCGAGCCACAGACGGGGACGCCAGCCCCAATGCCAACATCCTCTACCACCTCCTGAACGGCCGTGGGGCCAACAAGATCTTTGAGATTGACCCCAAGTCTGGCGTCATCCGCACCAATGGTCTCGTGGACCGGGAATCGGTGGAGTCCTACCAGCTGATCGTGGAAGCCAACGACCAGGGAAGGGACCCTGGTCCGCGGAGCACCACAGCCACCATCCATATCACAGTGGAGGATGACAACGACAATTCACCACAGTTCAGTGAGAAACGCTATGTGGTGCAGGTACCTGAGAACGTAGCTTCCAACACCCACGTTCTACGGGTCAATGCGACAGACCAGGACAAAGGCAGCAATGCCCTGGTGCATTACAGCATCATGAGTGGAAATACCCGGGGACAGTTTTACATTGATGCCCAGACGGGGAACATTGATGTTGTCAGCCAATTGGACTATGAGATGAATAAGGAGTACTCTTTGCGCATTCGGGCCCAGGATGGAGGAAGGCCTCCACTTTCGAATATCAGTGGACTGGTGGCTATCCAGGTCCTGGATGTCAATGACAACAGCCCAATCTTCGTCAGCACCCCTTTCCAGTCCACGGTGCTGGAGAACGTGCCCGTGGGCTACTCTGTCATCCACATCCAAGCCATTGATGCAGATTCAGGGGAGAATGCTCGACTGGAGTATGCTCTGGTTGACATCAGCTCTGATTTCCCCTTTTCTATCAATAACAACACAGGCTGGATTTTGGTGGCCTCTGAATTAGACCGTGAGAATGTGGACTTCTATAATTTTGGGGTGGAGGCCCGAGACCATGGACGTCCCTCCATGACCTCTTCAGCCAGTGTCAGTATTACCATTCTGGATGTCAACGACAACAATCCTGAGTTCACTCAAAAGGAATACAGCATGCGTCTCAATGAAGATGCTGCTGTGGGCACAAGTGTCCTTACGGTCTCTGCCATTGACCGGGATGTCAACAGTGTCATCACCTACCAGATCACCAATGGGAATACCCGCAATCGTTTCTCCATAACCAGCCAGAGTGGGGGTGGTCTCATTACCTTGGCCCTTCCCTTGGATTACAAATTAGAACGCTATTATCTACTTACGATTTCGGCTTCAGATGGCACTCGGCTTGATACTGCTCAGGTCTTTGTTAATGTGACTGATGCCAATACCCACCGGCCAGTGTTCCAGAGCTCCCATTACACTGTTAACATCAATGAAGACAGGCCGGTGGGTACCACGGTAGTGATCATTAGTGCTACTGATGAAGACACAGGGGAGAATGCCCGCATCACTTACTTCATGGAGGACAGCATTCCTCAGTTCAAAATCGACATGGACACTGGTGCTGTTACCACCCAGATGGATCTGGACTATGAAGATCAGGTGTCTTATACGTTGGCAATTACTGCCCGGGACAATGGCATCCCACAAAAATCAGACACCACCTACTTAGAAATACTAGTCAATGATGTAAATGACAATGCACCTCAGTTCCTAAGAGATAACTACCAAGGTTCTGTATATGAGGATGTCCCAGCCTTCACTAGTGTTCTGCAGGTTTCTGCCACAGATAGAGACTCTGGGCTGAATGGAAGGGTGTTCTACACCTTTCAGGGTGGGGATGATGGTGATGGAGACTTTATCATTGAATCCACCTCTGGCATTGTTAGGACTTTGCGTAGGTTGGACAGGGAAAACGTCCCTTTGTATGAACTTAGGGCATATGCAGTTGATAAGGGTGTACCGGCCATGAGAACACCTATTGAAGTCCATGTTACTGTTCTTGATGTCAATGATAACCCTCCAGTCTTTGAACAGGATGAGTTTGATATCTTTGTTGAGGAGAACAGCCCAATTGGGTTAGTGGTGGCCCGGATCACTGCCACTGATCCAGATGAAGGGACCAATGCTCAGATCATGTACCAGATAGTGGAAGGTAACATCCCTGAGGTCTTCCAACTTGATATCTTCTCAGGAGAATTGACAGCATTGATGGATTTGGATTATGAGACCAAGTCTGAGTATGTCATTGTGGTCCAAGCTACATCTGCTCCGTTGGTAAGCCGGGCTACAGTGCATGTCCGTTTGCGGGATAAAAATGACAACATTCCCATCTTGAAGAACTTTGAGATCATCTTCAACAACTACATCACAAACAAGTCCAGTAGTTTCCCCACCGGTGTGATTGGCAGGATCCCAGCCTCTGACCCTGATGTCTCTGATACGCTTTCCTATAGTTTTGAACAAGGCAATGAGCTAAAGCTGGTGCTTCTGAACCACAGCACCGGAGAGCTACGCCTGAGCAGGGCCTTGGATAACAACAGGCCTTTGGAGGCAGTCATGAGAGTTTCTGTGTCAGGTAAGCTATCGCTGTGAGTTTGGACCCAAATCTTAACGTGAAGGGCTTTTGAAGCTACTCAATCCAATTTCCTATGTCTTGCTCAAGCTCTTTTACATCAATTCCAGAAAATGTGTCTAAGCTTGAAAGTTTATTTTAAGGAAGGGAGGCTGATCACACTTGCAAAACGTTTTGCTCATGGAGAGCAAATGTCTTGTGAATATTGTACAGATTGTTTGCTTCCTGTTTTGTTTTAGAAAGCAATTACCTGATATCCTTTCATCTGTGATGGATTTTGAATTAGTAGTTGTAATATAGGCATCTTGGTGGAGATTGCGCTAGAATGGGTGGAAATGGCATAAAGACCATATTGAGAGTCATCTTGGGTGTGCTGCCATAGCCTTTGCTCTGAGATTAAGCTAAATGGTAGAGTTTTTCTTTTTTCACACTACCATGACTCCTGCTTTTCCAGCCAGAGAACCTTCTTCCTCTATTGTCCAAGGCTCTCTTCCTCTCCTTTGAAAAAGAACCAACTGGTTGAGACTAATCCCATATGAAATTGGCTTTCTTTGTGTGTGTGTTGAATGTATGGAAGTTTGATGGCACCATTACAGCCATTGGTGTCCAGGTCAGTATGGATGACATAGATCAAGCATGAGCAAACTTTGGCCCTCCAAGTGTTTTGGACCTCAACTCCCACAATTCCTAGCCTCAGGTCCTTTCCTTTTCATCCTCAGCCGCTAGTAATCTACAAAGTATAAATTTGTATACTTTGTAGATCACTAGTTTTCAATATATTCTTCAAATGTTTTCCAATCTGTTTGTCTCATTGGTCTCCCTAAATTCTTCCTTAGGAAGAAGGTTAATTTGTCCAGATCTCTTATTTCAATTAATTTATCCATCCATTGTTCTGTTTGAGGGATCTGTTCTGTGTTCCAGTATTTTGCATAGACCTTTTGAATTCTTAAATTATATTCATCAATGTTTGAATGGAGGGGGGGGGGAGAGAATGGGACATGATCTTACCTTGGAAGTTGTTTTGCTGTGCTGTAAAGCAGTCCTTGCCACCGCTATAGGATATGCTCCCATACTATAACAATTGATGAAAGGAACTAATGCCACTTTTTTTTTCATTTTTGTGTTAAGCTGCCACAAATTTTTTTGTTTTTGTAGCAACTGACAAAAGGACATATAAGGAGAAAATTATGCCTAAAATTGGTGTTGTATGGGGAAAACCTGTCAGTAGAGTTGAGAATGCATTTGCTTCAGGATGAGAATATAGTTCCTTTAGTTATGCAGATGTCTTTTTTACATTGCTTGTTTATTAGGGTTCTATGCAGTTAAATTAAATGTTTCTATCCAGAGGTTTGCAAGGTATGCTACTTCACCTCAGGTGATGTTAAAGCAGGGCTCGGGAATGTGCCGTTCTCTAGATGTTGTTGAACTGCAGCTCTCATCAGCTATAGTCAGATAGCCAGTGCTGAGGTATGATGGGAAGAACAGTTCAACAGCATTTGAAGCCAACATATTGCTCATTCTTTTACTAAGGAGAGCTCCTTCTAGTGGAGTCAAGAGCGTGCAAAAACATGGTTACACAATCTCAGGACAGTGATGAAGGGTAAGCAGCATGAATATTGAAAATGCCTAAGGATTTGATTGTGCCTGACACAATTTTAGTTCACTATAGCCATCTGGAATGTTGACATCAAGAAGGAAGAGGCTCTAGTCAAAATTGGCTCAAATAATATGAACAGCTTAAAAGACATCAAATCACTTGAGTCAAAAGAAAACAAGTGCTTACTCTATCGCCTTATCTGAAATTAGAATGACATAATTTCATTAAATATGGGCTGGAAATGGCTAAAAATATGTGACCTCACAACCTCAGAGAATGCCTGCCATAGATGCAGGTGAAACGTCAGGAGAGAATGCTTCTAGAATATGGCCATATAGCCTGAAAAACCTACAACAACCCAGTAAAAACTTGTGCTTGAAATGTGTGTTTCATTGTATGGCAAAGAAATTTAATAATTGTTAGGAACATGAATACAGTATAAGACCTAACTAACCCAGCATTCTGAACATGAATGGATGTACAGCTTAAAGTAGTGGCTCGCAACCTATGGGTCTGCAGATGTTTTGGCCTTCAACTCCCAGAAATCCTAACAGCTGTTAAACTGGCTGGGATTTCTGGGGGATGAAGGCCAAATCAGCTGGGGACCCACAGGTTGAGAACCACTGCCTTAAGGCATGGGGGGGGGGGTCTATTCAGCTTGTGAAAAGCCTTATCTTCAAAGAAAACCCATCTCTACTTCTTGGAAGAGCTCTAAGTTTGTAGGTAAAGGTAAAGTGTTGTGAAGTGTTGCTTACTTCCTGTGTTAGAGGGCTGTGATTATCTACCATAGGGTGACAGCATTTGTGGTGGTGGGCAACTGCCATTTATTTTCATGCACTACTTCTGGTACAGTATCATTTGGAGACATATCAGTGCCTCCTTTGAGTTGCAGGTTAGATTTTGAAGAGGATGGCCAGGGAATGTCTAAGGGGCCCTTCCACACAGCCATATACCGTAATCCTGAATATCAAGGCAGAAAATCCCACAATATCTGCTTTGAACTGGAATATCTGAGTCCACGCTGCCATATATCCCAGTTCAAAGCAGATAATGTGGAATTTTATTCAGCTGTGTGGAGGGGGCCTGAGTCTATGGATAGTGGTTGTTGATGTGAGTTCTATCTCCCCCTCACTTGGTGATTAAGTTGCGGGTCATGAACATGTGGTGAATTTGTGCATGTGAGAGAAGGAACACTAGCAGACTCAACAGAGCTTACAACCTTCACTGTTCTCATGCCAAGTAATTCATGTTAAATCTTGGGAATCAGGTTGCTGCGTTGACTCACTTTTGTGAATCCTCCCACTCTGCTAGCACATCTCTCTTATCCCCAAACGAGTCCTCAGTTTTGTTTTTCAGCAAAAAAAAAAAAAGGATTGGAGAAGAAAGGATTGGCCTCTATAAATGTTGTTTTCCTTAGGCAGTCAGGCAAGGTGTGGTGTCTTCACAATATGTACTCTGTAGCTGAAATAAATGATTTTCTCACACACACACAGTGTTCCTTTCCCCTTTAGAATGAGCCCCACCAGAGAAGCCCACATGGAAATGGAAATATAAATATTTTAGCTTTCTTTCCTCTTGGAATTCCTTAGAAGAACCAAAATTGGCTTTAGCCTTAACCTCATTCTGAAATCTTTCTAGTTGTTCCTTGCCTGATATTATTATAACTTTCTTGGGTCCTTGTAGCACCACCTGTTCTACAAGGTTTCTGGAAAGAATTAAGGAGTTGAGCTTATGGTCCATATTTTCCTTCTAATGTAGGCGGCATTCACCTTCTGGGAGAGATAATGACAGATAGATGCAGCATATGCAACTTGAAGTGAAGCCTGCCAACCTCCTGTGGCAGTCTTATATGCTGCTTTATCAGAGGGTGTGGGACTATATATGGTAGATCCTGGGATTTGAAGTTTGATAAAGCACTAGTGTTCTTAAAGATCTTGTTAAACTACAACTCCTGTAGCATTGAGCTATGACAGCTAAAGTGATGTCAAACTTCATTAGTTTTATAATGTAGATGCATCCCTAGACATATTATTTCTGCTTCATTACTGTCAAGGCCAATTCATTTTGATTGTGTTGAGTGACTCTGCTTGACTGCAATTCAAACCACAGACTAGCTCTGCTTTTAGTGGTAGAAAATATCACACACTTTCAGTTTAATTTGTGCCACCGTGAAATCTGTGATTCCACCACCTTTTCTGTAAGCTCAGTAAGTATTGGCAGTCTTCCCCTGTGTCATAATCTCACGTTTCGATTCCTACATTTTCTTTCTTTCTGTTGTTGTTGTTGTTGTCGTTGTTATCTTTGGCACTTTTTATTTGGCACTATAAATCCTAAAAACTACAACTCCCAAATGTCAAGGTCTATTTTCCCCAAATTCCACCAGTGTTCACATTTGGGCATATTGTGTATTCGCGCCAAGTTTGGTCCAGATCCACCATTGTTTGAGCCCACAGTGCTCTCTGAATGTAGGTGAACTACGACTCCAAAACTCAAGGTCAGTGCCCACCAAACCCTTCCAGTATTTTCTGTTGGTCATGGGAGTGCTGTGTGTCAAGTTTGGTTCAATTCCATCATTGGTGGAGTTCAGTATGCTCTTTGATTATAGGTGAACTATAAATTCCAGGAACTACAACTCCTAAATGACAAAACCAACCCCCCTCCCCCCAAACCCACCAGTATTCAAATTTGGGCATATTGTGTATTTGTGCCAAATTTGGTCCAGTGAATGAAAATACATCCTGCATACCAGATATTTACATTACAATTCATACCGGTAACAGAATCAATGTTATGAAGTAGCAATGAAAATTTTATGGTTGGGGGTCACCACAACATGAGGAACTATATTAAAGGATTGTAGCATTAGGAAGGTTGAGAACACTGCCTTATGAAGTTATGCCCTCTGCTCTACTCACAAATTCAGCAGTTGAGCATCCAAAAGGATCAAAATAAAGCCAGCAGAAGCAAAGAAACTGGAATGGATGGGGACAGAATATCTTTGTCCTGGCCACTTCGGTACTTGTCACTCTGCTTATTAATATGGCCCTAGGTAGCAAGGAAATGGTGGCGGGCCTGGTTGCTGGAGACCAATTTGGAGATGCTCAAGAGCAGCTGTCCCCGAGTTTCAGCAATTAAACTCTCAGCATGGAGGCTAAAGATTGCACCTGCTCTGCAGGGATAGAAATGCAAGGGCTGGGGAATACTGCACAGTGGAGGGAAAAGAGTGCTGATAATATCCATGGCCCCTGGCTGTCATCACAGCCCCCGCTGAGCGGTATTCCTGGCTCTGATGCATGGGGAACCCAGGCCTCTGGCATTATTGGAAATGGCTACAGCTGGCACTCTAGAGCTGGTGGCTTGGAGCTGAGGGCGGGTATTCCCTCGTTCTGCTTCTCTGTAGCAGGACCATTAAAACCAAGGAAATAAATCAAAGGTCAGAGGTAACTTCTTTAGGCTCATCTGGAGTGAATAGCCGAGAATGTCCGGCCCTGTGTGACTGGGAGGTCAGCTATTGCTGTCTGCCAATTGCATGCGACATTACTGTGGCATCCTTTCATTGAAAATATTTCTAAGGAGATAAGTGGAAACTTAGAAAAGGCAGCAAGGATCTCATTTCTCTGTAATTGTTACACTCAGTACTCTTGCCACACACCAACAAGGAATCAGAGGATAGGTTTTTGAACCAAAGAGATTTCTCTTGTAATCATTACATTTCAGAAAGCACATTTTAAGAAAATCTCCCCCCTCCTTTGTCCCCCCCCATTCCCTCACACTACCTCCCCTAGTCCCTTATCCCCTTCCCCTCTTCCCCATACCCACTCCGCATCTTTCTTGGAAAATCTATCAATACAATTTTTAAAAAGCACAAAGGAATCAGCACCAGAAGAATAGCGAAGAATGAAGGCAGGATCAAATAGAGGAAAAAGATGCTATAACTGTAGTTAAATGTACTACAACTTACTTATAGTAAACTTAGGATGCAACTACACCTTAGAATTAATGCAATTTGACACCACTTTTAACTATTGTACCTTGGTGAGGCACCAGCACTACTTGGGGCCATGGAGGTGCAATGGGTTAAACCTTTGTGCTGCTGAACTGCTGACCTGAAGGTTGGCAGTTCGAATCCACTGGACAGGATGAGCTCCCAATGTTAGCCCTAGCTCATGCCAACCTAGCAGTTCAAAAACATGCAAATGTGAGTAGATTAATAGGTACTGCTTTGGCAGGAAAAGGCAAAAAGACACTCCAAGCGGTCATGCTGGCCACACAACCTGGAGGTGTCTACAGGAAACTCAGGCTCCTAAGCTTGGAAATGGAGAAGAGCACTTCCCTCAGAGCGAGAAATGAGCACCACCTACAGAGCCGAAAATTAAAGGAAAAGACTTTTCGTTGTCTGTGTATTTGTGATTCATTGTATTTCATTGTAACAAGGCATTTAATCTTTGCCTGTGTCTGTTTATATGTTGTACTCTGTTCTGAATCCCCTCGGAAGAAAGGCAGAATACAAATAAAGTATTGTTATTATTATTATTAGGACCTTGAAAAGCTACAGATCCCCAGTATTGCATAGCATTGAGCCATGACAGTTAAAGTGGCATCAAACTGCATTTATTCTACTGTGTAGGTGCAACTTAACTTGTAGCCCATTTCCTCCCCATGAAATTCTTTTTAATTGTTTGCTGCCAGGACACAGGTGAGATAAAACTTAAACAAACAAACAAATCCTGGCCAGTCACATGCTTGTGTTTTTCCAGAACTGACAATAGTGCTGCATTCCTTCTGGTTTGAGCTCTTTTTTTGTGCCTTGGGGGTCATTTGGTATTCTGGGGTATTGTGAGGAATGAAGGAAACAAGGCTACCGCATTGGAGGCAATTTTATCTGGCTTGGGGTTATTTCAGGATTAAAATTTTCCCAAATGTTAATATCTTTTGAGGAGGCTGGTTTATGTCTAGTATGCGCAAAAAAGGGGTTGGGCTGTACTTTCCTTACCCCTGTCATTCGTTGTGGAGAGTTGTGCCAGAGGCTTCATGAAAGGTGATACTCAGACAGTGTTGCTCATTCAGGTAGAGCTGAGATGTTTTATTTGAAAAGTCTTGAAGATATTGTGTTCAGGAACTTCTGACAATAAATTATAATAAGACCAAAGTTATTGTTTTTGGGGAAAGGCCAAATAAGCATATTTGATTCTCAGAGTGCAAACAGAGCAAGTCAAAACCTTAAAATACCTAGAAGTGTTTTCTGAGTAATCTCTTAACCATAAATCTGAGGTTATGACAGGAAAATCAACAGTGGCAACATTATATTTTTCCAGAAGAGAGTAGAGAGGCACATAAAGGCTCTTACTGGGAAGTTGGTGACCGAGTTATTCTGTTGACTGCAGTTCTGGAGACTTGGTGGGTGTACTGTACATACTCATGTATAAGTCTAGAAACTTTAGTTTAAAAATGACCCGGAAACTGGGTTGACTTATCCATGGCTCAATGTAAGTACTGCACTTTAATTCTTATTTTTAAAAGAAACCATCCCCTTCTCTTGAGTAGAGTGGCAAAAGGCCATCCTAGGAGAACTACAGATGGTTTCTCCTGGGAGCCCTCCTTATCCCTCAGCTCTTCACTCAGTTCGTTATCTACTGTTGTTACTTCTGACTCCCCTGAAAGCCCTTGAGGCTCTGCACTTTCCAAGCCAGTTTTCTTGCACAACCATCATTTCCCAGACTTGAATTTTCCAGACTTGAAAGCCCCTCACTTTGTACCACAGGAAAGCTCACAATCCTCTCTAAATCATCTGTTAAACAATCAGCCTCTGGCTGATCTACAACAGTCTGAAGTTTAAAGAACATCTCCAAACTGCTGCAGTGATTCTGATCGTGGGAGCATCCTTTCGAGTTCACACTAAAACCCAGAGTGGCCATCGAAAACAGCATCTGATGTACTCCTGTGACCTCTGTGTGGCCACAAGAATACTCGATGATTTGAATTCCTTTTTTAAATAATCAGAGTGTAGCACACTGTCTGAAATGAACCTTTAATCAGAATATGGTTTCTTGAACAAATTGGCGTTCTTATCATCAGTTCAGATTAACCACTATTTATTTATTATTTCAAATGTATATACCACCATTCTCAATGGTTCATGGTGGTTCACAATACATACACAGTTAATAATAAAATAGCAATTTAAAACGCAATAAAACAATTTATACGAATACAGAAAGGAGAAGACTAGGCCGAACCATTACAGACTGAACGCCTGCCAGAGGAGGTTGGTCTTACAAGCCCTCCGGAAGGAGGGCAGATCTGTCCTAGCTCGGACCTCCTCCGGCAAGGCGTTCCATAGATTGGGTGCTGCCACTGAGAAGGTGCGTTGTCTCGTGGATGATAGCCGGCAGGTTCAAATAGATGGAATTTCCAGGAGATTATCCCTGTTTGAGTATCACAACAAGCTGCAGTTAGTCTACAGTAGAAATATGTATGCCTAGGGTTTGCTGTGTAGTTTATGCTTGTAAAACTGAAGCATGGTTTAGCCATTACAGCCAAATGCCACTATTGCATCAGATTCTGGTTTATTGCTACCTGACAAAATACTAGTAAGAGCAAGCCAGACGACACAGTTGGGCAATGAGATGTGCACTGCTGCTTTCTAAACCTGGCCTTGTGGCAGACCTACACATAGCAATGGACTTCAGGCCTACAAAAATAATTAAATTTAAGGTATACGACAAAGATTGTGTAGTGTAAGACATTTGGGAACTCTTCAGAACACACTCCCCAGTTATTTTAGCTGTTTAAGACATAACATCAGAGCCTGCTTTTTACCATTAGAGAAAAGCAGTAATGGAAATGCATTTGCAGGCGTTGTCAACAGAATATGCAGATGGCAGATATAAGGAACATGTCTGTGGCTAAAATAGAATAAAAGACCTTGTTCATTGTGTTTAATGCAACCCATTATATGACGTCCCTAGAAACATTCATGCATAGTCTGATTTTTAGTAATGTTTGGCTGCCTAATTTCAAGTGGGTATGTCCAGGCTGATTTGCCAAAATAAGTGTCTTGTACGTGCAGATGTTTTTGAAAATATGACAAAACATACAGTATGTCCTCAAATGCAATCACAAGAACTGTTATTTTGTTTGGGGCCATTTTATTTCTGTATACTGTATACAATATGGCTCAACTTTAGATGGGTCTAAATGATTTATCTGGTTTCTGGAGCAAATGCTTTGTAAATACTGAAATGAACTGACATTCTAAGCTAAACTGAACTTGTCTATAAAATATTTATTTATCAAAACATGGTTGTTTTGGCTTTCTAGATCAAAAGAGAATATTCACGTGAGCTCAATAGGATATACAGCCAGTGTGGCATAGTAATAGCACTCTGGAGACCAGAGGTCAAATCGATACTCAGTCTTATAAACATACTGGTGACTTTGGACAAGTCAAACTCTCTTATCATAAGAGGAAAACTTATTTGAATAAATCTCCTTTGAAATTCATTTGAATAACCCTGGCAAAGAAGACACTAATATGCAGTTGCCAGTTACTATAAGTCAGAGTCAACCTGAAGGCAAATAACAAATACAGTGACAATGACAACAGGATATAAAACAAAAGCTTACACACATGCATCTATAGATACACAGACAAGGCAAGGAGTGTGGTTGACATAAAATCATACACTGCAGTGGCTCAGCAATATACTTTGAGTTAGCTGGGGTAGAAGCCTGTCAAAGAGGGAATACTTTGAAGTTGATGGAAGATCAAGAGAGAGAATGAGAGATACTTGTATCCTCTTCAGCTAAAAACCAAACAAAAAAATCCCCATGCCTCTGCAAATATTTGAGTTCAAACCACAAATACTTGTTCTTGATTTGGGGTCTAGCCCTCAAACTCCAATGTTTTCCACTTTCTGAGGGATGAAAACAAAGATTCTATCCATTGCGGAATGTGGGTATTTTGTGAAAAGCCTTGGCCAGGGAAAAACCTTAGCTGTCATTCCATTTGTCTTGTTCAAGATTGCCAAACTCATAACACTGTGCAAAAGATTCCAAGATAAAGGAGTTGCTAGGGAGAGACAGTTCATCAACTCTGTTAAGGAAGAGACTGTGTTATTGAAGGCTTTCATAATCAGAATGACTGTGTTGCTGTGAGTTTTCTCACCGGGGCTGTGGCGCAGCTGGCTAGGAGTCAGCTGCATTAAGATCACTACTGACCGAAAGGTCATGAATTCAAAGCCAGCCCGGGTCGGAGTGAGTATCCAACCAAAATTGTGTAGCTTGTTGTCGACCTGTGCAACCCAAAAGACAGTTGCATCTGTCAAGTAGGAAATTTAGATACCACTTATGTGTGGGGAGGCTAATTTAACTAATTTTCGAGGCCAGAAATTAAAAAAAAAATCTCCAGCAAGCATGCGGGGAATAAGAAGTACTTCATCAGTGTCGCAGATGGATGGTGAAGCAACAGCTCCCCTGGTGGCCAGAAAAAGTTGGAATGTTAAATCGCCTCTGACTGTCAGTATGTGTTGTGTATCTATGGCATTGAATGTTTGCCATGTATATGTACATTATAATCTACCCTGAGTCCCCTGCGGGGTGAGAAGGGCGGAATATAAATACTGTAAATAAATTTTCTGGACTGTATGGCCATGTTCCAGAAGCATTCTCTCCTGATGTTTTGTCCACATCTATGGCAGCCATCCTCAGAGGTTGTGCTGGAATTGTGCAGGAGAGAATGCTTCTGGAACATGACCATACAGCCCGGAAAACTCACAGCAACCTAGTGATCCCAGCCATGAAAGCCTTTGATAACATATTGAACATTTCTACGGGGAGTAACTGTTCCAGAAGCATTCTCTCCTGATGTTTCACCCACATCTATGGCAGACATCTTCAGATGTTATGCTTGAATTCTCTCTTTTTTTGAGTGTTGGTTTTGGAATAGTTTCTCCCTGTAGAGATGTTCAATGTATTCTCAAACGCTTTCATGGTCAAAATCACTGGGTTGCTGTGAGTTTTCTGGACTGTATGGCCATGTTCCAGAAGCATTATCTCCTGACGTTTTGCCCACATCTACGGCAGACATCCTCAGAGATTGTGTTGGAATTGTGCAGGAGAGAATGCTTCTAGAACAGGGGTGGGCAATTACCGGCCCTCCAGGTATTTTGGACTTCAACTCCCAGAAATCCTAACAGCTGGTAAACTGGCTAGGATTTCTGGGAGTTGAAGTCCAAAACACCTGGAGGGCCGGTAATTGCCCACCCCTGTTCTAGAACATGGCCACATGGCCCAGAACACTCTCAGCAACCCAGTGATTTCGGCCATGAAAGCCTCCGACAACACATTGAACGTGTCTAAGGGGAGAAGCTTTCCCAAGACCAACACTTAAAAAACAGGGGAATTCCAGCACAACCTCTGGGGATGCCTGCTATAGATGTGGGTGAAACATCAGGAGAGAATGTTTCCGGAACATGGCCTTACAGCCGAGAAAATTCACAGCAACCTAAGGAAGAGACTGTTTCAATTCTACTCCATCCCCAGAAATTTTTTCTGTTATCTTTTCCCTACAAATTTAACTCACAACTTTCTGCTTTCTGACCTTGAAATTGTGTCCCAGTTGCATAGTATAAATTACTTCAAGTAACAAAGTTTTCTGGGGTTAAACCATGACAGGATGGTGTGTAAGTAGATTGGCATGAGCAGACTGGGTGGGTAGCTGCTATCACCCTCCAGTCCAGGGCAAACTAGGATAGTGTGGAGGTGGGACTGACTGCAGATAATACATTCAAACCATCTGCTCCATCTTTGAACCTCTGAGAATCTGCTTCCTTCTATTGATCTGGGCTGTATAGAGAAGTCAGCCAGTTAGCTTTTCAGGCCATCCCATTGACCATGATGGTGATGTTTAGCATCAGGGATGATTGCGGTTTAAAAGGTGCAGCGGTGAGGAGGATTTGCGGGTTTAAAAGCAAAGGGATTACCCATTCCTTATTGCATATGGATTAGGATGGTGGTATAGCAGAAGCGGATGAAATGGAAAATGGGAAGCAGTAGTTCACGGCCACTAAGCTGTTGGAGAGGCATTAACTGGGTTGGTAGCTGTCGTCCAGAGGGTGGCAGGTCATCTCTAGTGCCTGATGTTCTGTGGAAAGAGTACCATCTTCCATTATGTGTAAACATCTGCAATGTTTTTTTACTTTCATTTGTCTGCTTTTGGATACAAACTGCCTACACTTCACATCAGGTGTGAATGGTATTTGTGCCAGGAATGGGATGCTTGTTCCAGGAATGGGATGCTCAGCCAGTTTTGCACTTTTAATTCATATTTTTATAGCACTTACATAGTATTGTAAGGATGATTTGTAAGAATGTTTTACAAAGAATATTGGATGTGGCCTTATATTGAATCTCTTGTCAATTTACTTCAAATCTGGGAATCTCAAATGGATGCTTATTCTCCATAAGTACACTTGACTGATGAAGACCTTTGTGGGCCGCGTGCTTAATGACACTGCCCCCCAATTTACATTAAGGAGGGAATCCCAAAGAAAATATATTTATCACATTAAATCAAGGGAGTGCAATGCATTTTCCAATGAAAGAAGATGCATGTTTTACTTATTCTGTTGTTGAAGGCTTTCATGGCCATTGCTGTGACTTTTCTGGGCTGTATGTCCATGTTCCAGAAACATTATCTATGGCAGACATAGTCAGAGGTTGTGAGGTCTATTGGAAATGAGGCAAGTGAGGTTTATATATCTGTGGAATGTCCAGGGTGGGAGAAAGAATTCTTCTCTGCTTGAGGCAAGAGTGAGTGTTGCAATTGGCCACCTTGATTAGCATTGAATGGCCTTGAAGCTTCAAAGCCTGGCTGGTTGCTGGTGGGGGAATCCTTTGTTGGGAGGTGTTAGCTGGCCCTGATTTTTTTCCTGTCTGGAATCTCCCTGTTTTCTGAGTGTTGTTATTTATTTACCGTTCTGATTGTATAGTGTTTTTTTTTATTTAAAAAAACTGGTAGCCAGGTTTTATTCATTTTCATTGTTTCCTCCTTTCTGTTGAAATTGTCCACATGCTTGTGGATTTCAGTGGTTTTTTGTGTGGTCTGACATGGTGGTTGTTAGAGTGGTCCAGTCCAGCTTTTCTGTGTTCTCAAATAATATGCTGTGTCCAGGTTGGTCCATCAGGTGCTCTGCTATGGCTGACTTCTAATTGAATTAGCCATTAAATGCTAATCAAGATGGTCAATAGCAACATTCACACTTTCCTCAAACAGATAAGAGTTCTGTCTTGAACCCTGGACATTCCACAGATGTATAAATCCCACTCGCCTAGTTTCCAACAGACCCCTCAATCTCTGAGGATGCCTGCCATAAATGTGGGCGAAACGTCAGGAGAGAATACTTCTGGAACATGGCCACAAATCCCAGAAAACTCACAGCAACCCAGTTTCACTAATTTTGAGCCTGTTTGCACAAGAAAACCAGTTTGTTGAATACTTGACATGACTGCATTTTGCATTCTGTTCATAATTTTATCCATATCTTCTAGACCATGCTTCTCTTTGCCTTTGCCAACTCTGTGGTAGTATGTTAAATGTGATTAGGTCATGACCTAGGGAAGGAGGTGACAACTTTGTTCTATGCCAGTGTCTTACATTTTTGGAATGCAAATTTTAGTTCTATGTTTGGGGCTTTATTCCTAACCTAGCTTGCCTTTAGCACTGGCCTAATTATAAAGTATTTATGTTATTATTTAAAAGAATATATTCTGCTCAGCTTAGAGTAGACATATTTTTTGTTTTGCCCTTGAAAGTATTCTGCAAATGCATTTTGCTTCCCTCTACCCCCAGTATCCTTAATCGCTCCTTTTATTCTGCTGCCTGTGAATGACTGATTTTTCCCTGAAGCTTTCTACCGCTATTTCTGACTTACTACTCTGATGTCTTTTGCTATTTGTTTTGCAATTTCTTTGTAAGCACCACGTGAAATGTTGTAATTCATGTTCCCTTCTGCTGATTCCCTGTGTCCTGTTTGACTAAGGCACCTCTTGGGACCAGTTTTCTTGTTTCTTCCCTCCTACCCGATCTTGGCAAACAACAGTTGTGCTGAAAACAGAATGTAAATTATAACATGAAAATAGGCATATACATTCAATTTTCTTCATAATTACGGTACTTGGGTTAGGGGACCAAGATATGTGCCCACTCTTAAGATATGAATTTAGTAAGGACAGCCAGATGCTATTCTCTTGTTACATTTTATTTGCTATCTCTAGTATAAAGATTATTATCAACTGGAAAAAAATCTCTTTATAATCTGCATTTAAGAAGTGAATTACCAGTTCAGAATAGTCTTTTAATTTGCTAAATAATGTTGAAAAAAAAAGAAGAAGCAAAAAATAAAACCAATAGTTGCCCTTTCCATGCCTGTGAGTGCTTTCTTTTATATCAGGCATGGGCAAACTTGGCCCCTCCAGATGTTTTGTACTTAAGCGGCTGAGGGGTAAAAGGAAAGGGCTTGAGGCTGTTAGGAATGATGGGAGTTGAAGTACAAAACACCTGGAGAGCCCAAGTTTACCCATGCATGTTTGATATCATAAGTCTGTTGGGCAGCTCATAAATCTTGATCTGGATGTTGATTTATCTTATAATAATAACAACAACTACAACTTTATTTTTATACCCCGCCTCCATCTCCCCGAAGGGATTCGGGGCAGCTCACAAAGGGACATGCCCAAAAAGTACAGGTTAAAGCAAGCATAAAAAATACAGTCAACAACAAAAAATCAATAAAACATAATAATCAGACAACATTATAAAAACAGCATCATGGCTGAACAACAAATGATTGGTTCGGGCTCATGATTCTTAAGTGCAATAATTCCTACGTAGAGCCAAGGGAAAATGTGACAAAAGTTGATTATTTCCATCCATTCTGTTTTTTCCTAAGCATCCTTTTCTCCCAGACTTTTAATTATGGGATTACATGGGTGCTTTTCTAAAATGTGCTCTGATATATGGTGGTCCTCACCATATGAAGAGGAGATCATGCAAAAACATGGCATGATATTCTATCATGATTTTTGCTTGCAGCATTGAACTTGACCAGTCTAAGGCATATCTGGAAGTTATATCTAATTTGTGGTCAATTTATACACATTTGCTTTGAGGCATTATTTTGCTGCTCATTCTAATTGGAAACAATATGTCCTGTGGTTGGGTATGGCAGCATAAATTATTTTCCACACATTTGCAAAACCATAACATCCCCTGCTGTTTGTGTCACTGGGGAAATGAGGGGTGCCCCTGAATATTCCTCCATAACTATTCATCTCAGCTTGAAAGCATCTCTCTTATTAATGATTCAAGGAGCATTTAGGCCAGGGATGGGAAAATTCAGTGGGGCCAGTGCTTCTTGGCAGGGGATTGGACTGGATGGCCCATGAGGTCTCTTCCAACTCTATGATTCTATGAGACCTATTTGGGAGCCTGTTATAGTCTATTACCCTTTCTTCTGAAAACTGGTGGTCAACCACTAACATCCTTTTAAAATGAGCATTTTATGCTTGAATTAAATGGAATCTTTACATTGGTTGAAATTGTATGTGTATATTTTGGTAGGGAAAGCTGGGTCCTCCAGGCCACATAGCCACATGCTGAGGAAGTCATATGTAGCCTGCAGGCTGTGTGTTGTCCATGAATGAATGTACTGGACCCGCACCATTATCAAATTTGTGGATGATACAACCATGGTGGGGCTTATCTCTAAAGCGGATGAGTCTGCCTATTGGGATGAGGTGGATCAGCTGGTCTCGTGGTGCAGGGACAATAGTCCGATTCTTAATATCAAAGGAGCTTTTAGTCGACTACAGAAAGAACAAACCAGAAATCCAGCCCTTGGTCATAAATGGAGATCAAGTGGAGAGGGTGGCCATTTTTAAGTTCCTAGGTGTTACTGTTAAGGAGGATATGACCTTGGCCACCCATATGGCAGCATTGGTTAAGAGGGCCCAGCAGAGCTTGTGCTATCTGAGACTTCTAAGGAACTAACGACTGAATGAAAAACTGATGGTGACTTTCTACCACTGTGCTATAGGAGTGTCCTAACCTCCTGCATCTGCATTTGGTAACTGCACAATGGCAGCCAGTAAGGCACTCCAAAGGGTCACAACTACTGCACACAGCCTCATTGGTTGCCCTCTCCTCTTCTTAGAAGAACTTTATAAGTCCAACAGCTTTAAAAAAAATTGTTTATTGAGAATGAAATATTCCATAAAATATTCCAGAGAAAGGGGGGGGGGACCTAATAAATGAACTGATATAGGGTATTTGTTTACATAGAAAGTAGGTGAATAATTTAATTAGGAAAGTAGGAAAATGAATAGAGTAGAAAAGGGGAAAAATTAAAAAAAATTAAAAAAGAAATAAAAAATAAAGTAAAATAAATGATGAGAAAAAAGCAGAAGCATATAGTTGTACTTCCAGGTACAGCAGCTTTAAGAAAGCTCAGGACATTCTTAGGGATCCATCTCACCCAGCATTTAAAAAAAATTATCATCATCTGGCAAGGCGGTACACGATGACAAAGACAAGGACAAACAGACTGAGAGATAGCTTTTATCCTAGAGCTGTAAGCATATTGGACTCTATGGTTTCACATTGATGAGGCATTGGGGGCTGTGAGTTGGTGGTTGGAGTGTGGAGTGATGGGTATGTTGCTTTTGTGATGTGTGCTGAGGAAAGCATTTAATTTTGCTGTACAATGAATGACAATACAGTTATTTGATTCAATTCCATTGTGCTGTAGTTCTGATTTGGCACAAGGAACCCATGCTTACTTCCATAGAGAATGGGACCCAGTCTAGTGCCACTGTGTGACTTGGGAAGGGTGAACGTCTCATTTTACTCTAAGTGTCCAGTTGAAAGTGCTGTCTAGTTTGAAGAAGGAAGAAAGGATACAGTAAACATCCCCAACTTGGTGCCCTCAATTTGCACTCCATCTTGGCTGAGGATCAAAGATTTGAAGTCCAGCACATTTGGAGGGCAGCAGGTTGGTGAAGGTGGCAAAGTAGAGAGATACCTAGGGGTTGTAAATATTCATACTTTTTGTTTTTATTGGCAAGAATGAATAATTTTACTAGTTTTCCCCCCTTGAGCATTTATAGCAGACCAATGATAACTTGGGACTCATTCTGCTCAAAAGAAAGAAGGTTATTGTATTATGCAGAAGGTGACTTTTTCTGATCAGAAAACAAAATTTCTGTAGAAATCCAAGTTTCCTGTGCAGAAATGTTCATTTTTACTGTATATAATAATGCAAAACTGTTCTCTGTGCATTTCTTTTATGCAGAAGAGATTTTGAACTGCAGAGATTCTTGACTATTAGGAGTTTTCTCATCAGAGTTTCCTGATACTCAGGAAAGTGGCATTGCAACCATTTTAAAAATATTTGTGAATAATCTTTGTATCCCACATGTAGAAAATACCCTTGTTGTACTCTTTTGTCCTGAATCCTATTGATCATCCAAGCCAGAACAGGCCTCTTGAATCTATGGGATTTATGGATGTGCCATCTTATTATTAAGTAATTGATTTAGTCCTCTCTAGTTGAGACTACCAGTAGGATTCAGGGATCTAGGTACTGATCACACCTACCTCCTGCATCATTTCTTGGCTTGCTCAAGCTTTAGTGCAGAGTGGGAAAACTCTGGGGATCTGGGGACTATGTTCCCGCTGGGCATCAACAAGAAGAGTCCCTTCACACCACACAGTTATAATATTATGATTCTACATTAATTGTCTTGGCTTATGTGATGATCTTTGGGTTTGCAATTTAGGAAGGCTCTAGAGCAGTGGTTCTCAACCTTCCTAATGCCATGACCCTTTTAATACAGTTCCTCCTGTTGTGGTCACCCCCAACTATAAAAAATATTTTTGTTGTGACTTCACAACTGATTTTTTCATTTGGGAGTTGTAGTTTCTGGGATTTATCCAACAGAAAATACTGGAAGGGTTTTGTGGGCATTAACCTTGAGTTTTGGAGTTGTAGTTCACCTACATCCAGAGAGCACCGTGGCCTCAAACAATGATGGATCTGGACTAAACTTGGCATGGATACTCAACATTCCCAAATGTGAACACTGGTGGAGTTTGGAGAAAATAGACCTTGACATTTGGGAGTTCTAGTTGCTGAGATTTATAGTTCACCTACAGTCAAAGAGCATTCCAAACCAATGATAGAATTGAGCCAAACTTCCCACACAGAAATCCCATGATCAACAGAAAATACTATGTTTTCTGATAGTCTTTGGCGACCCCTCTGACACCCCCCGCCCCTCCCCGGGGTCCTGACCCCCAGGTTGAGAAACACTGCTCTAGAGCTTTCTCATGGAGAAATCTAAATATCAGAATTACATAGGATATTGCCATTTCAGTTAAAGTGGAATCACTCCTAGACTACTATGAAATGAAGTCCAAGTCCTGAAGAAAGAAAAACAAAATACTGACCTGAAATTTATTTTCAATTTTAATGTGGATATTTTGATGTCTTTCTCTGTGTGTCCATTGAGGTTGGTAGGATTCTACCTATTTAAAAGGCAAATCCTCCCTCCTGGAAGCTTTCACCAGTAGGGGTTCGCATTTTGTCAGCCCCACCAGCAAGATCGTGTATAGGGACCACAAAAACAATTTTGGGCCCATATGACCTTGGTCCTACAGGCTGCGTGATTCCATGTTTACTACTGCTTTTGGGGTCAAAGCACCCATTCTGTCTCCCTCAATTTCCTGCCATTTGTGTTGATGGTTCAAGAAATGGTAAGCTTGGAAAGTTGGGGCCATCTGTGACATTTTAATATACTGTAAACAAGCCTTCTCTATGGCAAGGCGTGCAGTTGTTCCTCGTCTCTCTTTCTCTGTGACAGTTGACCTAGCATTAAGTCTCAGCCCCTTGCCCTGGCCCCCACCCCAGTTCTAATTCAGTCCACTGTTGAAATCTGTCTGGCTGCTTGCAAGATAACTCAATGAAGAGGGATTTGCACGTTATGTTGTTTCTACCATATGGTGGTCTTCACTTTAATGCAGCAGGATTGGTTGTGCACCCCATCTGTAGAAAGGGGAGTTAAGCTGCTCAGACAGTAACGTTCTTTCAGGACTGCCCCACTGTTTGTAACCCAGAATTGCTTATGCGACTCCAGATCTCTTCCCAGCAGCATCGTTTCACATAAATGAGTGATTTTGTAGTTACAAGTATATGCTTTGCCTCTTTTTAGTTTGTACTGGTACAGGATTCTTCGAGGCCAGGATGATTAGAGAGTAAAGGGGGATCAGCTGGTGATTTGTTGTAGATGAACACAAAAATTAAACTTTTGCTTAACTATAACAACATTTAAGTCTCAATGAGAATGCTGGATTCTTTGGCCTGTAGTGCCTCAGGTGTGGGTTTTTTGTTTGTGCAGTAAGATACCTGTATCTGTGGGAGTTATGTTCCTGGCTGAATTGCGGTAATGTGATACTGTAGATATAACAGTATTACATTAACACATTTTCAATCCCAGTATATGGTTGCATTGCAAGACCTAGAGGTTCCTAAATAAATATACTCCCTAAGAATTTGTTACACCCTAATTCACAACATTATGATACCATCAAATTACCTGGAGGACCTCGAAAATGCCTAGAGCAGTGGTTCTCAAAATTTGGGTCCCCAGATGTTTTGGCCTTCAACTCCCAGAAATCCTAAAGCTGGTAAACTGGCTAAGATTTCTGGGAGTTGTAGGCCAAAACTCCTGGGGACTCACAAGCTAAGAACCACTGGCCTAAAGAGATCATTTTTTTCTTCTGGCACAGTAAGTGAAACAACAGATATATGGGTTCTGCTGTTAACAGAGGTCTTACTGTTCAGGCAGGTTACCCCAGGAAATATCTTAGAGGTTTAAGAAAAGTGTTAGCTTTACCTACAAAATAACAATTATCTGAATCCAGTTGGGAGATCTCCACTTGGAGGATTTCCAAGCTCTAGCAAGATCTGATCAGTCCATAGTACTAGTATGTTCCATGTAGTGATCTATTGGCTCTCTTGATACCCATGTCTCCTTAAGTTTTTTGTGATCGGAAATGTTTGGGTGGCATCTCAAAATACCTTTTAGGCACCCTGTTTTAAAACAGCAAATGCTGCCCCCCCCCCCCAGCAGCTACCAGCACTGACTTTCTGATGACTGGAGTGCTGTTTCTGGTGACACCTCAAAGTATAGGGCAGTTGTTCCTCAACCTTTGGGTCCCCAGATGTTTTGGCCTTCAACTCCCAGAAATCCTAACAGCTGATAAACTGACTGGGATTTCTGGGAGTTGTAGGCCAAAACACCTGGGGACCCACAGGTTGTGAACCACTAACGGTATGGCAGAACCATTGGTGTCTGCCCCTATTCTGGAAGAAAACAAAGTAGGCCACACAAGTCTGCATTTTTCTATCCCATGTTGTTGGGGAATTGTTTGAAACATAAAGTTTGTTCTTCCTGTGATGCCCAACTGCTGACTTGCTTTTATCTCCCACCCATTTTATGCTCTATCTTGTGAGGAATTCTTACATTGTAGCAACAAGAACTGGTGAGACGTAAGACTAATGGAAGTCAAGACTCTGATTCCGATCTCTGCCACTGATTTGTAGTGTGTAAATCTGTCAATTTTCAGTAGCCAAGTTCCCACACAACCCACATTCAAATTCTGGGAGACAGTACTTGGAAAATCATCAAAGACTGGCAAATGTCTCAGATTCCCATTCCTGTTTCATCACTTACTGTATACCTTTCTTGCTGGCAGGAAGGTGTGACTATATCGCTAGAAGGCTTTACTTGCCATGTAAGCTTCACTGCCTGATTCACAGCGGGACACATACCGTTCGTCATTATGTAGGAAGGAAATGTTGGCAGTGTGCCATAGAATGGAACCAGGAACGTAGAGAATTCCCACCATGTATGGATTCTGCCGGACTTGTAGAAGACTCAGAGCTTTCTCTCTTTCTGCCCTCCGAATCATGGCTGTTACTTTGCGCAAATGGATTTGTCTGTATTTGTTGCTGGCCTTCTTGCTTGTACAGACTCAAACCAGGGATTCGTGGACTAATCTTAATTGCTTTTGCTGGCTTCTCCTGAATCTATATCCCTAATTAACCTATGTCTGGGCCGTGGAGACATCTTGCAAGTTCCGCACACATATACCCCATGCCGGATTTCATGCTTTGCTATCCTAATGGGATTTTTCGTAGCAAATCCCCCTGGTTTTCCCACAGTTTCTCCCAACAATTACAGAGCTGCATCTGGGGAAGCTGGCTTATCAACAGTGCATTTCTGGCATACAGCTCCCTTAGTACTGATGTACTGCTGAAGCCAAGCACACCAAAGGTGCAGGACATGAATAGTGAAGAGTGCGAAAAGCCATCCCCAAATGTTTGTAAGGCTGATATACCATTAATCTCACACATAGTTCCTGTATTTTTTGGTTATCCCCATATCTTTTCTCCCTTTGGAATTGAGGGAGAAGGGAAATAAAGAGGATTATTTTAGAGCTGCAGTGGATCTTATCAGTGAAGTTGATCAAGATTTAGGGGTCCAGATGGTTAGGGGGAGATAGAGGGAATGTGAATTTGGCATCAAGATTTACCATGGGCTTGATGGATGAACTGGAGTTAGGACCGCTGTCTTATGGTCTTTAACATATTTATACAGAAGTAATGGAAACATAGAGTTGAAAGATCCTACAAGGCCATCTACCCCCCCCCCCCCCATTGCCAAAAAGTAGACTTTTTTGGTCTAAGGCTATAATTTCAATTTGTGATGAGTCCTTGGGAAACATTGTTACCTTTCGCATTGCAGAGTTATATCACTATTAATTCCATTTTAATTGCTATGTGGAATTCTGGTATCTCCAGTTTGTGTGTATAAGCTTCTGAGCCACCTGTCAACTTATGGTGACCCCATTAATTTCATAGGGGTTTCTTCTGCAAATAGCACTAAGAGGGGCTTGCCAATCCCTTCCTTTGAAATATACCCTGTTTTATCTGGTATTGGTTGGTGGTCTCTCATAGGAGTACTAACCAGAGCTGATGCTGCTCAGCTTCCAAAATCAAACAGGATTCAGTGTCTTTAGTGTGTTAAGGTAGGCATTTCCAATTTAGTGGGGAGGGTTGGAATTTTTATTCAAAGAGTAGGACTACCTCATCACACTTAAAAGTCCCAGGATTCTATAGGATGCAGCAATGACAAATCATAGTGCTATAAATGTCTAGTCGAGTGGTTCTCAACCTTCCCAATGGTGCGACCCCTTAATACAGTTCCTCATGTTGAGGTGACCCCCAACCATAAAATTATGTTTGTTGATACTTCATAACTGTAATGTTGTTTCTGTTATAAATCATAATGTAAATATCTGATATGCATGATGTATTTTCATTCACAGAACATAATTTGTCACAAATACCCAATATGCCCAGATTAGAATACAGGTGGAGCTGGTGTGGGTTGGGGGGTAGTGGTGGTGGTGGAAGAGGAGGATTGATTTTGTCATTTGGGAATTGTTGCTGGGATTTATAGTTCCCCTGCAATCAAAGAGCATTCTGAACTCCACCAACGATAGAATTTAATCAAACTTGGCACACAGAACTCCCATAACCAACAGAAAACACTGGAAGGGTTTGGTGGCCATTGACCTTGAGTTTTGGAGTTGTAGTTCACCTACATCTAGAGAGCACCGTGGACTCAAACAATGATAGATCTCAACCAAACTTAGCACAGATACTCAATATGCCCAAATGTGAACACTGGTGGAGTTTGGGGAAATATACTTTGACGTTTCAGAGTTGCAGTTGTGGGATTTTTTGTTCACCTAAAATCAAAGAGCATTCTGAACCCCACCAACGATAGAATTGGGCCAAACTTCCCACACAGAACCCCCATGACCAACAGAAAATACTGTGTTTTCTGATGAACTTTGTTGACCCCTCATGACCCCCCCCCAGGGATCCTGACCCTCAGGTTAAGAAACGCTGGTGTAGTGTGAAGCCCTTATGTGCTGCAATGCAAGAGGAAAGGACTGAGGTATAAAATTTATTTATTTATTTATTTATTTATTTATTTCAATCATTTGTAACCCACCCTTCTCTACCCCAGAAGGGGGACTCAGGGCAGCTAACAACATTTCATAACAACAATAAACAACAATTACATTGTAAAATACATTAAAACAGATTAACCTATTAAATAACATTAATTAAACAACCCAAAAAAATGAGCGAGGCTAGATGTAACTGCTGCCAGTTTGGTAAGAATTTTATACCAACAATATAAAGTATGGCTCATTTCTGTAGGTGATTTCTGGTCACGCTCACGTTGTATTTTTGCCCAATTTTCATCTAAAATTGTATAAGTTCAGCCCCGCAAGAGGGGGCAGGAGTAGATGTTGGCTGTTGCCCATTCTTGCTCTACTTGGAACTCATTTCTATGAAGCTCTGCTCGGTTCCATGCAATGATTCCTGGTCTTTAAGGAAGCCTTTCCTGAAGAGAAGAAAAAGAAGCAACTTTTCATCCTGGCAGGAAACCACTGCAGCCACATCTGGCCCAAGTGGAGGTTTACTATCCCTGCAGTAGAGGCATTTAGTTTACATTGTAGTTGCACAGTTTCCCAGGACCTTAATTTTGCACTAACCTGGTGACCAGGTATTAATTCCTGAATTGCTCATCTGCAATAGCCTTTTGAACCTTCCTCAGCCATACATTTTTTAGAATTTTTTTTTCTATTCAACTGTGAGTTGTTTTGAACTGGAAAAGAGGAGGACAGGTGCTAGAGACTGAAATGCAGCTCTGAAGAGGAGTGGATGAGAGCCAGTTCTTCTTCTGACTTGGAAGGCTTTGCAAGTGGGTGGCTGAGTGAGTGGGGGGAACTCTTCTCCCAGATAAAACCTTGGGCCTGGACCTCTGCCAAAGAGAACGTGATTTTCCGTCATGGCCTGATAGGAAAAGCTTGGCTCCAGCTGTTGCCATAGCAGCCGCTGCCCTTCAGCAAACAGTGAATAACGGTTGGAAAACCCACATGTAGATTTTTCTGTTATAGGTCTGGCCTCATGCAGGCAGATGGCCCTGTCCCTTTATAACTGGGCTGATGCTGCCCAAATCCACACTACAGTCATTTCACGCTTCAGCCTTAGGCTTCCCACACATTCTCACCCCTCAAAATACCCCCTGCCACTCAAGCTTTTTTCCCCTTTTTGGATTGAAAAGTTAAACTGGTCAGAGTCAGGTACAAAACACTTAAAGAGAAGCAATTAACTGGCCACTCCTGCCTGGAGTATCTGAGGTATGCATTTACCTCCTTTAGAACCCTTTAGCTATTGCAAGGACAGCACTCCTGAACCTAATATTTGTTGCTCTTAGCAACATTTTATAGAACCAATTTATTTAATATTTATTTATCTACGGCATTTCTATGCCACCTTTCTCAGCCCGGAGGTGACTCAAGGCGGCTTACAACTGAAACAATTCAATGCCACAATAGTAATAAAACGCAATTAAAACATTTAGCGCACATTATAAAAACCATGTAAAAATTAATTAAAACCATATAATCACCAGTGACTTCCTATTAACTCAAGAGCAGAAGAAAGCAAGGTTCTCATCCAGTAGTGCTGGGAATTATCCAGCCATGTAGATAATCCAGCCATCTTGCTGCCACATTATGCCTGTTCTGCGTGAACTGCACTGGCTTCCAATAGAGCACCGGATCACCTTCAAAGTGCTGGTTTTAACCTTTAAGGCCTTGAATGGTCTGGGGCCAGTGAACCTAAGGGACCGCCTCTCCCCATATTGTCCCACAAGACCACTGCGATCAGAGTCCCTTAACCTTCTTGCGGTGCCAAGCTGTAAAACCCTTCACCTGACCTCAACGCGGAGGAGAGCCTTTAGTGTCATCGCTCCAGTACTTTGGAACGCTCTTCCTCCCGCAATCCGCACATTGCCTAACTCAGTGTTTCTCAACCAGTGTGCCGTGGCACACTAGTGTGCCGTGAGCGATCATCAGGTGTGCCGCGAGAAAAGCTCTCTGCCCCCCTTCCTTCCCCCCTCCTCCTGCCAAACTCCTGCTGCTTGGGAGAGGAGGAGGAAGGGCCAGGCGGTGGCGAAGAAAAAGAAGAAGGGACTGGGGCGCCGCCTCCTTTGGCCATTTCCCCAACCAGCCTCCAATCCGCCATGACTCTCGCCCCTTGCTTGTTGAAGCCGCGCGGAGGAGGAGCCCTGCCTACTGAAGCCCGTCCACCGCTCATGCTCCTCCTCTGTGGGAGAGCTGAAGCCAGAGGGGGGGAGGTGGGGGCATGACGCAGCCTGGCTCCGCCCCTTTCCTCAGCTTCAGCACTCCCACAGCTTTGCCAGCCTTGAGGGGGCAGTGCCAAGCCAGCGGTGGCAGAGCCAGCACAATGCTGGCTTGGCACTGCCCTCTCAAAGCTGGCGGCTGTGGGAGAACTGAATCTGGGGGAGGGGGGCAGGGCATGGTACGGCCTGGCTCTGCCCCCTCCCCGGCTTCAGCAAGGGGGAGGGGCATGGCGTGGCCTGGCTCCTCCCCCTCCCCGGCTTTGGCACTCCCAGCAGGTCACCATCCCCCAGCCATTCTTTACTGTGTTACAGTGTCATTTTGGTTGGTGGTGTGCCCCCGGATTTTTTTAATGTTAAAAGTGTGCCACGGCTCAAAAAAGTTGGGAAACACTGGCCTAACTTACTAGCCTTCCGGAAGGCTTGTAAGACCTTTCTGTTTGTACAGGCATTTGGTCAGTAAATAATTCCAGGCCTTTTACCTTGTAGCTGTAGGCCATGGGAGTAATTCTGGGGCGTGTGCACTATCATATAGTTTTAATTCGGGTGTTATCTTGATGTTTTAGTTATGTTTTTACGGTATTTTTAACATTTGTAAGTCACCCCGAGCCTGACGGGAGTGGCGACTAATAAGCCGAAATAAATAAATAAATAATGTTGGACTGCAAGATCCTTACGTTTCCACTCATGAGCACTTTCAGACACAGTCAATAGTGAGGAACACTGGACATTGTGGTCCACCACCTCTGGAAGGGTATATGGTGTGTGGTGAGGATAGGTTTTAGAGCAGTGGTTCTCAACCTGTGGGTCCCCAGATGTTTTGGTCTTCAATTCACATAAATCCTAACAGCTGGTAACCTGGCTGGGGTTTCTGGGAGTTGTAGGCCAAAACACCTGGGAACCCATAGGTTGAGAACTACTGTTTAGAGTTTGGACTTTCTGGATGATAAGATCTCTGAGTCATCCTGGGCATCATGGACTTCTACCAAACCAGTAGTTGTTCTAACTCACTATAGTAGTTGTTCTAACTCACTGTTCTGAGGATGCTGTTGGAGGTTTCAGGAAAAAAAATTGAACTGAAGCTCCCAAAATTCTATTGAGGGATAGTGAACAGGATGTTGTCAACACTGAGCCAGGCAGCTGTCAAGAGAAGAAGCAAAGTGACAGAGTCAGTCATTCAGAGCTGTAAAATATGCAAGGGATACATCGGAGCCAGTCAAGGTCCCTGCCCAAACAGGAAGCATGTGCTGAGATAACCCAAAGCCTGGAAATATCTCACTGTTCAGGAAGATGTTCCAAGCTGCCATTCTAATAGTTTGTCATGTAGAGAGGATGCATATGGAAGCAAATCACAGCAGCAGCTGCAATAATTGGGCATTTGCCATAATATATGCAACCTGACAAGGCTGTGATGTTGTTTGGCCCCACTTACAAAGCCTGATCTTACCTGAGTCCTCCACACCTGCCATGGTTGTCCTTATCTTTACATTAAGGAGCCCCCGGTGGCGCAATGGGATAAACACTTGTGGAGGACCGTAGACCGACAGGTCGCAGGTTTGAATCTGGGGAGAGCGTGGATGAGTTCCCTCTGTCAGCTCCAGCTCCCCATGTGGGGACATGAGAGAAGCCTTCCACAAGGATAGTAAAATATCACAAACATACGGGCATCCCCTGGACAATGTCCTTACTGATGGCCAATTCTCTCACACCAGAAGCGACTTGCAGTTTCTCAGTCACTCCTGACATACACACACAAAATCTTTACATTGCCACCACATCCTTGCCCCTTTCCTTTGTCTCATAATTGTTGTTTCCTATACTGGAAACAAAAATGTTGTGTTTTTTTTTCTGTGAATTTAAACAAATATCCTTTTCCCACTCTTAGTCTTGTAGGCAGGCAAGGTACAAGTACCAGTAGACTTTCTGTTCTCTTGCCATATGATGATAAACCGAGGCAAGACGGCTTTGATATTCATTTTGATAGCATACTTCTATTCCGTTTTTTGACAGATGTTTTTTAATGGCAACATTGATAACTTCTGGGATTATGCTGTAAGAACCGACACAAACAAGCAAAATGGGGATTTCCCACATCCTTAAAAAAAACCCCAAGAGAGCCTTTAGGAGCGTTCTGTTTTCTCTGAATAAATGGACTTGCTGTGAACAATGTTCATGACTTGAATAATGCCCAGTTAATAATTCAAGCATCTATAACTCATTAATTTGTTAATGTGCTATTAATTCACAGTGTTTGAATTTATAATGAAGAGCTCTCTTTAACTTCAATGCAACCTTTAATGTCTCAGAGTACTCTGTGCTATGAAGTCATGAATTGTGAATCTGTTGCTTACAAAGGAACTATTTGCTCTGCGGGCACCTTTTCTGTAGTGTACCTGCCCTTTGTTTGTGACATACCTTGTTCTGGATTTCATTGGCTGCTTTATAGAGTCTGGTGGCAGGGCTGAATCGTCCTATCTTGTGGGGCAGAAGTTTGGAATCCTTGGCCTTTTGGCCCTATGCACCTCTGTTTCCCGACAAAGCTTGCATTTTCATGTATTATGTATGTGTCTGTGTCTTCAAATTGTGTGTTGATTTATGGTATCCCTGTGAACTGCACAAAGTTTTCTTAGGCAAGGAATACTCAAAGGTGGCTTTCTCACCTTTTGCCTTCAAACAGCCTGCTGACTTATTTTGACTTCATGGATTTCATATGGTTTTTGTAGGAAAGGAGAACTCAGTAGTGTTTTCTCAGTCCCTTCTGTGAAATACAGCCTATGGTCCCTGGTATTCATTAGTCTCCCATTAATTCTCACAATATAGAATTAATACTAACCAGAGCTGACCTTGCTTAGCTTCCAAGACCAGGCAGAATATCTCAAAATGTATGGTGGTGTGAATCTTTGGCATGCTTCCGATATGTTTCCTTATGATTCAGTTGTGTTACATGCTTTGATCTCAAAAGGTATCGTTTCTTACTTTTTTATTCAGGATAGGGATGGGAACTGGTGGCTCACTGAGGATTGTTAGATAATAATTCCCATTATCCCTCACCATTGTCTATATACAGGAAGTTGCTGTTCACAAACATCTGGGAAGACTGTATGTTCGCCACCCTGAGTGTAGGAATTCAGGATGCTATGGGTAAACATTTGTCTTTACCACAGACTAATCTTTATTTAGATTTGAGTTCAAGGGGTGTCTGCTGTCGGAGTTCTCTAAGAGAAAATATTGATTTGATGGGTATCCTGCCTTTATCCAAATAATAAGTCTTACAGCAGTTAATACTGATAGATCACAGTCTGATGGATCCAGGCGTCCATATCCTCTAAGCATGATTGGTAATACTACAGAACGTTGCAGTAAGGTCTGATGAGAACTGAGGCTAAGTGCAGTCCAAATGTAGTAATTAAAGAACCGTTGGCTTTTGTTTTATGCTCATGTTTTGATAGATGAGTGGCCTTTGACTTGCTATCCTTACATTGCTTTTCTCTTTTTGAATTAATTTTCCATTTTCCTTCAATCCATTGGAGGAGTGTTTTGAATTCCATTCCTTATGTTCATTCAATAGGAAATACTCCTACCATTTGTCATGTACTTAAGTTTCCATAGTCACAGGCAGGTTACAGTGGCTTTGAGATAAAGAAGGCAAGAGGGTTTGTTTGTTCAGATAATTCCCTGAGTTGCCCAAATGTGAGCAGGATTCCACCTCCAATTCCCTTCTGAAACAGGTTATGTAGCTGTAATGTGGGCACATTGTTGATCCCCAAGCACAGAGAATGTAACCTGTTCAGTTTTTGCACGGTACTCACAAGGTTGGAAGATGCTTTGATTTTCTTAACCATGTGGCCCATACATCGCTAGCTTATAAATTGTCAAGTGAGCTATTGTGTCCCACCCTTTGCCAAGCTCATATTCCCCTTTTTCTCATAGACATAGTCTACTGCATCTGGTCTTGCAACAACGCCTCTTTTGGTTTTATGTCTGAAGGGGGAAAAAGTGCAGATGCTTTGTTAGCAGTAGTTTCCATGGATACACTGAGGCCGTATTGAGGCAGCCATCTTTTCCTGGAAAAAAGTGGGAGAGAATTCAAGTTCACCTTTGTTCTCCATCAGCAGGGGCTCTATTAACAAGACAGTTCAGCGGAGGCTAGTCCTGTGGGTCAGAGGCAGCAGGCAAGGCTCAAAGGCAGGCAACTGTGAAGGGGAAGGTAGTTTGATGCACTTTGCCATCAGGTTGTTTTGCAGATAATCTGAGAAGTAAGTGGTAAACCGAAACCCAGCCTGAATTGGTCCTTACTTACTGGTTTTATTTTTAAAGGGATAGGTCAGGTGTCCCTTGTTATAATGTGACATGTGGTGTTTTCCCTGGATGGATTTCTCGAGGAAAGATACAGACAGAGGGTGCGTCCACATGGTTGAATTAATACAGTTTGACACTACTTTAATTCCCATGGATCAATGGTATGGAATCATGGGAGTTGTAGTTTTACTGTCAAAGAGTGCTGGTGCCTCATCAAACCATAACTTCCATACCTTGAACCATGGTAGCTAAAGTGATGTCAAACTGCATTAATTCTACAGCATAAATGTACCCAGATTCTTGAGGAACGATACTCACAGGTCTTGTGTACATAAACCAAAAGTGAATTTTGGGCATTCATTTGTCACAGTTCTAAAACCCACTACTAGGCAGGGATGGTTAACCTGGTAGGGTAAAGTCACTCCTTTGACAACCTCTGGGAAAATGGATAGCCTTCAACTTAAATAAGAGTCTAGGAAAGACATTAGATTAGCTGGCCTCCCAATCACATGTAAATATATAGCTAGTGTTGTTGCTGCTACTATGGGCCTTCAAGTTTAATCTGAGCTATGGCAACCCTATCAAGGCTGTCCATTGCATTTGTATTTGGATGAGAAAATGTGACTTTGCCCAAGGTAATTTCTTGTGTTTGAGCAGGAGTTTTGATCACTAACCTGCAGGAATCCAAGTCCAAGACTCAATCCATTGCACTAGGCTGGCTTTCATAGTGTGCATGTACATTGTAGAATTAATGAAACTTGACACCAGTTCAACTGCCATGGCTCAATGCTCTAGGACAGGGGTGCTCATTAGGTAGATCACGATCTACTGGTAGATCGCGTAGGGCGTCCTGGTAGGTCGCAGGCAGGGCAGGAGGAAGGCTCAGTCCCACCCCGTAAGCTCCTGACGCCGCCCAGGTGCAGAAGGAGGTTGGACTGGATGGCCCTTGGAGGTCTCCTCCTATTCTAGGAACCCATTGTTATTATTATTATTATCAGAGGCTGAATGGCCATTTGTGAGGAATGCTTTGATTGTGTTTTTCCCTTATGGCAGAAGAAGGTTGGACTGGATGGCCCTTGGAGGTATCCTTCTACTCTAGGAACCTATTGTTGTTGTTACTATTATTATTAGTAGTAGTAGTAGCAGAGGTTGAATGAATATTATCATCATTATTATTATGAATAAATTCAGGGGCTTATTATACTCACATTTAGTTGAATTCAGTCTTAAAATATATTATATGGCTCTCATTGAAATAAATTTCGAAATATTTTGCTTTTATGGCTCTCTGAGTAGTGGGTAGGTAGATCATTTTGACTTGGTTATTTTATAAGTAGCTCGCATGCTGAAAAAGTTTGAGCACCCCTGTTCTAGGATAATGTCAGTTGTGGTTTTACAATGTCTTTAGCTTGCCAGCGTCTCACCAAACTACAATTCCCAGAATTCCATAGCATTGAACAATGACCATTAAAGGGGTCTCAAACTGCATTGATTCTAGAGTGTAGATTCACCAATTGTTAGCTCTAGATAACCCAAAATCCAGTCTTTCTTCATTGGGCTGCTCACCTTTTCTTGTTAATTAAACAGTCTGGGAAACTGTTGGAAAGGAGGAGGGGATATCCCATCCTAGTCAGGTTGTGCTTCAAAAGCTCCCATCTTTTCTCCCTTCCTAGGCAGAAATATTCATTAAACAATTCAGCAAGATTGTTTTCAAAGGGCAACAAAACTTAATTACTATTGCTGATGGTGTGAGCATTATAATTAACATTAGTTGGCTTAGCAGAGTTACTACAATGTCGGTGTATTTATCCACCAGCCAAAATTCTCTGGTGGCATTTGCTTATTACCAGGGTGTTGGTCATGTGTCTACAAATGCAAGGGAAGGGGTAAACATTCAACAAGCTACTACTGGCAATGTTTGCTTCCACAAGAGAAGATTGATGCTCTAGGCAGGGAGAAAATGAACTCTTCTGTGAGCAGCCAATCGCTAGGGGGAGGCACTTGGTTACTCAGGTTGTCTTCCAATAAGTTCTCTGAAGGTGAGCAAAGAAGAGGATAAGCTATCATATAAGGGAGCCTTTCTCCTGCCAACATCTTCCATATATGCTGGAGTTTACATCTTGTCATCCTCATCTCCCAGTGGGAGTTGTAGTTGAACACAGCTTGAAACCACCAAGTTAGGAAATGGTGGTTCAGAGTATTTGCTGCTGATGCGTGTCCTGTTGCTTTCATCATGCTCCATAATGCACCCTGAATGAAACTGTAGAGCTCAATAGGAAGAGTACAGTAGTTATTACCCTGGGAAAATTTGCCATCTACAAAATTATCCCAAACATCCCAAGCAAAATAGTTAATACTTACTTTCTCCATGCAGCAGAACCAATGGTCTTTTTGACATGACTTTGGACCACTGGAGATCTCTTCACTGAGCATTTCCCTTACTGGTGGTCACCAGCTTCTGTTTTTGCCACCTTTCCTGAGCAAGTCAGTGGGCTCCAAATGGAATTTTCTGTCATGCATGATTGGTTACTTTCCCTGCAAAGTACAGTCACATTCATTGGGGTTAAGGGCACATGGCCTCAGGTGAAACTATGAGGAAACTATGAGTAAAGAAATACTTTTACCTGAGAGAACACCTCTCTAGGAATTTCTATGTCTTCTAGAGTGAACATATATTCCATATTTTGTCTGTCCCAACTATAGTTCCGGCCTTCTGATGTTCTTTCCCCACGCCCTTAATGAAGATCTAACCCCATTGTTGGTTCCCTTTGAGCTCCTCCCTCAGAAGCATATTCTCCCACTACCTATCTCATCTAGGGTTTTATCAATTTTATTCTAGTACATTTGGCCTGCCCACTGTGTTCTATTTCTCTATCATGTTGTTTTGAAACTATTTATTTTATTTTGTTATTTCATGTATTTATTTTGATGCTATTTGTGCTTCTTTGTATTTTATTTTGCTGTACTGTAATTTTGGGCTTAGCCTCATGTTAGCCACCCCGAGTCCCCTTTGGGGAGATGGTGGCGGGGTAATAATAAAAATATTATTATTATTATTATATCTCTGTGGTCAGTTTCCACTGGAAACTGAATATGGAATCACATTGGAGAATCTAGCGATCCTTAGACAGATGCTCTTTCTAGAAAATCTATTGATTCCCCAGCATGACTGGGGGAAGCTGACAATAAAGACACATTGGAAGAGCTAGAGATTCCTAGAGAGAACATCTTAAATAAAAACCATGAATCATCAAATCTACAAAAGTAAATAATAGAAATATGGAGGGATGACTGTACTATCCCATGCTTCTGCTAGATTATTGCATCTCCAGGGCTCCCTCTCTCTGCTTTTGGCTATTTAATCCAAGACATTCTGTTCCATAATCTACCCCTGCCTCCCTGAAACATGAGTCCTTTGTATATATGTTTGTGTGATACATCAAATGCCTGTCACTGCTAACTTCTTCTACCTTTTCCTGGAATGGGCACTCTTATGAGGATCAATGAAATTTATTTTATGGATGGAGTCAAGCACTTGCCAGGTGAGAAGTGTCAGCCCAAGGATTTTGGAGCGCATGCTTTCATAGAATCATAGAGTTGGAAGAGACCTTGTGGTCCATCCAGGCTAACTCGCCTGCCAAGAAACAGGAAAATTGCTTTCAAAGACAGATGGCCATACAGCCTTTGTTTAAAAGCCTCTAAAGAAGGAGGCTTTCATATTATTTACTCCCCCCTTCTTGAGTTGAATAGTTGGACTATTTAATTCTCTGAATTTTCACCTCCCCTGCCAGGGATTATTTGGTTGCAACCATCTCCCTTCCAAAGTTGTGGTTTCAAGGCCCCAAGATGCTGCCTTCTCCATGAGAAGGAAAATATTACCTTCTTTGTTGGGCCAGAATCAAGGTTACTGGAAACTGGGATTATTGTTAAATTTATGGCTAAGATTGTTATTCTGTGGCCAATCAAGATTACATAAAATGTGTGAGTTTGCCTAATATCAGCATAATGTCTATGTTTATAGATGAAGAAAGAAAGTAATACAATATTGTAGCATCTCACCATAGTGAGGAAGATGTTGACAAGGTAACTTGTCTGCCTGAACTGTCTGCTGTCCAGTGCTGACTGTTGTTATGGTTCTGATCTGGACAATCTTTCAAATAGGGGAAACCTTTAAACCAAGGACTGGCCTTTGTAAAGTATGAATAGTAGCCACCAGCACCCTACCTTCTTAGTGATTCTCAGTGGAGATTGTAGAAGTATCGTTAATTTTTCCAGAAACAATTTAACATTTAGCCTGATGAAGACAAAGCAGTACTTTTCAAGCAGTCTGATGTGGCTAACTTGCAATTTCCCCCTTCATTTGTGAGGGAACAGTACTATATTTGTATTGTATCATTATCATTCCTTGCATAGTTTCCTTGAAAATCCCTGTGACCGGGAGCTGTTGATTTGCACAGGCATCCACTTTGAGCATCATTGTTCTAGAGAACTCTAAAGTGTGCTCATTTGGTTGTGTACCTTCAAGTCATTTCTGCCTTATGAGAACTCTAAAGTGAACCTATAAAGTAAACTCTAAAGTGAACCTATAAAGTGAACTCTAAAGTAGAGCTTCCTTGCCAAGATTTGTTAGAGATGGATTGTCTTTGCCCGTTCCTCAAACTAAAAGATTGTAACTCGCCCTCTGGGTTTTCCATGGCCAAGTGGGGTTGGTCTCAAGAACTGTAGGTGAATGCTATATCACACCGGCTCTCACTTTGCTTGTTACTAATACAAATGTGAATATTGGAATTTTTTGGATAGATCAACCCAGGATGGGGCCAACTTCAGGTTAGACCTGTATAGCACTGTGCTGTAAGAGATTTTTGTTGCTACTGTGTGCCTTCCAATCATTTCCAACATTATTGTGATCCTATCACAGGATTTTCTGAAGTTGTAATAATACGGCCAGGAGTGGATATCCATTTTGGCCTATAATTCCCTGTGGTTCCTAGTGGTAAAGGACTACTTTTCTGGGTCCCAGCTTTACCTCCTTTGTGGCATATTTTTTGCCAATGTAGCTATGTTTCTGAACCAGGCCCCGAGAGCTCCTGGTTTTGCAGAAAGTGCAATTAAATGTGAAATGTAACCATAGTGTCTTCACTGGAGCTGGGTGAGAGCCGAGGCACTTTCCCAAGGGAATTCCTCTACATGGGGGTGCAACCAATCGGCTCCTGGCATCTACTCAAGCACCGGATTCTTGCCATTGCTCAGATTAAGGCAGTGAATTATTAACAGTGTTTCACTGAAATAGAGGACTAAATGAGAACAACTGCAAACTGCTTTAAAAGTGTGGGGGAGAGGGAGGCTGGTGAGAAAGGCAGTACTGTCTGAAATAGGCAGTATCCAGATTATCTGTCATCTGCTGTGGGGTAGGGAGGAGTGATGGCACCTTCAGTTTCATTGGGTATTTCCGATCCTAGTTTTTATTATTCTCTTTTGCACTCTTGGAGGTGTAATGGACTGCCCTGGAGATCCCCTCCCCGCCCCACCGCCCCACAAAGGAGAACCGAAGCTGTGAGGAAGGAGCTGTGTATTTCTGCATATAAGAGGAGAGCGAGGAAATGGTTTTGCATTCATTATTTCTTAATAGACTATCATGGGAATCAACACTCCAACAAGGGACAGTTCGCTATGTCTGCAAAGGCAGCTTTATTCAAGCTTGCATTCACCAGGCTTTGGGTGTGATTGTTATAGCTGTTCTTGTGGTTATAATTGCAGTGTCTTAATTTTATTTGACACCATCCATTTCAGTGTGCTTTAGAGAGCTGTATGAGGAAAACAAAAGGCCTCATCTATGAAGAGCTTACCTGCAGCAGGAGGAAATTGATAGAGAAAAGAGAGATAAAAAGAACTTTATTATTTATTTATTTATTTATTTATTTTTGCGAAGGAGCTCCCAGTGGTGCAGTGGGTTAAAGCGCTGAGCTGTTGAATTTGTAGACTGAAAGGTCGCAGGTTCGAATCCGGGGACCGGTATGAGCTTCCGCTGTTAGCCCAAGCTTATGCCAACCTAGCAGTTTGAAAACATGCAAATATAAGTAGATCGATAGGTACCACTCCAGCAGGAAGGTAACAGGGCTCCATGCAGTCATGCCGGCCACATGACCTTGGAGGTGTCTACGAACAATGCCGGCTCTTCCGCTTAGAAATGGAGATAAGCACAACCTCCAGAGTTGGACATGACAGGGGAAAACCTTTACCTTTACCTTTAAAATGTGAATACAACATCAGCAAAAAGAAAAGCAAACTAAATAAAGGAAGACAAAACCAATTCACATTGACATTAATGAGTGTCAAACAATGCTTGATTATGAATAAAGGTTAGAGCTGTAGTTTAGTTGTTCTGAGACCAGTTTTCCTTCCCAGACTTTTTATAGTGTGCATCACCCTAGAGCAGTGGTTCTCATCCTGTGGATCCCCAGATGTTTTGTCTTCAAATCCCAGAAATCCCAACAGCTGGTAAACTGTTACCTTACCAAAGCTTCTGCACTTTACTACGGTCCTCTCCCCTGTAATCCTGATATTTTAATGCCCAAAGACATTATTCTTCCAGCCTACCTTATTGAATTTGCACTTTCCTTTCGCTCTAAACCCTCCAAACTCTAAACCCTCCAAACTCAGGACCTATTATCGTTCAGCCATGATATTGTTTTTATGATGTTATGCTTTGTTATGTGATATGTTTTTAACTTGATATGTTGTTTTTTATTTTATTTTATTGTGCTATATTTTTAGTTGTGTTTTTCAGGCTTGTCCCTTTGTAAGCCGCCCTGAGTCCCTTCAGGGAGATGGAGGCGGGGTACAAAAATAAAATTATTATTAAATTTATTATTAACTGGCTGGGATTTCTGGGAGTTGTAGGCCAAAAGACCTGGGAACCCATAGGTTGAGAACCACTGCCACAGAAGATGCATTGCTCAAAAGTCCATCTTCAGTTGTGACGAACAAGGGCTGTGTCTTGTTTTTATAGAAACATTTTATCCCCTAGAGATTTCCAAGAATGCAGAAAATCAAGGAGGCTTCTAGGAGTCATAGGATTGTATGAAGACCAATAAATGATAAATACTAAATGTTTATATTTTCAGCATTGAAATGCAAGAAAGATTGCTAGATTATGTTTATCACAGCTTCTGAGATTTCAGAGCCAAGAACTGAGATCTAGGAGTAGGAACAACTCCATCGTGAAGTTATAGATGACAGACCTTGGTGCTGTTGGAGGGGCATCCCTTGGAGATAGGATTAAGCATAATATCTTAAGGGCTAATCACAGTTGCTTAGAATATGGCATTTAGACTAGTTTGACACATGCATATAAACTTTCTAAGGCAGTGTGCTTAGATTTGGCAAAGAGGGTCTAGGCTGTGAGGATCAGGCCCTGAAACCTGGAAACTCAGTCTAAGGGCAAGTGTTTTGTCATCTATACAAGCATGAGGAGGTCATTTGGGAACCTATGGTGGCACAGTGGGTTAAAGTGCTGAGCTGATTGAAAGGTTGCAGGTTCAACTCCGGGGAGTGGCGTGAACTCCCACTGTTAGCCCTAGCTTCTGCCAACTTAGCAGCTCGAAAACATGTAAATGTGAGTAGATCTGGCGGGAAGGTAACGGCGCTCCATGCAGTCATGCTGACCACATGACCTTGGAGGAAAACCTTTACTAACCTTACCCTTTATCTATATCTTAAACTTTGCTTCTTAGGAATATAATTTCACATTATTTAGGGTACTCCATTCTACTATCCAGTCAAGTGTGGCAGCTTCATAGTATATTTCTAGCTCCGGGACTCCGAATCCAGCTCTTGACCTGTCATCGATCATTGTTTTCCATTTTATCCTATGCTTTTTCCCTTGCCAAATAAATCTAGCCAGATCTTTTTTCCATGTCATTAGAATTTTTTAATTTTTCAATAGTGGGAGGTTCTGGAAGAGGAATAATACCCTCGGTAATATCTTCATTTTTATCAAGGCTATTCCCCCTAACAGTGATAGTCTTAGATGGTTCCAGTTTTTCAAGCTTTGTTCTATCTCAGTCCATTTTTTTTTCATAGTTCTCTTTTATCAAGTCCAGATTATTCGTTGATAATATTACTCCCAAGTATTTTATTTTTTTTACTATCTCTATATCTGTTTTTTGTTCTAGGGCTTCTTTCTCTTTATTCTCTAAGTTTTTGACTAGCATCTTGGTTTTTTGTCTATTTATTTTGAATCCTGAGATTTCCCCATATTCGGTTATTTCTTTTAACCATTCCTCTATGTTGCTGACTGGGTCTTCAATCAGGCAAGCGATATCATCTGCATATGCTCTTATTTTTAAAGAGCAATTTGGGATTGTTAGGCCTACTAGCTTTTTATTTTTTCTTATCTTTATCATCAGAAGTTCAAGAGCCAGGATGAATAAGAGCGGTGATAGCGGACACCCCTAAAATGATTTTTTTCCCTAAAACAAGATTAATGCAGATCATAACTTTTTACCAAAATAAAACCATCACAGAGCATAATCCCATCATATGCCTCAAAGCGGCATTACTGATATTTCATTGCCAACATCTGGCAGAACTTGCCAGTACTTGGGTTTTAGAATAAATTCTGAGAAGGAGTTTACCCTATTAGCTTGAAAGCTCTCCAAAGCTGGATCCTGGAATGGCTGCACAAATCTAGGGAGGGTTGGATGTAGTGGAGGAACGGTTGTGGGTTGTTGTGAGCATAAAATGAGCTTTACATCATCCAGAAGCTTGTGTCCCACCCATCCACATCATAGGAGAGTTGTACCAGCCAGAACATAATGTGGGCATGTATGTGTCTGTTTATGGGGTTCCTGTTCCTATGTGTAGAACTTGGTTGCCTGGGAACATGCCAATTCTGTATTGTAAATCACCTCCAATTCCTACCGGGCAATTGCTGGGCAGCTCCAGCTTTGTGGCTAATAACAGGATGACCTGGGTTTCTTCCTCCTGCTTCCTGATTAAGCATGTCACTTATTTTTCCTCTCTGCTTTCTCACCAAATGAGTTAAAACACTGGACAGAAACAAAAATCTCCTTCCTGCCTTCGTTTACTTTTGACTACCTGTTCAACTTTTACAGCTGGTGTTTTTGGAGACTGGTATTTTCATTGGATGTGAACTGATCATTTTGGATATTTTAGTGAAGTCAACTTCAGAGTGATTGTTAATGGGTATCTCTCTGGCATTACTTCGTGAATGAAGACTCTTAGGAAGGACTCATCCCGCGCTTTCTACAAGCGCATTGATGACCAGTTGGATGTGTCCTTCAAGCCTGTGCAATGGATTTTTCTGGTGGAGCGCAGTGTGCACAGAACTGGCCTTACCCTTTAAACCAAAGGTTCATCTGCTGGGGCCTAGCAAGCTTGGACGGTGGCAGCGAGGTCCTCAGGTCATAGGTTTGATTTGAGTTTCCTTCTCTAGATGGTTGCCCTTACAGGGTTAGGTGAGCACCATCTGCCCAGGTTTGAAATTAGAGTTTTCTTTCTCTTAGAATGGTTGCCAAAAGACTAGAGAGCCCATCCTGCCCGTTGACGCTCTTTGTCAGACCCTTCGGTTGTGACCTGTCTGGCATGGGAGGCCCTACCAGTGGCTAATATGCCACCGCCAGCATAGCTCACAACTTCATTAGGGTACGCAAGCCTCTCCCCCGCGACAAGAGGGCGCCAATGGAAAAGTTAATGGGTATAAACCCCCATTTATTACAATACACAGCTATGTGTATTTTTTGTGGCTATCTTTTAGCCAGGTTCTTCTAATAATTAGTGTACATGTTTGCTCTGCTTTCTTCTGTACAGGTTGATTTTCTGTAAATGACAGATTATTTCACTTCCAAATACATTGTCTGAATTCATTTTAAATTGTTCAAAAACAAAAGGAAAGGAAATGTAGTCTTTTCTGCACCAGCCAGAGGCAAATAGCTGTGATAATTCATGTCATATCTATCCGCCATTGTTGTTGTGTATCTTCAAGTCATTTCCAACTTATGGGGATCCTAAGGTGAACTTGTCATGGTATATTTTAAGAATATTTGTTCGGGTGGGGAGGGGTGTTGCATTTTCCTTCCTCTGAGGTTGAGAGAGTATGACTTGTTCAAGGTCATCCAGTAGGTTCCATGGCCAAGCAAGGATCTGAATGTTGACTTCCAATCATAGTCCAAAACTAATATTCCACACTGGCTCCTAGATGTTAAAGTTTAGAAAACAGGTGTCAACACTGAAAGGACCTTGTGCTTACATGTTTGAATTCACTGAAGTTGAAGCAAAGATATAGAATGGGGGACGCCCGGCTCGACAGAAGTATGTGTGAAAAAGATATTGGAGTCTTCATGGACAACAAGTTAAACATGAGCCAACAATGTGATGTGACAGCTAAAAAAAAGCCAATGGGATTTTGTCCTGCATAAATAGGAGTATAGTGTCCAAATCCAGGGAAGTCATGCTACCCCTCTATTCTGCCTTGATCAGACCACACCTGGAATACTGTGTCCAATTCTGGGCACTGCAACTGAAGGGAGATGTTGACAAGTTGGAACGTGTCCATAGGAGGATGACTAAAATGATCAAGGGTCTTGAGAACAAGCCCTATGAGGAGTGGCTTAAAGAGCTGGGCATGTTCAGCCTCCAGAAGAGAAGTCTGAGAGGAGCCATGATGAAGGCCATGTATAAATATTTCAAGGGAAGTCATAGGGAGGAGGGAGCAGGCTTGTTTTTTGCTGCCCTGGAAACTTGGACGCAGAACAATGGCTTTAAAATACAGGAAAGAAGATTCCACCTGAACATTAGGAAGAACTGTGAGATCTGTTTAGCAGTGGAACTCTCTGCCCCGGAATGTGGTGGAAGCTCATTCTTTGGAGATTTTTAAGCAGAGGCTGGATGGCCACCTGTCGGAGTGCTTTGAATGTAAGTTTCCTGCTTCTTGGCAGCCACGAGGTATCTTATCACCCTATGAACCTCAGAATGCTGAATGTGTCATTTTTTATTGCTCTCACGTTTACATTTTGAAATCTCAGATTCTTTTCACCCCAATTTGAAGTTTAATAATTCTAATAAAATTCTAATTGTAATGAAAATTTTTAATGAAACTAGGAAATCTCCCCCCCCAACAGACACACACATTATTATCAGGAAGACTTCTTCTGAACAGCTGTTCTGGCACTCTGATATTTCACTGAGAGAAAATTATTTGTAATGTTAAGATGTAAGTCATCCTCACATCTCATCTCATTCCTTGAAGTCATGATCAACAAAGAGTTCTGTGGCACCTTGAAGAATAACATGTTTTTATGTCAAGAAACTTGTTACCTTTGAGGCACAGCAAGGCTCTTTTGTTATTTTTGCTGCAGTAGGTTATTCCCTACAGTGGATTTTCTAAATGATAATTTTGCCACATTGCCACCAGACAGATTTGAAACTGTGGCCAAGTAGTGACACCAAAACTCAGCACTGGCAGCCAGATCAGTAGAACACAGCGATTTAACAATGTCCAATACAGCATCCAGCTATCTCGGGTGAAACAGTAGAGTCACATTTGTCAATATGTACTCCTGTAAAAATTGTTCAGTTGTATGACCAATGGGGCCTCTGATCCACAAGTGGATCTCTAGCTGGACTGAAAGAAAAGTCTGGATTCGTACAAACATTTGGCAGTGAACAAGAAAAAAACACTGAAGGTTTGTTTTTTTTGCTCTGTCACAGAGGAACTCTGAGAAAACTGCTTCTGTGCCCCCTTCTTCAGCCATCTTATTAAATGATTCTGACCTCCTGCAGAAGAGAGGGGGCCCTCAGTTCCTTTTACAGGAGAAGTTTCATTAATGAGATGGCAGTTGGATAATGGGCGCAGGTCACAATAGCAAGAATAGACAGCAAGAAAGGAATGGCGCACAAGAGAAGGAGTATGAGCTAGCAGTGTGAAAGAGCTACAAAAAAGTGCAGGTCTGTGCACCCTGGTTGCAAACAGTGAAAGTAGACAGTACTCCTTGAGAATATTGTTTGTGGGAGTTGGTATAAATTGATTCCTTTTACTATTCTGGTTTTATGTGTGTGTGTGTGTTTTAATTAGATCATGTGATACAACTAAAGATCGGTCTCTGTGGTTTTACCTGTAGGCATTCCTTAAACGTTTGAGGGGCTTTGAATATATTTGGCAAGCATGCTCCTGAGATGCGCAGTTGCCTGGAGCTTCTCAGAATATTCTTCTATTTTGTAGATGACACAGATGATGGCTTTCTGAACAGCCAACATTGATGATGTAATTGTGTATTTAATTTCCCATTCATTTGACTGCTGACAATTCCCTTATCCAGAGATGTGTATTTTATTTATATTTGTAATTCTGTATAGTTCAAACTGCAGTGTAGATCCAGCCCAGGTCTCCACAGTTTCCTTGTTGAAGGATGTGGGATCATACAATTCATGAAGAACCAGGAATGGCCAAGTTTAGGCCAGAAAATATTTTTATGCCAGTTCCTTCTTTTGCCAAGAGAAGAACACTCAATTTGTTATGCATTTCTTACTCTGTTTTTGCTATAGTGAATGTTCATTCTTATTCATATCATAAAAGTCATGTGAGAAGCTGCCCCTGCAGGCTGTCCTCCGCAATGCTTTTCTCTGTACTATGAAATCAACAATTAACTCATTTTCTTCTACCTTTCTGCAGATGGGATCCACAGTGTGGCCGCTCAGTGCATGCTCCAGGTGACCATCATCACTGATGAGATGTTGACCAACAGTATCACCCTGCGTCTAGAGAACATGTCTCAGGAGCGTTTTCTTTCCCCACTGCTGGCCCTCTTCCTTGAAGGAGTGGCAATGGTGCTGTCTGTTCCCCGTGAACACGTTGTCCTTTTCAACATTCAGAATGACTCTGATGTGCAGTCTGCCCACATACTCAATGTCAGCCTGTCAGTCCTGTTGCCAGATGGGGCCTATGGTGGACACTATATTCCTTCAGAAGACCTGCAGGAACGGCTGTACCTCAACCGCACACTCTTGGCTGCCATTTCAGAGCAGCGAGTTCTGCCTTTTGATGACAATATTTGCTTGCGGGAGCCCTGTGAGAATTACATGCGCTGTGTCTCAGTGCTGAAGTTTGACAGCTCTGCACCTTTCATTGCATCTAAAACCATTCTCTTCCGTCCTATACACCCTGTCAATGGTCTACGTTGTCGCTGCCCACTAGGTTTCACTGGGGATTACTGTGAAACTGAGATTGACCTCTGTTATTCTAATCCCTGTGGCAACAATGGATACTGCCGAAGCCGTGAAGGAGGATACACCTGCGAGTGTCAAGAGGGCTACACAGGTGAGTGATGGTTGGGAGAAGGAGGCTAATCAGAGAAGAGAGATGTAAAGTGGGTTCCACTAATATTGCTCTGGACATCTGAAATCTTTGTCTTCTTCATTTGAAGAACCCATATCAGTGTCCATAATTGTTTTATTATCCTTGTCAAAAGGGCCCCAAAATGCATTCAGCTCTTCGGGAGCACCAGATATGTCCTTCAGGAAACATATCTTTAAAAACATGTTGAGGTGAAGCACTGGAAGGAAACATAAAACTGATTTGATGTTGAAAATATGGTGTCTTTATGATGTCCAAGAGTTTGTAGGTGGTCAACCAAAGTTCTAGTGTGTGATGTCATCGCTTTTGGTTTCATGTGGCTTAATCTCTACAAGAGCTGGGAACAAGAATTGTAGAAAATATTTCTCTGCATAGGTTCTGTGTTTTCAGTTTCCAGAATATCATGCAGATACAGTGACTTGAATGTGAACTCGTTTGCTTTTCTCATCCCTCCAAGCTCATGCCTGAGGAAGAGATCGAATAATTTCAAAAACTTGCATGTATTTATGTGCCTTTTTTGGTGACTTATAAAGGCATTTCCAAGATGTGTGTGGAGTGGTGATGTCTTTTCTGCCCAAATGGCCAATATGGATATTCTGCTTGGACTGACTGTCATTGTGCACTCTTAGCTCATTTATGTTCAATGTTGTCAATTAGACTGAAGGATGGAAATTTGTCCAATGTCTGCCTTGTAGTGAGCTTCATAGTTTGTAAATCTCATGGCACCACTTTGATAATGGTATTTTCCCCCTCTGATGTATGGCAATATGGCATTGTATTTGTTAATGCCTGGCTCTTAGAAGTGGTATGTACCTTTCATCCGTACACCTTCTAGTTTCTAGGCATTTGCCATCTGCTTTGACAGACCCCCCCCCCTCCACTGGCTGCAATAAATAAATAAATAATAAGGTAGCTTCCTGTCACTTCTGGTTTTAAATTGTCCTTCTGCCTAAAATAAACCCAAAGAGATAAAATGGGCTGGACTTGGCAAATGTGCACCAGAAGGCTTTTGGAGGTGTAGTTGGATTAATTTATTTCTGGATACAGCCCAAAAAATATATTTGGGGCCACTTGGCATCTGTGCATTGTACTTTGTTCATCCCTGCTCAGAGACCAGAAAAGGAGATGAATCCGCTGATTTGGAGGTGTGAGGGAAAAGCCCAGGATATATGAGACAAGAAGATGCATTATTGCCACCTCTCTTGTTTCAGAAAATCAGTTAGAAAGTGGTCATCTATCAGGCTTTTGTCCTGTGTTGCTAGCCAGGCATTCCTCAAGGCACATTCCACAGGTGTGTATGCAGCCAATGTCCATAAATATAATTGTCAAGTGACATGCTCTTGAATGGTTCTGTGTAATAGAGATTCGTTTTTCAAGTCTGCAGAGAGGCAATTTGTTCATAATTTTCAGGTATGACTTTTCATCCATGATAAGCAAATGGAGGAGATGGGGGAGTGGGCTTCAGCTGCTGGGCTGACAAAGCACCCAGCCCCATTAGCAACCCCAGCTTTGGTGCTAATCTTCTCTACCATGTTGGTTCAGAAATCCCATGTCCTCTTTCTCCATGCTAATAATCTAGACTGAAATCCCTTTCTCCCACGCTTGCTCCCCCACATCATCTGGTCCACCTACTCAGTCACTTGGCTTTGCTTGCATACCTCAAATCTACAACTAGCAGTCTGCCTTGAATTGATTTAAAGCATGGAATTTGCAGTTGCAGAATGAAGCAGAGGCTCTTTCCCCAATTGTAGATGAGGCAGAACAAGAACACACTAGGGAGAAGGAGGTGGTGGTCTTGGACACTTCTGACTGGATTATGAATGCAGGGGGAATGTCTCTGAGGAGGAGACCCATTTAGAGCTACACAATCTGGTTCAGCAACAGGGTCAGTTTTCAGAAGATCTGCAGAACACATTACAGGAAAGGGACCCTGTAAATCCTCAAATGAGACGGGTGTTGGTTGTAGGCAACTCCCTCCTGAGAGGAACAGAAGTGGTGATTTGCAAACCTGATAGGATGTCTAAAGAAATATGCTGCCTCACTGGGCAAAAATCCACTTCATAACTCAGTGGTTTACAAGGCCACTGACCCTCCCCCTTTCATGTTGGTTCATGTAGGAACCAACAATACTGCAAAGCATAGTCTTCAAAAGATAAGAAAGGATTTTGAAGCTCTTGGGAGAAAGCTAAATGATCTTAATGTACAGGTGATCTTTTCATCTCTTCTCACCGTTGTACAACAAGGCCCAGGAAGAGCAAGAAAAATAGTAAAGGTGAATAACTGGTTTCACAGATGGTGTCAGGAATAACAATTTGGCTTCCTGGACCATGGTGTGTTCTTTCAGGAAGATGGCCTACTGGCACAAGATGGGCTGTACCCCACAGAAGTAGGAAGGAATGTTTTTGCTCAGAGACTGGCAATCCCGATCAGGCGGACTTTAAACTAGGTTGTGGGGCGGGAGGGAAGGATGACGTTATCCTTGGGAACAGTAGTTTATCAAGGCCAAGAGTGAACAGACAAAAGGTTAAAGAGAGAGCTAGACAAACATAAGTACCAAGAAGTGAGGGAACAATAATCTCAAATAAACAGCTAAGGGGAATGTCGCAAGAGCCTAGATGTCTTTACACTAATGCCCAGAGCATTGGAAATAAACAAGATGAGCTGGAACTCCTAGCACAACAAAACAGTTATGCTGTGTAATAGGCATAACAGAAACCTGATGGGATGAGTCTTATAATTGGAATGTAGCAACGGAATGGTATAACCTATTTTAGATAAATAGACCAAACAGGAGAGCGGGTGGAGTAGCATTATATGTCAAAAACATTTACACCTGTCAACAGATGCAAGACCTCAGTTCTGGAAAACAAGCTGAAAACATCTGGATAAGGATTAAGGGAACAAGGACTGTAAAAGATCTAGCTGTGGGGGTCTACTACAGACCTCCAAGCCAGATAGAAGAACCAAATGAAGCCTTCCTTGACCAGATGACCAAACATGTTGAAATAAGAGACATAGTAGTAATGGGGGAGTTCAACTACTCTGATATTTGTTGGAAAACAAACTTTGCCAAGAGTACAAAGTTCAAAAAATTCCTCACTTGCCTTGCAGGCAATTTTATTGTCTAGAAGGTAGAAGAGGCAACAAGGGGATCAGCTAGTCAGGATCTGATCCTAATCAACACTGAGGATCTGATCACTGGAGTGGAAGTGGTGGGATCCTTAGGTGGATCCTTAGGCTCATAAGGCTAAAACACAAAATGAACTCAGGCTTGCCAGAGAGATTAAAACCAATAAAAGGGGTTCTTTGGTTATGGCAGTAGAAAAAGCAAGAAAAACGAAATGGTAGAGTCTCTGCATGGAGAGGAAAAAGACAGAGCTGCTCGTCTCCCAAAAGGAGATTGGGGTTCAACCTGAGCAATACAAAGCAGACGAGGTAATACGGGAAATGCAACCCAAAATAAGTAAAGAAGTAGTCCAGCAATACCTGGCTACTCTAAACGATTTCAAGTCTCCAGGGCCAGATGAACTATATCCAAGAATACTGAAGGAGATAGTAGAAGTCATTTCAGAACCACTGGCAATAATCTTTGAGAATTCTTGCAGAACAGGAGAAGTCCCAGCAGATCTTCTTGCAAACAAACTAGTAAAATGTGGACTAGGCAATACTACTATTAAGTGGATCTGTAATTGGTTAAACAACCAAACCCAAAGGCTGCTCACCAGTGATTCCTCTTCATCCTCAAAAGAAGTGACTAGTGGAGTTCTGCAGGGTTTGGTCCTGGGCCCAGTATGGTTCAACATCTTTATTAATAACTTGGATTAAGGTTTAGAGGTTGTACTTATCAAGTTTGCAGATGACACCAAATTAGGAGGGATAGCTAATACTCCAGAGGACAGGATCAGAATTCAAAAGACCGTAACAGATTAGAGACTTGGGCCAAAACTAAACAATGAATTTCAACAAGGACAAATGTAAGATACTACAAGAAAACATGAAATGCAAAGATATAGAATGGGTGATGTTTGGCTCGACAACAGTACATGTGAGAAAGATATTGGAGTCTTTGTGGACAACAAGTTGAACATGAGCCAACAGTGTTATGCAGCAGCTAAAAAGCCAGTGTGATTTTGGTCTGCATCAAAATGGATATAGTGTCTAGATTGAGGGAAGTCATGATGCCCTTGTATTCTGCTTTAGTTAGACCTCACCTGGAATACTGTATCCAATTCTCGGCACAGTTCAAAAGAGATATTGACAAGCTGGAAAGTGTCCAGAGGAGGGTGACTAAAATGATCAAAGGTCTGGAGACCATGAGGAGCATATTACCCTGCAGAAGAGAAGGTTGAGAGGAGACATGATAGCTATGTATAAAGATGTGAAAGGATGTCATAAAGAAGAGGGAGCAGACTTGTTTTCTGCTGCCCTTGAAACTAGGACTTGGAGCAATGGGTTCAAATTACAGGAAAGGAGATTCTACTTAAACATCAGGAAGAACTTCCTGACCAGTGGAACTCTCTGCCTCGGAGTGTGGTGGAAGTTCCTTCCTTAGAAACTTTTAAACAGAGGCTGGATGGCCATCTGTCAGGGATACTTTGATTGTGCTTACTAGATGGTCCATGTGGTCTCTTCCAACTTTATGATTCTATGATTCTATAATTTTGCTTAACAGGCTCCAAGTAAGGCCATCTTGATGTCAATTGAGCTGCAGTTTATACCAGTGGAGAAGAGTTACTTTGCCTTCATGTTTTGAGCTGGAATTGTTGTTTATTGTTAATACACTTTGCTTTATTTATGTAAGTCTCTGAGAATTATCTCCCACAACTGGAAATATAGGTTATACATTCTCCAGAATCCATACCAATAAGGGAATCTACACATATTTTTATTTCTGCCATAGCTCCAAGACTGTTAAGTCTAGACTCCTGAAACTTGGCATGCATACTCACTAGATCCTACAGATATATGCCTTGAAATTATTTTGGAATTATTTTGATGGGTAAATTAATATTAGTTTCTTGAGCCTGTAGCACTATCTTTAATCATTAGATGGCAGAATTCTTTAACTAGGAAAGAGGAAGCTGCTGGCATGTTTAATGTATTCTTTGCTCCAGGGAGTTTTTAGGTAGCTCCATGCGAGGTAGAAGAATGGTAGAAAAAGCAACCTTTAAGGCAAGGTTGCTGCTTGCCTCTGCACCCCCAAAAGTTGAGAAAGAGAGAGAGAGAACATAAAAGTTTTTGAGCAAATTGAGAGAGTAAATAGGAAGAACAGCCAACTGGGCACTGGGATGAAGGAAGAAGATGGACAGAACATCATCAGTGAGAACAACAACATCCCCGAAGAAGCAAAGAGGAGAAGAGGGAAATATTATTTGGGTAGGTGAGTGATGAACAATCTGATGGAGGCGTAAGGAGAACAAAACAGTGTCCGGATGTTTAAACAGGGAGAGCTGCATGGGTGAGGTAATACTCCTAGGGTAAGTAGATTTGGTTGGTTGGTGAAGACTAAAAAGGTGTACCTTTGTGGGTTGGAGCTAAAGAGCTCTTGGTGGGATAGGGCCTATCATGTAGCTGGCTATGCCTGGCTTTAGTTAGCAAGGTTTTCATTTGGATAGCAAAGTAGATAGGATGCTGATGGCTGGTAAAGAGGACTCTCTCAACGTCTATTTTAACTGTGCTAGGACACAATACCAGAGAAAGATTATTCCAAGTAGATATGTGCCAAATATTTCTCTATTAGTCAAAAGGGCATTTTCATAAACAGTTATTTAAGGGTTTTGTGTAAGGGAATTTTACATCGAAAGTGTATGTTCTTCCTTGTTCTAAATACCCTAAATTCTGCCTGATCTTGTAACTAAGCAGGGTTGATTTTGGTTAGTATTTGGATAGGAGAGCACCAATGAAAACCAGGTACTATTGGCTATACATCAGAAACGATCTGACATAACCACTTCTGAGTATTCATTGCCCAAGAAGACATTATGAAAGTCATGCGACTGACATATGACAGCGATTTGAACACACATTCACATACATATTCTCGTCTTAGAATTTGTCCTTATTATTTTTAATATGTATTTTCTTCTGCTTTAATGAGTGATATTTTAAGTACAAATTAAAATAAATAAAAAAGTAATTCCTGGAAGCAAAAGGTAGGGACAAAATATATCCTTATGCTTCCAGCCCTAGTTTTGATAGTTGGTCACTAGCTTGCTTCTACATTGTTTCACTGATAATTTGTTTGTTTCAGTGCAGTTTTGCTTGTTTTTTCCCTGGGAATGTGATTATCAAGTTTCTTCCTGATACCAGACTGGGTGCTCTAATGTATCGCTTTCTATTAGTAGAAACAAAATTAAATTGGGAAAGCTATAAAATTGAGAAGTGGGTGATAAGGTCTGCTTACCTGCTTCCTTTCTGGGCATTTTCTTTCTCCATTCTGCCCTCTCAAATAGCTTGTGTTACCGAGGAGTTCCTGTTAATGTTGGTCATAGAGATTCCGGTAACATTATACAAGTAGCTAATGCTAATTGAAACCACTTTCTGGTCCACTGTGTTTTCATAACAAGCAGTTATTTTAATTGTTATGTTTAATTTCAAAAATTATAATGGAAATATAATTATACAGTGGGGCCTTGGTATCCATAGATAACAAAATCCATGGATACTCAAGTCCCATTATATACAATAATAGTAAAATGGTCCTCCTTATATAAAACAGCAAAATTAAAGCTTGCATTTGTGTCATTTTTTTTAAAGAAAGGTCAAACCATGGATGGTTGGATCCATGAATGCCGAATTTGTGGATACAGAGCGCTGACTGTAAATATTCTGATAATGCATAAGGATCCAGTGTTCTTGTCCAATTCAGTCATTATGATAACCATCAGTAGAGCATGATCCATGCCTCCTGTTCTCAATCCAAATGTGGGCCTGTTCCTGAACATCCACATCCCCAATCTCTGAGAATTGCTCCTTCTGGCTATCTCAGTATGTGAAGCCCTATATCCCAAGTGAGGAAAAAGATCAAGGATCTCATAAGCAGCTTTTTTTGGACAAAGCATGGTTAAATTTTCCCTAGGAAAAAGAAATCCCCAGGGATGTATCTGTGGCAGGTGGGTTGGAAATGTGCAAATTGGTCCCAAATAAAAACCCACACCCTGTAGAATTAATGCAGTTTGAAATGCTTTTATTACCATGGTTCAATGCCATAGGAATTGGTAGTTGTAGTGCTGGTGATTCACCAAACTACAACTCACACTATTCCATTGCATTGAGCCATGTCAGTTAAAGTGATGTCAAACTGTATTAATTCTACAGTATAGCTGTATCCACTGTCCCTTCTTGAGGCATTTCTCTTCGACCCCCAACTCCAATAGTATTTGGAAATAGAGTTTGGCCTTCAGAGAAAAGGGGTCGGCAAAGTCACCAAGAGGATAGGAACACAGCTAGGATAAGATGTGAATTATTTCCAATATTTCACTCTCTGCAATGCTAGAAGTTTTCAAGGCTAAGCCTGGGGTTGGGTGGGGTTGGTATAGGGCAGTGGTTCCCAACCTTTTTTTGACCAGGGACCACTTGACCAGGGACCACTTCAACAGGCACCATTTTGACCAGGGACCACTTCCAACATGACTACCAAAAGGGTTACAAATCAGTTTTTGGGCAACTTTAGATTCGGTTTGGTTATTTGGGGTTGCTGATTTTAAAAACTGCATTGGATAGACCGCATCAGTTGTAGTTTCTGATATAGAACATGCCATCCAGTAGTCGCCATCTGCTCACTCACAGAAAAAAAACATATTTAATAATCTAGAGCTGATGTGTTAGTAGTAATCTTTTGTGGGTAGTCAGCCTCGGCACTATAACAGGGTTTCGTGAGACCAGTCACTCTAGTTGCTGCATGTTTTCAAGGCAATGATGTAGTAACGGTGAGGCTGCGAACCATATTTTCATTCTTGTGGACCACTTGTGGTCCACTGACCACAGGTTGGGAACCACTAGTATAGGGTATTTGATGGTTTTATTTGCTTTAAGTGTTTTAAGGGATTTTTAATTGGGTGATTTGTTTAATTCTATTTCAATATTTGTATGTTGTGGGTTTTTTTAAAAAGATTTATTTTTTCAAGTGTTCTTCACAAGTGTGTTGCTGCTGTTTCCTTTTTTGTGTATCTTGGATTTGGAACTGCAGTGTTTTTTAATGTTGTGAGCCGCTTTGCATCTCATTATCGATAAAAGCAGGATTAAAAAATTGATGATGATAATGTTGGGTGGGGGAGAAGACCGGTTACTCATCTGGAGAGGCAGTGCCCGCCTTTTTTGCCCTTCCTCATAGCTACGGCCCTGCTGCTTACTCTTAGGGTGTCCCTCCAAATACCTGGTCACAGAGATGTCTTTTTGCCCAGCTTGCAAGGGGAACTCTCAAATACATGCTTAAGCAGAATAGAGGTGCAAAAATGTGGCTGTCCTGTCTCTCCCAACCCGCATCCCCAACATTGCCCTTTCTTCCTGCTGTTGTGTGTCCCTTATGATACTGACTCTTTCTCTCTGTGTGTGCAGGTGGAGGGGGAAGGGGAGGCAGACAGTGGGGAGGGGGTGGAGGGGGGATAGGGGCTTTGTCTGCTGAAGATTGAGGAGGGGCGCCGTGGGAGAACATTGGTTTCCTTGGAAACTGGAGGTGGTCACTAGGGTGAGAGAACCAGAAAGAGGCTGGGAATAAATCTTTTATTCAGGGGAAAATATCCTCACTGGGTTGGAGGTGGGGAGGGGTGGGCTGGTGGGAGGGATGAGTGCCGGGGTGCAAGCAAAGGGTTAAAGGCAGAGCGGAGGAGAGAAAAGGCCATGGAAGAAGGAGCCCTGTGAAAGGGAAGGAAATGTATTCACGCCTTGAAGCAGGACACATTGGGGGCTTAGTGGGAGGTATAGTGCTAAAAGATGGTGCAGATGCATTATCTGTGCCTAACTTTTCCTCAAAACGAGGACTCAAGGTAGCTTACAATATTAAAACTACAGTAGACTCTCAATTACAAGGAATTCTCAAGCAACTGGCAAAAAAGGAAAACAATACTTTCATTTTAAAAAAGAATTTCTATATGTATTTCAGATTTCAATATTAATGTCAATAAGTAGTACGATTTTACATAGGATTTGTGCTACATTAGAACAGTAAAGACAAATATCACTTAAGTAAATGAAACATTAAATATTAAATATCCAAGAAAATAAAATATGAACATTAAACTAATCTGGGAATGTGCTATTGCAACACTATGTTAAGTTAAACTTGTCTTTATTTGGCTTTAATTACTATTTCAGTATTAATATCACGACAGTATGGCATGGGGTATAGGATTAGTTAGGTCTTTTTTAAATAGTAACTAAAGCAGCCATGGGCAAGCATCTGTCCTCCAGGGGTTTTGGACTCCAACTCCCACAATTCCTAACAGCCTCAGGTCCCTTTCTTTTCCCCCTCAGCTGCTTAAGCCCATGCCTGCTCTAAAGCTATATTAAGCTATATTAATTCAGCATCTAGTAACCCCATGCGTGCTGGTTAAATGAGAGTCTATTGTATTTAAAACATATACATTAAAAAGAGAAATAATGGATTATCTGTTCCTGCCCTTTCCTCAAAACTAGAACTTAAAGTTTCATACAATATTAAAACTATCTAAAATATGTACTTAAAAAAAGATAAAAGCAGTTTTGGAAACTACAAAATTAAGCAATACAGTACCCTCTTAAATTCCCTTTCCCTTTGTTGCTTGGGAAGTCCCGGTGGTTTCACAACTACTGCCTTGGTAGGCAGCCTCAATACTTTACCCAAATTATGTAATATTGCCACATGCAATGGTTTAAAGCAGTGCAATCAAGTTAACCATCTACCATCTTCACAAAATCTTATAAGTACAGTGGGCCCTTGGTTTGGTTCCTAGACACTATATACAGTGATTTGATAAAATGATGTCCCTTTCTGGATTTCCCCTTTCCTACCTGCCTGCCCACCTACCTGCCTGCCTCCTCACTTCAATATTTTCAAGCTATGGTCGGTTGAATCTGTGGATGTAGATTCCTTGGTTATAGAGAGCTAACTGTATTTCTAAACTACTCTCCGTATAGTAAAATGACTCTTTGTTGCCTACTATAGATTCTCTCTCTGGGTAAAGAGCAGCTGTGGCAGGTTATTCCCTGTGAGATCCCAGCACGGAGAAAGAATGAATAAACCCCCTGCCTAGTCCTGCTCATATTGGGCCCCACTGCAGCTTTTAAAAAGGGATAAGCAATTATGCATTTATTGTCTTGTATAGTCCTTATTACAGACTTAAAGCATGCATTTTCCCCAAGCCTTCTAGCTTATATTGTATTATGAAAACTAGTACTTGCTCCTTGATTAAGGGTATAATTATGTTGGAGGATTATCATCTCACCTTACGGCCAGTCTCTGTTCTGTGCTTTTTTCCTGAATATTCCTCAGTTGTTCTTCATGTTCTTGCATGCCACCTAAAGATAGTGACACACAATTTCTTCGTGGAGATATGCAAATTGCATTATAAGTATTTTAACCCATGTTGCAAAGCAGAGTCCTGAAGGGAGTGTGGGAGGCTTTACACAGGTTGTCACAGCTTGGGTGGGCAATAATGTCTCCATAGCAAAGCCTGTCTGCTGTTTTCAGGCCAAGATGGAAGAATTATCAGGATGCCTAGAGGACGTGTGTGTCTCATTGTTTTGATTACTCCCTATGGCAATATTGCCTAATTTTGGTAGAGTATGAAGGCTCTCTTCCAAGAGCTGGCACTGTCATTGAAACTTTACAAATCACACTTTCTGGTGCTGTCCACGGCACCTAAAGAGTAATGCACAATCATCAAACACTAAAGAGGTTTGTGACATTCCAACCCTCAGCTATTAAGTATCGACAGAATTTTCCTGTGAAATATGTTGAGGCCAATTTTGCAGCAAAACTCTGCATCTCATATTAATTTTACCTCTATCTCCTGAGTAGCAACTCAATTTATGAGAAAATAATATCAAAAAGAAAGAGGAGAGGGGGAGCCAGGTCTAGGCTGCCACAGTGCTGACTGACATTGCCTCCCTTCTATACACTGCATTGGAAAATTGGGCCTCTACTTGCTGGATACTCTCATATCATATGCATGATATCGAGCTTTTATTCCATTTGCTGTGAATTTTGGTAGCAATTCCATTACATCCCCATGTCCACCTTCCCTTCTCCCCGATCCCCCTTTCCCCTTTCCCTTCCCTTCTAGCAGAACATCTCTAGAGTTGTAAGGAAGGGCCTTTGAGATGAATAGCAGCAGCAGTACCAATTTTCTGTTAAGCTGCTTGGACAAGGCCCGCCAGGAGATTTGAGATCCGCAACCAGATGCTGTGTCTGCAAACAAAGTCTTGTTGCCTCATATACACAAGAGGTGAATCAAAAGGAACAGTGTAACATCAATATAAATTTAAAGCAGGATGAATTCTCAGGTTCCAAAATAAACATTTATCAATAGCATTCAAAGTAATTTCAACAATTTTTTGTAGTCAAAGTAATGCATACATGCTGTCTTTATCCATATATTCATACACAGCAAATACGGGCGGTAAACTCACATGCAAGTGAGTGGACGTCGTAAAAAGGCGGAAAGGAGTTCCTGCGTCATCCAAAAGGGGACACAGTCCCAGATGTCTCCCAAATAATAACAAGGTTGTTCTGTTAAATAATAATAATAAAGTCCCGGTCAGAGACACCAGTTTGTATAACAGTTATGTGCTAATGGGAAGACAATCCATGGTCGACGAAAATGATGCGCGCCTTTGTTTCGCCCCCGGAGGGGCTTCCTCAGGACCAGTGGGCGTGGCCTAGGTAACGATGTTTACGGACGTCGGGAAACAGGAACCGCACTGAGGTATAACAAACATATACATTCCTAAATATCTACTATAGACTAGGATTCAGAGTTGGAAACAGCCCAGGGCAATGGAAAATGAATGGGATTTTTAGGTAGAAGATGCATGGGGAAACACGAGCACCGCAAGTGCTGACAATATCGCTGGGATATCGGGCAGGAGCGCGCAAAGGTTTAAGTAAAGATCATACAGGTGTGTTACACAAGGAGTTCACTGATTGATAGTTGATTGTTTAACCCTTGGGGTTCCTCGCATTGTAAATTGATTATCCATTTATTTTCAAGCTGCAGGAGCAGTTGTTTTGTGTTTTGGTGTGGTTTTGGGTGAACTTTCTCTAATACCATCACTTTAAAGTTGTCGTGGGAGGGATTGTGAGCTTTAAAGTGTGCATATAGTATGGAATTATCACAGCCCGTTCGAAAACGTGATCTGTGCTCACAAATTCTTGTCCGGAGTTCCCTAGTGGTCTCCCCGACATAAAGGCCCCGCAGCAGCCACATGATAAACAATATACCAAATTCTTTGAGTTGCACGTTGCCCATGAGTAGATCTTATAGGTTTTGTGATTATATGGACTTGTTATGTAGGTAGAGGTGGAGATGTGTTTGCATATACTACATTTTCCACATGTTTTTGTGCCCTTAGAAAGGGGATTGGTAGGCAGGGGATCCATAGTGGAATCCCTCGTGTGCACTAGTACGTCTTTTAGATTTTGGGTTCTTTTAAATGCAATTAGAGGGGGTCTTTCCACACCTGTATGATCTTTACTTAAACCTGGCTCTCTCGCTCCTTTGCGCCTCCTGCCCGATATCCCAGCGATATTGTCAGCACTTGCGGTGCTCGTGTTTCCCCATGCATTGGTATGTATCCTTCTTTTTTCTACCCAAAAATCCCATTCATTTTCCATTGCCCTGGGCTGTTTCCACTTCTGAATCCTAGTCTATAGTAGATATTTAGGAATGTATATGTTTGTTATACCTCAGTGCGGTTCCTGTTGCCCGACGTCCGTAAACATCGCTACCTAGGCCACGCCCACTGGTCCTGAGAAGCCCTCCGGGCGAAACAAAGGCGCACATCATTTTCGTCGACCATGGATTGTCTTCCCATTAGCACATAACTGTTATACAAACTGGTGTCTCTGACCGGGACTTTATTATTATTATTTAACAGAACAACCTTGTTATTATTTGGGAGACATCCGGGACTGTGTCCCCTTTTGGATGACGCAGGAACTCCTTTCCGCCTTTTTACGACGTCCACTCACTTGCATGTGAGTTTACCGCCCGTATTTGCTGTGTATGAATATATAGATAAAGACAGCATGTATACATTACTTTGACTACAAAATTTTTTTTGAAATTACTTTGAATGCTATTGATAAATGTTTATTTTGGAACCTGAGAATTCATCCTGCTTTAAATTTATATTGATGTTACACTGTTCCTTTTGATTCACCTCTTGTGTAAGCTATTGGTGGGTCAGCCTACCTCTATTGTTTATTTGTTGCCTCATATAACCAGAAATCTGTAGAACTTCCAGTTCAGTCTGCGTGTGGAGGAGATTTCATAACTTTGGCTAGAGGCCTTGGTATATCTGTGTAGGAATTTTAACAGGGCCAAGTGATGATTAACATCTTTTACATAAGCACCAAAACTATTATCTATATTGGTGTCTGTGCACATGTACTCAACACACTTAGGCCCCATCAATACTGCCATGTAATATAGTTCCAGTATGCAGATTAATTGCATTGAACTGGATTATATGGCAGTGTAGACTTATGTAATCCAGTTCAAAGCAGTTCAGTCTGCATTATACGAGGGCGGGTCAATAAGTCTGTGACTTTTTGAATGAAACACTGGTTTTTGGATAAAAAATCATTTTATTTTTCAACGTAGTTTCCTTTGAGCTCTATACACTTTGTCCAAAATTTCTCCAATTTTTTTATCCTATCCAAAAAATAAGATTTGTCAAGGTAATCAAAATAGGTATTTGTTTGTGAGATGATTTCATTGTTGGAGTCAAGTCTCTTTCCGCCAAGCCATTTCTTCAGGTTGACAAGAAATAGTCACTCGGGGCTAAATCCGGAGAATAGGGTGGATGAGAGAGCAATTCGTATCCCAATTCATGGATTGTTGCCATGGCAACTGCACATGTGTGCACCCTTGCATTGTCCTGGTGCAAAAGAACTTTTTTCTTGCCCATATGCAGTCATTTTTAAAAAAATCCTCATTAAATTGACCCAATAAGTTGGCATAATATTTGCCATTGATTGTTTTACCCTTTTGAAGGTATTCAATGTGGATTATACCGCATGAATCCCCCAAAAAACAGTCGCCATGACTTTATTGGCTGACAAACCCACCTTGACCTTCTTTGGTGCTGATTCACCCCGAGAAATCCATTGTTTTGACTGCTGTTTGGTCTCTGGTGTGTTGTGGTGGATCCAAGTTTCGTCCACGGTTACGAAACGGCACAAAAACTCGTCCATATTGCGGTTGAACAACCCCAAACACTCCTGCGAAATTGTCACACGATTGCGTTTGTGGTCGATTGTGAGCCAACACGGCACCCATCTTGCAGAAAGCTTAATCATACCCAAGTGATCATTTAAAATTGAAACCACTGAGCCATGTGAGATGCCTGTGGCTTCCACAATCTCTCGCACTTTCAATCTCCGATCAGCCAACACCATATCGTGATTTTTTTCAGTTGTTTCGGGTGTAGAGACCTCAACTGGGCGTCCGGAACGTTCAGCATCTTCTGTGCTTGTACGGCCACAACAAAATTCAGTAAACCACTTTTTACCATTAAAATTGATGGTGCAAAGTCTCCATAGTATTTATCAAGCTTAGCCTTGGTTTGAGTGATGGTTTTTTTCCGCAAAAAATAATGCTTAATGAGCACTTGAAATTCACTTTTTTCCATTTTCTCCTCAAATCACGCGGTAGTTGCTATCAATGGCTGTCAAACACAAACTAAATGACGCAGCTTGTTCAAATTTTGACAGGAGTCAACTGACAGATGCCTGTTGACAGGAGCAGTGTTGTCCTTCCATTTAAGAGACGGGAAATTCAAAAAGTCACGGACTTATTGACCCGCCCTTGTATAAGTATACATTGACCATAGAATCCATGGCAGTGTAGACTAAATCTTAGACCATGGGAACAGACATTGTGCTGGTCATCTTTTGATACCTTTGTAAAACAATCAAATTATGATCAAAGTTTTGATTTTAACTTGACTGTAGTTGAGGCACTGGCACAGAGTTATGGTTATTGTGGTTGACTGCATAATAAGAAGAGAGAATTGAAACTGCAATGTAGCTCTTCTGCTCAACTATAAAAGTTACAGGACATCTATCTTCTTTTCCATCTGGCCATTGTAAAGAAAAAAATGCACTTAGTTTTTGACTTCGGGCTGATATGGGCGGAATAGAAATGACATAAATAAAAAAAATAAAAAACAGAGTCTTGGATTGGGGTTGATGGATGGCCCCTCTAGAGCATGAATGTTTTAGTACTGATGTGTTGCTATTGTTGTGTGCTTTCAAGTCATTTCTGACATATTGTGACCCTAAGGGTTTTCTTGGCAAAATTTGTTCAGAGGGGATTTGCGCTTGTCTTCCTCTAAGGCTAAGGAAGTGTGATTTGCTCAAAATCACCCTAGAGCTTTCCACAGCCAAGCAGGGATTCAGCCCATGCACTCCCCTGTGTCCCAGTCCAATCCACAAACCACTACCACATCATGCTAGTCTCCATAGCTGTCTTGTTGTTGTTATGTACTTTCAAGCCCTTTCCAACCTCTGGCAACTCTAAGGTGAACCTATCAAAGGATTTTCTTGGTAAGATTTGTTTAAAGAAATTTGCAATTGCCTGTCTCTGAGGCTGAGAGAATGTGACTTACCCAAGGCCACTGAGTGGTTTGATGGCTGAGTGGGGATTTGATTAGATTTGCCCTTCATTAGATTAATTTGTCTTTGAGCATCTTCTGGATTTTAAATCTGAGTTAACCCTGCTAACATTTGTACATTTGTTTGGAAGTAGATCCCAGACTGTACAGCTAAGTGAACATAAATACAACAACTGCAAAGTACTATGTATAGCTTATTGTTATTGATGGAAAGTGGTTGAGTTTGTTCATAGCAACTATAGGGTGTCTATTTCAACACTGCAGGACAGAAAATGCATTGCCAAAAACATACTCATCTTTATTTGCAATCTGCATATGTTAACCTATATGTGGGAAGACACATTTGGGAAGAATCGCCACCAATCAAATAAAGATATAGTACATGTATTTTAGTAGAAGCCTAAATACCCCAAAGGCATTAGATCCCATCTGATCGTGGAAGCCCAGCAGGGTTAGACCTCATTAGTATGTTAATAGGAGCCTGCCAGTGAATACCACTGTGCTGTAAGCTCTATTTGGAGGAAGGAACTAGCAAAACTATCTCTGAGTATTGTTTAGGAAAACCCTATAAAAATCATAGGAGTCTTTGTAAGTAAACAGGCAACTTGAATTTTAGTGGGGAAAGCTGTGTCCAGATAACTAGTTTGCTGGTCAGTCTCCTTTGAACATGCTCTTGAAGAACAATATTCACACTCTTTTTCACCCATATTATGCTCCTTTAGCTTTAAATTGGTTTTGGAGTGGACTTCAAATGCATGATACTTTCAGATAGAAGACTATATTCTGTATAGTCTATGGTGACCCTAAAAATAACCCTGATTTTTTTAATTGAATGTTGTCCCTTAGCATTTTTACAGAGAGGAGAGAATGTGTGGGCAAACTGGAAAAGGATTTGGAAGAGGGTTTGTGTGTGTGTGTGTGTGTGTGTGTGTGTGTGTGTTAAGATAATAGAAAGAATAATACTGCTGTTATATCACATTTAAAGAAAAACACAAACAGAAGAATGTACTGTTTGAAGAAACAAATGGTTAGCGGGACAACAATGTGTTGATTTTAAAAGATGGGAGAATAAAGAAAGAATAACATAGCCCAACAACAACAACAATTTTATTCATTTATTTACCACATTTGTATCCCACCCTTTTCAGCCCAAAGGCAACAATTTTCTTGATGTCTTGGTTTTTAGACATGTTCCTGAGGTTATTTGGGGCACTAATTCAGAAAACTGCATTGGATAGACCACATCAGCTCTAGTCTCTTAGATATGGTTATCATGATTTTAATGGGTGAACAGATGAAGAGTGGTATATGGCATATATGGATCTCAAAAACTAGAACTGATTGGAGAAAACTGATACTATTTTTGGAATCAGCAGGAACAGGTCTAACATTTGAGGCACCAAAATGTGTGTTGGTCAATGCAATTGTTTTTTTGCTATACTGTGTGTACGTGCATGCACACACATATTCCAGTCACCTGTCAACTAATTGATATCCCATGGATTTCATAAGGGGTTCTTAAGCAGGAAATTCTCAAAAATTGTTTGGCTAGTTTCTTCCTCTGAAATATAGCGTATAGCACTTGCTATTAATTGGCAGTCCTTCATCCAAGTACTATCCAGGATTGACGTGCTTAGCTTCCAAGATCAGAAAAGATCTGGTATCTTTAAGGTATTTAATTAAGAAATAATTGCAATACATTACTGGAAGATTTAATACATTTGGAAATCTCAGGACTAAATCTATCTTGCAATTCTACACAGTTGAATGTCCCAATAGTCTCTTGTCTTGGAAGTATAAATTGTAAGCAATGATTGCTGAATTCTTAGAAGTTTGTAGGAGTTTGAAGTAGGATTTTGTGTTCAAAGACGAGAGGCTTCAGTGTCCTGGTTAGCTGTTTGTTCCCCAACCTTCTCTTTTAGAAGCTGAATAAATTATGCAAATTAAACAAAGATGTACAAAGAAGCATCGTTTATACAAGCTGCAAAGCTTATCTGAACCAAGGCTGCTTCTTTTTGCAATAAGTAGATATAAAAGCATGTTATCATGGTGCAGAATTTCCTCCTCCTCATTCTCTTCCTTTTCCTCCTCCTCTGTTTTGGGTACAACAAAGTGCTGGGGAAAATGTTCTAAGTTTATTGGTTTGTTAAATATGAGCATGGCCTGTTTTACCATCATTAATCTTTCCCTCTTAACTTTAGCTTTTTTGAACTAAACAGATCTTAAACCCACAATCATCTACAGTATCTCTTGCCCCTTCAATGCCATGGGAGCCTGGAAATGAAACTATGTAAACAACATAAATATAAGAACAGAGGGTGAAAATGTGCCAGTCCATCTGCCTAAAGCATCAGCCCTCTGTATTGCTGATATCACAGGGGAAAGGACTTTGTGGGTTTACTGTGTATGATTGGGAAGTGAACATCATTTCTTTAAATACGCGATCCCATTGTTAAGTAGTATCCATTATTATCCAAGGCATCTGCATGTGTATATGTGGAGAGATATCCTTTTTTCTTTTAAATTAGGCTTTTTCTTTTTGGAAATTACTTTGATAGTCAATTTTTTCAGGCAGGCAAATGCCAGTGTTGGTTGGAATAGACTTGCTCTCAAGGTTTCAATTGTTAAAATGCATCACATCAAGAAGCCCTCCATGGCAATTTGGCAGCCTCCGTGGAGAATTGGCAGGGCAGTGGGGTAATCACCACACCTTGCACCCTACCTGTCCAGCAGCGATGTTCCCCCATCACATGTGGGGAAGCATCTCTGCATGACTTGTCCCTACAGTAGCCCTATTGTTCCAAATTAAGCATAGGGAGACTCCTGTGTTGGCGGTGTAGCATCCTGCTACTACTGCCGCCCCTGTTGAGCAATGGAGCCTCAATGGAAGTGAGGCTACATCATGTGATGGGCGGCATGGGGCTCCGTTTCTCAACTGGGGTGGCAGCATCCTAGGATACTAAAAAAAATGTTGTGTTATGAAGTCATAAGACTTGGCTAATCTCTGGATGAAGGGCTCTTTCTATACAACATGCAAGCATGCATGCATACACACAACCATTCATGTAATGGAAAAGCGAGGACTATATCAGGAAAAGACATTCCAACTAAACATTAGGAAGAACGTCTTGATAGTAAGAGCTGTTCGGCAGTGGGATATGCTGCCTCTTAAGATAGTGTAGGCTCCTTCTCTGGAGGTTTTTAAACAGGCTGGCTGGGCATCTGTCAGGAGTGCTTTATTTATGTGTTCCTGAACTTAATAGCCCTTGTATCTCTTCCAACACTGTGATTCTATTATTCTGTATATCCACCCAGAGGTCACATTTGAGAGAGAATTGTATTTCTAAAAGAGGTTCTGTGTGTATGCTGGTTTTTTCCTGCTTTTGTAGAAAATGCCAGCCAGAGCCAGCCTTAGTCTTATTTATAGGAATAAAATGGACACTAATATTAATTATAAAATCATGCTAGATCTTATGATCTTTGCTATTTTCTCAAAAACTGCCAGTCCTTCAGATCATAGGAGTATATGAGGTTCTTATGTTTTCTGTAGGAGAGCCAATGTGGTGTAGTGATTTGAGGACTGGACTACAACTCTGGAAGGTAGGGTTTAACCACCCAGTTGGCAATGGAAACCCACTGAATGGCCTTGGGTGAGCGACACTCTCTCAGCTTCAGAGTAAAGCAGTGGAGAACACCCACCAAATAAATCTTGCTCCCCAAAAAATAATAGGGTTGCCTTAGGATTGCCATAGGTTGGAAATTACTTGGAGATGCACAAGAATGCTGACCGAAGGGAAGAGTCAAATAGGGGAAAAAGTTTGTTATTACATCTTTTAGATAGTTATGCAAGTTGTTTTAATTTTCAAGATCTTTTTCCCAGAAGGACTACACTTTTTTGATAGAACTATCAAAAAGAAATAGCTGCTAATAGAAAATCATCAGACAATATTAATATTGGATGGGTAAGAGCCTTGGTTTCTGCCTCATCTCGTCTTGGCACCTTTGGATGCACTTCCATGCAGGGGCGGTCTAAGGTAATTTTAAATGGTAGGCGAACATTATTTTGGTGCCCCCCCAAAAAACATTATTTTGCCGCCCCCATGTAAAACAAATATACAATTATAATATCACAATACCATTAGTATTATATTGACTCAATGTATATACGATATATTATACCATACTCATACTATATTATATCATAATTATATTATACTACATTACAATATAATTATATTATAATATATTGACATTATAATATAATGTAACATTCTATTATATTATTATTATAAAATAATAAAATTATTTATTTAAATAAAATTATCCTCTACTAAATAGTTTCATTACTCCTATAAAACTCAAATAACCCAAAATAAAGTAAAATAAAATATTATATATTACTATTTTGTACAATACCACTATACTGCAATATTGTTTGTAATATTACATGTAATATAAAATATATCATTATTCTATTGTTATATTGTATTTGTATTATATTGTATGACAATATTAAGCAGAACTGTATAATAATCAACAAGAAATGCAATGTAAATGCATCAAAAATCAGACTATATTACCTACCACCTGTCTCATAATTCATAGGAGTGTCCCATAAGTCCAAAATTAGGATCCCAATGTAAATGTAAATAGAAAAACAGCCAAAATGTTCAAATGAGGTCGAATACAGGCAGCGCGGCCTGGGCAAACTTGGGCTTGCCCTCCCTCCTTCTAAGTGTTTTGGCCTCCAACTCCCACAACTCCTCATAGCCTCAGGCCCCTTGGGTCTAGACAGAAATAGAGCCAAAGAAAGGAAGGAGGGAGAGAAGAGGTCACAGAGGAGGAGGAGGAAAGCCCTTCATTCATTCCTTCACTTACACTTCCTTCACTGATTCTTTTCTCCTTCCCTGCAAGCGCGTGCGGCGGAGAAGGGAGAGGGAAGCACTCCCTGCCTGCCCGATAGAGAGTGCTTTGCTTACAGGCTTCTGCGCAAGGAGCTACTGGGCATGCGCTGAGGTTTTTCGCGCATCTGCAGTTGCTCCTGCGCGCAACTTCAGCTCCAGAGCAACAGCGTCTGCGCGCAAACCGCCGCGCCTGCCCAGAAGCGGCGTCGGAGCGCACAAGGCCGGGGTCAAAAAGCAGGCAGCTGCAGCACTGTCTGAGGAACATCGGCAGGGCCAGGATGGCGCCCCATGCGGCCAGGATGGCGCCCCCTTCCCAGATGGCATCCTAGGCGGCCGCCTACTTGGCCTATCTTGTAGGACCGCCCCTGCTTCCATGGCAACAATGCCGAGAGTATTTTGCCCAACGATCTGTTTATTTTATTTTGTTGAATTATTATTTATAAAGTACTGTTCCAGGTCTTTTTAACAAACACGAACAAAAATACAATTAATTAATTCATAATTCTTTTTTGCTTGGTGCCGAAAAAATTATAAAAACAAGAGACCAAGGAAACTCCCCGGGAAGAGCATTCCAGACTTCATGTACTTTCTCTCTCTTGTTGATACCCATTTCAACTTAGATGATGGAGGCATCTAGAAGCAGGGCTTAACAAAGATAGCTTAATGTAATAGCAAACCTATTTAGAGGCAGAATGATCATTTGGGTATCATGATGTTAAGCCATAAACCACTGGCACTTTGAATTGTTCCAGGAAAAGAGTCAATTATCAGTGTGTAAAACAGCTGTTTAACTTGTGCGCAGCTTTAGTGGGCGTGAGGTCTAATTCCCTCCTGACACTCTGTGGATTGCACTTCTGGCAAAATGTGCTTTAATTTTTTTCTAAACCAAAAATGCCTGTCAGGTTACTTCCAGTTGAGGAAGAACACCCTACTTTTGATTAAAATGTTCAACACTATTATTTCTAAATCAGGGCCACATGTCTCAATTTACAGAAGTATTGTATTTCTTGGAGTGTAGTTTCTCTTGTTTTTAACAATGGCGTCAAAAATACAGTGAGGTGTGGCGTGGAGTTCTGAGAACCTACAAAACTGAGGGGGGTGGCATGCAGCCTAGGGGCCGGTGCTGCATGTCCCTGGTTGAAGCATTCCTTACTTAAGAGTCCACCAGCTATATTTTATTCTACTTGCAAATTTTAGACAGTATCCACAAGTAGCAATTTCTGCATGGAAGAGAGTACAGCTAAAATACCATTCACATATCATATAATATCTCACAGAAGTGGTCCATAGCTAGCCTGCAGGACTCTTTTGTTGCCACAAGCCTCTTTTAACCACCAGGTTTTCTTTTTTCTTTCTTTCTTTCTTTCTTTCTTTCTTTCTTTCTTTCTTTTTTGATGGGGAGAAAATGTCACTTACAAAAAGCATCTGGAGAAGTGTTATGCCACTAAACAGTCCATAAACCTAAAACATAGCCAAAAATGGTTGGGAAAAAACCCTGTAGATTTCTGATCCCTTCTGTGTCTCGTTTCTGGGAAATCTTTGGCCAAAATGTGTTGTGGGGCCTACTGCCAGTGTGGGTATCAATATTTATTTATTTACCCTATTTATATCCCGTCCTTCTGTACCCTGAAGGGGAATTAAGACAGCTTACATATAGGGAGTCATTCAATGCCTTAAACACATACAATTCCAATAAAATTGAAATTAAATTAAAAGTAATACATATTAAGCATTTAAAAACATTACATTCAATACTAAAATCACACAGTCCATAGTCGTAGTCCAAAGCCATTCCATAGTCATTGCACATATATATCTGTTATTGCAATGTACTTATCTCCAAAAGCCTGATCCCAAAGCCAGGTTTTTACTTTCCTTCGGAAGGCTAGGAAGGAGGGGGCAGATCTAATGTTGCTGGGGAGGGAGTTCCACAGCCGAGGGGCCACCACTGAGAAGGCCCTGTCTCTCGTCCTCATTAGTCACATCTGCAAGGAAGATGGAACTGAGAGCAGGGCCTCCCCAGACAATCTTAGTCTTTGAGGTGGTTCATAGGGGGAGATGTGTTCGGACAGGTAATATTGTCACCTCCACTCTGGTTGTCCACCCCAAATCTGTTATTCCTAAATATGAGTTCTGATCATTAGCACACTTCAGCCAGATAAGATCACCAAGCAAGAGATCACAAAAGTTGATTTTAGTAGCAGGGAAAATGTGTCTGGGGTCTCAGGATCATAAAACAATCAGACACCTTGAGCAAGACAAAAGACTAATCATTTATATGTTCCTGTATGAAAATCACAAGACGTTCTGAGTTATTACATCTCTCTAGGCCAAAACAGGATAATTGGGTGGAAAACAGGAACTCTTTTATACTGCATAGTTATAACTGTATGATTTCATTTTAACTGCCATGGCAACGTCCTGTGGAATGGTAGGTTTGTTATTTGGTGAGTTCATATAAACTCTCTGACTGAGAATTGTAAGTGACCAGAAAATTCCACAATCCCATGGCAGTTAAAAGGGAATTAGCATTAAAATTACAAAGTGTGAAAGGGCACAAGAATAAAGCATTGATATATTCACAAGAATTCCAAGTCTTGAAGTAGAACAGAAAACCTTGTGTGGAAGGGATGCTCAATAATTGAGTGAGGACTAAGCATACCCAGTTTGCACAAAAGGTTTGAATTATCTGGTAGTGGAGAGATAGAAACTGCAAAGGCAAAATGGAATGGAATGAAGTACTGCAAAAAAAGACACCCAAAACACTGAAGAGAAGCTCCCCAAACTGCAGAATATTTGGCTGTAAATCCCATTTACTACCTATGTATACTGCCATTATGTCAGTATGCATATTTTGTGCTTTTTTGTGATGCAACCTTCTTTTCTTTTGCTGATTTGAACCACAGATGGAGGTTTGGGGTCATGGTTGTGGCCTGGAGCAAAAACATTATAATTGCTGTGTTTTTTTAATAAAGCGTTTCACAGATAAAGTAATTTAAAACAACAATACCACAGATGAGTCAGGGTGCTGTCTCTCATCATCCCACAAATGATTTTTGTTGTAAAACCAAATCAGTTACTTCTCTGATTAATTTTAATTGCCAGCAGTTGAAAGATTTGATCTGGTTCATTGGCAGCTGTGTTTTAGACAGAGAAATCCTTTTTTCTCTTTCTGCCTCCAAAGGTACAGTTACAATGCTCCATTAGTAGTTTTAGAAAAACCATGTCTTATCCAGTGTCTTCAGATATGCTGGACTGTGGCATTCATCACTCTCAACCAGTCCTGGCATTTCTGCCAGCAGATTATGGACATTGTAGTCCATCACATTTAAAGGGCTCAAGCATAGGGAAGGTTTTTAAAATTATGCAGCTGTAACAACAACAACAACAAAACTTTATTACGGTCACTGACCAGCACAAAGCGGGCACAAGCGCCCTAAGAAGAGAAGGACAACTCCCCAGTAAACAGTTATTTAAAATTAGATTGCAAATCAGAATAAAAAATATTTCAAAAGACAGGATATTGTTGCCTTACGGTGTCAATCATCATCCGTCTGATATTAAGAGCAGCAGCACAGAACTTAGCAACACTGTAAGTTATTGTAGTGTTAGAGTCCGAAAGCAGCAGGGTGGAATAATATTTTTCACTGCGCCCCGGGTATTTTAAAAGCCATGGTCCAATGAGATTGGATCTAAGATCTCTGAAGAACATGCATTGAAGAAGCACGTGCTCAGTTGTTTCCACATGACCAGACTCACAGGGGCATAGTCTCTGCTTGAAGGGGGTCTTCTGATACCTCCCCTCCAATACAGCCAATGGAGGGCATGGGATCTTGCCAGGGTAAAAGCCCTTCGGTGTTTGGGCACCTCCAGGTCTGTTAGGTATGCCATGGGGGCAGAGAGGTATCTAGTGGCTTCCCTAACAATGAAGGCTGGTGAACAGGCTAGGTCGGATTGGCACTCTATGTCCAGGATCCGTTGCTTAATAAGATCCTTGGCTTGGTCCCATCTCATGCTTAGCAATTGTCCTTGGGAGAAACCTAGCGTTGCGATCTTTGCTGCTACTGTTTTAATCCATGTGGACTGGAAGTCGTCTCTCATGATGAGGGGGGCAAGACCACATGGGGAGAAGCATAGGTGTAGCCAGTAATTGAGAATAGCTGTCCATATTCTCGCTTCCACTTTCACGAAGTCTGTCTCCAGTTGCAGGGTAGCGTTAGGGACACATCTGGGAACCTGTAGAGCCGCTCTTAGGAATTTCGATACAGCTGTAAAAGGCAGTGTTAACCTGTCCTCATTTGCCATGATTTCCTCCTGCTACTGTCTCAGGTCTGAAGCTTGGGATCAGTTTCACATCAATCAAGGATCATGTAGCACAGTGGTTCCTAACCTATGATATCTGGACCACCAGTGGTCCCCAAGAACTAAAATATGGTCTGTGGACTCACCGTTACTACACCATTGCTACCCCATTGCAACGAGAGCGACTGGCCTTGCAAAATCCTCATAGCGCTGAAGCAACGGGGATGTCAGGAGGGGAGAGGCTGACTACCCACAAAAGGCGCAATAACAAACCTCCTGACTGCTGCTCCTCCTCCTCCTCCCTCCCCCTGAGGGCCATTCCACAGTGGTGCCTAGAAGTGGGGGCGCCTTGGTGTCTTTATTTTAGGCCTGTTCCTGGAGTTATTTGAGGTGCTGATTCAGAAAATTACATTGGGTAGACCACATCAGCTCTAGATTATTAAATATGGTTTTCTGTGGGAGAGCAGATGGAGACTACTGGATGGCATATGCTCTGCATCAGAAACTAGAGCTGATGTGGTCTATCCAATGCAATTTTCTGAATCAGCACCTCAAATAACCAAACCGAATCTAAAGTTGACCAAAAACTGTTTTGTAACCCCTTTGGTAATAATATTGGAGAGTGGTTCCTGGTCAAAGCAGTCCCTGGCCAAGTGGTCCCTGATCAAGTGGACCCTGGTCAAAAAAAGGTTGGGAACCACTGATGTATCACCTTTAAAACCTATTCTCATGAGTAAGAATAGCACATCCCAGAATAGTATGTGACATCTTTCCTTGTGTGGTCCATGATGCCCCTATGTTTGTTTGTTCTACTGGGCATATGCTTGCATCGATCACAGCCTTCTTGATCAGGTAATGTTTTGATAAGTGAAAATGTTTGCAGTGTAGCTTCAGAGAGAGATCATGTTCACTTCAATTCTTGTGGGTGGGTTGTGCTTGGATTTGTTTTTCCTGCAACCCACACGTAGCTTTCTTACCTGTAGTGTAATCCTGCTTTGCTGAGATCTTAGCATGTGATGTCAATGATTACTACGCTACTCTTCTCAACCTAGCATATGAGGTTGTTGACTTTGAGAACCCACACCACCAAAATTACATTGTTCTCTCAATTGTGTAGATAGATTTTTGTTCAGAGTTCATATCTGGTATTCCACAGAAATGTCAGTGCTCAGTAACTTTTTTTTTTGCACTTTGGCTCCAGTTGTCAGATTTCAGGGTTATAATGAAACATAAAAAGACAAGTTGGCAGACTGCCTTCTTGGAACAGAGTATGTGCAGAGTATGTTACATTCACTCCTTTTAAAGCAGGACAACTTTCCTTAAAGAGCGGCTGTCCAACTGCAGCTCCCATTATCCCAAGAAAATGACCATACAGCCTAGGTTGGTGAAAGCCATAGTCCAACTAAGCTGGAGGGATATTGTGGGATAATACCGTCTACTACTTTATTTTTATACATAGAAATGCTCTGTAGCAGCTGCAGAAACATCGGATTTCTCAGCCTTTAAAATATCATCACTTTCAGCTAGTTGATCTGCATGCTTCATTCTAAAGCTGCAGACAGAATGACGTATCTCCTTATGCATAGACACCAAGCAGAGCTCTCTATGAGCTCTGCTGGCTTTCATAACAGAAGACCCCTTGGCTTCTTCTGCATTTCAGGAGCTGAGCAGCATATCATTCTTCATGTTTATTGTCAAGTATCAATGCAAAGTGGGTTTGGATGTTAACAGATTTGGGATGTTTCTGGCACATTCTTTCAATGACTCAGTGAATTGATGGAAGGGAGAATAAAGAAATGTAAGTAGTGGGAGCTAATGGGCTCAGCAATCTTTCAAAATAACATGCATGCCTTTGGCATTTATAAAATTCTGCAGTGGATGCTCTCAGCACATGTACCACATGATCTTCCATGCAGCAACACAGCAACTTGTTTTATGGGAAGGCATGCTGTATGTGTGTTCAGTGTGGCTGTTGCAGAATTTTGCACATGCCAAAGGCATGCATGTTATTTTGAATTATTTCTGTAGCACATAGCTTGTCAATTAATCCATGATGAATTATAGAATCATAGACTCAGAGTTGGAAGAGACCTCATGGGCCATCCAGTCCAACCCCCTGCAAAGAAGCAGGACAGTCGTGTTCAAAGCACCTCCAACAGATGGCCATCTAGCCTCTGGAGGATTTTAAACAGGGGGTTGGACTGGATTCTCTACCTCATTGCTGAACAGTTCTCACAGTTAGGAATTTCTTCCTAATGTTTAGGCGGCATCTCTTTCCTGTAGTTCAGGGCTGTCCAACAGGCGTCCCGCGGGCCGTACACGGCCCCCCAGCCCCTTGGCTACGGCCCCTTACCCTCCTGCAATAAATAATATATTTTTAAAAATATTTTAAAAATATTTTTTCAATTAAAAATATTATTATTATTTATTATTATTTTTGGTCCCGCCTCCTTGGCTTTCTATTGGTCGCCTCCTCTTCTCCTGAGGGAGGGGGCCAATGGGAGGGAGTGACATCTCTTAGGCCCCGCCCCCTTGGCAGCAAACAGGAAGAGCGACCCGGCCGCATGGGCACTCCATGTGGCTCGGCAGAGCTCCTTCCTCCTTCTCATCCTCCCTCCCTCCCTTCCCAGGGAGGAGTTATTGCAAGGAAGCATTCAGCGTTATGGCGAGTGACATTTCTTCTCCCTCCCTCCTTCAATTCCACCCTTTCATCCTTCTTCCTTCCCTGCCCCTTCCCTCTCTCTCTTTCTCCTCTCGCTTGCTTCCTCCTCCTGCTGCTCCATGCGCTCGGAGGCGCTCAGGCCCTCAGCACACTCGCCTCCATCGCCTGGCCTTCTCCCCCCCCCACTTCCCTCTCCCTCTTTCTACTCCCCTGTCCCTTTCCTTCCACTCTTTCCTTCTTTCCTCCGTCCCTCTCTTTCACCTTCTTTCCTTCCACCCAACCACCCACCCACCCTTTCATCCTTCCTTTCAGCTGTTCTCCCTCCCTCCTTGCCCCTCTTTTACCTTCCTTTCTTCCTTTCTTGCCACCCTTTTATCTTTTCTTCCTTCTCACTTTCCCTCCTCCCTTTCCTCCCTCCATTCCCTTCCATCCTTCTCTTCCACTCCTTCCTTCCTTCTCCTGGGGTTTGGAAGCAGCCAGGCCCTGAGAGGCATCTCCTCCCTTTCCCCAGTCTCTCTCCGCTTGGGAAGGGGACTTGGAGAAAGGGAGGAAATCTCAGGGGCTGGCTGCTTCCAAACCCCGGGTTTGGAAGCAGCCAGGCCCCGAGAGGCATCCCCTCCGTTTGCTTGCAGGGAGCCTCCCGGTTCGCGGCTCCATCAAGCCCTGGGGAGCCGCAAACCATGCTCTCGGCTTTCCTCCGGCTCCTGTTTATTTTCCCCCAACTCCATCTGTGTTCACTTTTGGGCATATTGAGTATTCATGCCAAGTTTGGTCCTGATCCAACATTGAGTCCAGAGTGCTCTCTGGATGGAGGTGAACTACAACTCCACAACTCAAGGTCAATGCCCACCAAAGTCTTCCAGTATTTCCTGTTGGTCATGGGAGTTCTGTGTGCCAAGATTGGTTAATTCCATCATTGGTGGGGTTTAGAATGCTCTTTGATTGTAGGCGAACTGTATGATATGATAGCTCTGTACACACTGATTTTGGTGCTTTGCCTTAGGTGCTTGTTGCTCCAGACTCTTTTGTGAAGCCTTCCAAATGCACTGTATGCCTTTCCTAATCTGTTATCTATCTATATATGGCAGGAATGGAATAATAATAATAACAAATATATTTTATTAGAAATAATGGGGAATATGAGTTTGTGAATATATACATGTGGCAGGAATGGAATAATAGTAATAACAAATGTATTTTATTAGAAATAAAGTGGAATATGAGTTTGTGAATATATACAGCGGGCGGAGCCGAGGGAGGGGGAGCTGGGCGGAGCCGGGGGAGGGGCGGACCCTTAGGCCCCCCAGTTGATCAGTGTCCAGTAATCAGGCCCCAGGGTTGGTAGAAGTTGGACAGCCCTGCTGTAGTTTAAACCCATTGTCTGATTCCTTGTCTCCAGAGCAGCAGAAAACAAGCCAGCTCCCTCCTCCCTATGACTTCCCCTCACATATTTATGCCGGCTAAACATGCCCAGCTCTTTAAGTTGCTCCTCATAGGGCTTGTTCTCCGGACTTTTGATCATTTTAGTAGCCCTCTTCTGGACACATTCCAGATTGTCAACATCTCACTTCAATTGTGGTGCCCAGAATTGCACACAGTATTCCAGGTGTGGTCTAACCAAGGCAGAATGTTCTATCGCTTTAAGCACCTTCAGTCACTGATAATGCAGGAATAGATGGAGTTTGAGTTGTGTGTTTGGCTCATGTTGGATCTATTGCATCTTTGAGGACATGTTCACAATCTTCTGATTTCAATGTGTGAATTATTGACATTCTTTTTTTTTTGGCTTGGAGAGGCTTTGAATGGTTTATTAACAAATCTTGAGAATATGGGGGGTTTTCTTGTTTTTAACCTTTTGTATGGAAGCCACCTGTAATTCTGCAATTTGATCTTTTGTGGGGAATGTGTATTGATCCTTCTCTGCTTCTGCCATAGGGGAGAACTGCGAAGTCAACTCTCGCTTGGGCCGCTGCACTCCGGGAGTCTGCAGAAATGGCGGCACATGTGTCAACCTTCTGGTGGGCGGGTTCAAGTGTGATTGCCTGTCAGGAGACTACGAGAAGCCCTACTGTCAGATGAGTACCCGCAGCTTCCCAGCTCATTCCTTCCTCACTTTTAAGGGCTTGCGCCAGCGCTTCCATTTCACTATTGCCCTCACGTAAGTATTTGGTATGAAGGGGCATATGTTCATTTGTGCTCACTCATCTGCCATTTTGTCCTTCATCCTTTAAAAAAATCATTGCATTCTGGAATATGAGATACCTTTGCTACAATTACTGATCTTGCCTTTTTAAAACAAATCCTTTGAAATATTAAAAAAATAGATATAAAGAAGAGTCATAATAAAAGTCGCATATGACTCAAGTCAGAGAGATGTGGTATATCATTGGATTATGATTCTGATCTGAAGGTACAACTGGTCACATTCATGTGGGCAAATCTAAAGCAAATGCTTATTTACACAAGGATTGTTTTTTCCCAAAGAGAAAGATACTTGTATCTCAATTTAAGGATATGCCTCTAGTCTGTCCTGATTAAACTTTATGAAAATGGTTTCAAGAAGCAGTAAAAAGAGGATTTGAGTGTTGGATTAGATTGGACTCTGAGAGATGAGTCTCTGAATCCCCGCTCAGCTATGGAAACCCACTGGGTGATGTTTTAGCCTTAGAGCAGTGGTTCTTAACCTGTGGGTCCCTGGGTGTTTTGGCCTACAACTCCAAGAAATCCCAGCCAGTTTACCAGCTATTAGGATTTCTGGGTGTTGAAGGCTAAAACATCTGGGGAACCACTGCCTTAGAAGGGGGCATACGAGGGTGGGTCAATAAGTCAGTGACTTTTTGAATGAAAAATTTTGGATAAAAAATCATTTTATTTTTCAACATAGTCTCCTTTGAGCTCTATACACTTTGTCCAACGGTTACGAAACGGTGCAAAAACTCATCCATATTATGGTTGAACAACGCCAAACACTCCTGCGAAATTGTCACACGATTGCGTTTGCGGTTGATTGTGAGCAAATGCGGCACCCATCTTGCAGAAAGCTTTCTAATACCCAAGTGATCATTTAAAATTGAAACCACTGAGCCATGTGAGATGCCTATGGCTTCTCAATCTCTCGCACTCTCAATCTCTGATCGGCCAACACCATATTATGATTTTTTTCAATTGTTTCGGGTGTAGGCACCTCAACTGGGCATCCAGAACGTTCGGCATCTTCCATGCTTGTACGGCCACAACAAATTTCAGTAAACCACTTTTTTACCATTGAAATTGATGGTGCAGAGTCCACATAGTATTTGTCAAGCTTAGCCTTGGTTTGAGTGATGGTTTTTTTCTGCAAAAAAATGCTTAATGAGCACACGAAATTCACTTTTTTCCATTTTCTCCTCAAATCACATGGTAGTCTGCTATCAATGGCTGTCAAACACAAACTAAATGACGCAACTTGTTCAAATTTTGACAGGAGTAAACTGACAGGCGCCTGTTGACAGGAGCAGTGTTGCCCTTTCAGTTAAGAGACGGGAAATTCAAAAAGTCACAGACTTATTGACCCGCTCTTACCAAGCAAACTCTATGATATGTTCACTTTAGGGATATCATAAATTGGAAAAGACTTGAAGGCATGCAACAACAACAACAAGAACAACAACAACCCAAGTTAATAGGAAAAGAGATCAAATATGTAATATAGTTTTAGTAATCTAAATATTGGAACACATTTAATATTGCTAAGAGTAATTAATAGTTTGGCATGTTCAAAATGTTGGCATGTATTACCACGTGGTTCGTATAGCAACTTTGTAAGGTGGACAAAGTAAAATATATCACAGATATTTTGACATTGCCTTTGGCAGTGTATCTGGAAGCATAAGTCTCCCTTTGCATTCCCCCCCTCAACTTCCCCCCCTCTCTGCTGAGTGTATTGCATTGTTAGAGCACACAACAGGATCTAAGAAAAGATTAAACTGGCTTTAGACCCTGTGATATTTCCACCATTGTCTTAAAAGTAAACCAGTCTTATTATTCTCATACAACACATTAGAATCTTTGAATCTTAGAGTTGGAGGGGACCACAGAGGCCATCTAATCCACATTGAAAGTGTAGTCCAATGATTTCTGATTGGTGTCTTCCATGTGAGTTGGGCTACAATCCCAATTGTCTTCCTATAAGTATGGTTTTGAAAGCCAACATTTCTGAAAAGTGCTGATTGGAGAAAGCTAGAATTTGCTTCAAGCAAAGTTTCAACTAATATGATGGCAGAAGCAAGTTTCAAAATGGGGATTTCCATCACCCAGGATAGATGTTTTTCCCCTGAAAAATTACCTAAGTTTGTATAAAAACAACCAAAAAAATTGCATTTTACAACTATTGGGGAAAGTTGGAACAGGATAGGTTGACGAAATACTTCCTTCATCTCTTTGCTATACATATTACGTATCTTCTATGTGGGGAAAGACAGCCTTTCCCCCTCCTTTGTTAAAACATCTCTTCACCAGGGCTGAAGAGACCTGTCAGCTGCTTCCCTTGCCTTTCTTCCCCCTTCCTAGAACCCCAGGAGGTGAAGAGGAGGTTTAACTCAAAAGAAAACCTAAGAATCCCAAAGAGAATATCAAACAATCTTTCTCCACCTATATGTAATATATCTCTCCACTGATTCCATCTCCTGTCTCCTGGAAAATACATGTACCCCAGGGGTTTTTGGATGACAGCCACTGTTTATGTGCCCCCGCATGGGTGGGCCAGAGAATGACAGTAAAGCAGGGCATTTGCATTTTGGGAGCAGCAGTGGGGAGGGGGAGGGAGAAGGGGTGGAGAAGACTTTGCATGTGCTCTGGCTGAAAATTGGCTGAACCTGAAACAGATTCCACAATTTCAGGTAAAGTACTTCCAAGCATAGTGCAAAGTTTGTGGGCAGCACTCCCCCTCCACCACCCCTGTAGAACTAAATGCCCTTTTACTGCAGTTGTTGCTGTGTGATTCTCGCCTGTCTTGGCAAGAATCTTGAAGAGGGGGTTTACCTTTACCTCTTTCTGGGGCTGAAAGTGTGTGGCTTGCTTGAGGTCAACAGGTTTCCATGGCTTAGTGGGGAGTTGAACCCATCTATCCCAGTATTCAAACCCCTATGGAGTGATGTCTCCCTCTTTTTACTGATGCTTTGGACTATTTTCATAAAGTTTAATCACAATAGTCTAAGGATATGTCCTTGAACTGAGATGTAAAAGCAAATAAATCCCAGTGTAAAGAAGCAGTTGTTTCCTCAAGATTTGTCCACATGCACTCTGACTTACAGAAAATGTGTGTTAATATGTGCTTGTCTGTGGAAGATTCTGATGTGGGAAAACTTGTGTTTATGGATCAGTGTCTTAGGTTCCTCTTAAAACAGTGGCTCTCAACCTGCGGGTCTCCAGATGTTTTGGCCTTCAACTCCCAGAAATCCTAAAAGCTGGTAAACTGGCTGGGATTTCTGGGAGTTGTAGCCCAAAACTCCTGGGGACCCACATGATCCCTAGAGCCTTCTTTTCTTATCATTCGAATGGAAATCATTCTGGTTACTGGCTAATAAAAGAAGGAAAGCTCAGGGATAGCTGAAGAAAATACATTATGCCATGGTTCCCATTTTGCTCTAGGTTCCTGCTTTACCCACTGCTTTAACAATCATTGTTACCACTGAAAACAGCTCAGGAGAATCAATGGGTGCTTTATATTGAACTCTTTCTGCACTTTCAGTTTCATGATAAATCAGTGCTGTGGAGAGCTCCCATGTATTGGTACCTTTCTCCACGCTCACCACTTACTTTCTTGCTGCTGGCCATCTTAACCTTGCCAGAGCTCTAGAGACATCTGGTAGTGGCTAGGGATGAGGGACACCGTGATTTCTGTCTGGTATTTTCCTCTCTCCAGCTGCTGCATTAATGTCTTAAAGCTGCCTGCACTCAGAAGGGAGCCCCTTCTAGGAGGAATGTCTCCCCAACTCAAGGAACACCTCTGAGATTTGTCTTTCTTGTTTCCCATTCTGAAAATTCTTCCCTGGATCACACATATGTTCATAACGTTATCGGAATTTACTTGGGCTACTGTTATGAGAGTGTAGATCTCTTCTCACATTTCCTGGGCTTGCCTGCCCCATAATCCCTTCAGTTCCAAGCCTATTGTCAACCTAGCACAAAGGAGCCAGCCAGCCAAGGCCTCTTTGTCTCCGGCCAAGGGTCGGTTGGAGCTCCCGATTTGCTCTGCATACTTGTCACAGTCTTACCCCCATTGTATGTGGGGGGAGGGGGCATGGTTGGCTTGCCAAGTGCTGACAGTCTATAATGAATCAGCCCAAGAGAGCAATATTCAGCTGCAGGATCACTGGGGAACAGAAGGCCTGGCTTGCTTAGACGAGGAGTGCATTTTCTAGCCCCGATAAGCAGCAGTGGCCATGGCTGAGTAGCCTATCATTCCCTATCAAAGGAAGGACTGGCTGCTTCAGTAACCCAGCTGTCGGTTCAATTCGGGGGACAGGGAGTGGGGAGGGCATCTTTTGTGGGTGGCGTATAACTGATTGGTAGTATCACTGCAGAAATCTTAAGCACTGGGTCATAAGCGTGACCCAGTGCTTAACCACAGTATGAGCTATTGAGATTGTATGCCCTAGGATCAGTGATAATTCCAAGGTGGACTTGCATGTGGGGCTGATGGGAAGTTCAGTTAGAGAAATACATAGGGAGGGAGGCAAAATGATAATGCTCTCAATGAAGACATACACTCTTAGTATGCCTTAGCAATTTCCCTCTTCTGTCTAGGCAGGTGATAGGCACATTGGGCATATTCATGGTAGTTGTAGAAAACTGAGCATGTCACAAAAGAGTTAAGGTGTAGTCTTTCCATTGCATACTAGGAGGGGATGGTTGGTTTAGGTGTCTCTCCTCCCCCAACACACACACACACACACACACACACACACTTAACTGTCTCATCTGAAGTGGTATACTCCAGGAGAAATTGACATAATCAGTAACAAAAACATCTGCTCTATTAGAAGTCTAGAGAAAATAGTCAACACAGCATACAGTTTACTAATCTCTCCTGTTATGCTTGGCCAGCTTATGGAAGTGAGTTCACTTTAGTGCAAAAGTAGTTCATTGGTTGGCAGAATGTGAGTATTTCCCAAAATATAAGGGAAGGTGACATTGTTCCATTATGCAATTTTCCAAGAGGAAGGATGGAAACATGGATCACCTGTTAGACATTTGATCAGAAACATTTATATTCCGTTCTCCTTTTTCCACCTCTCTCTCTCCATTCCTCATCTAGTGACAGGAAGCTCTGACCAGGGGCCACTCTCCAACATTATTACCAAAAGGGTTATGAATCAGGGGTTTTTTTTGGCAAACTTTAGATTTGGTTTGGGGTGCTGATTCAGAAAATTGCATTGAATAAACCTCATCAGCTCTGGTTTCTGATACAGAATATATGCCATGGTCAGCAACAAGGAAGGAGTGGCAGGTGATGTGAAAGGATCAGAAATAAAAATAAATAAATAAAGAGGGAGGGAAGCGGCTTGTGGACCAGATTTTCATCCTTGTGGTCCACTGGTGGTTCGTGGCCCACAGGTTAATAACCACTGCCAATGAGAGGATTGTAAAAGGCAGAAAGAAAAAGGCATCTCAAAGTTCTGCTTGGAGATAACTAGTCTTATATAGTAATTCAGTTAGACATCGATGGTTACAGGTATCTGATTCTTGCAGTGAGTTCACCTTTAGATTTATTTCCACCACTTCGCTCTAGACAAGATTCCTGAGAAATGGGATGCCTTGCCTCTCTCCCTCTGCATATATTCTTATGGCCACTACCAAATCTAGCATCATTTCTGTTGTGTTGCTACAGCTTGTGCTGTCACATTTCTGCAAGGATGTGTACTGTATATGATGGTTGAGCTTTGTTTCCCAGATAAATTACAATTTTGGCAGCCTCACGGAAATATGATTCTGCTGAGAAATAAGGTTTGTGCTCCTTACACTACCATATTTTCCAAACATAGACACACACACATATATTCAGCACAATTTGTAAAATCATTAATGTCCCAGTACTTCCCCCATCCTCTCACACCTAAAAACAATAAATCATAAAATAAAAAATACAATGGACTTTCCACTTCCACCTTATAGACATACGATGAAAATATTCTTGTCATCCCACTCACTTCTTTTCTCAAGTAATTTCTTTATTGTGTTGTCGAAGGTTTTCTTGGGCAGAATTACTGGGTTGCTGTGAGTTTTCCGGGCCGTATGGCCATGTTCCAGAAGCATTATTTCCTGACGTTTCACCACATCTATGGCAGGCACCCTCAGAACCTCACAATCTCTGAGGATGTCTGCCATAGATGTGGGCAAAACGTCAGGAGAGAATGCTTCTGGAACATGACCATACAGCCCAGAAAATTTATAGAAATCAAACTACTTTATTCTTGCTTACTGTCTCAATATTTTACTTAATTTTCTTTTGACAATCTTTTCCAACAGACATTATGCGTATTTTTGTGGGAGTAGAAAGTTTGCTGGGCCTATGCTTGTGGATGTGTGGGCACTAAAATGTCCAGTTTGCTCACAGTTTGCCCATCTCAGTCTGTAAAGTGCCACAGTGTATGTGGATGGGTACAAGTGGGCCATGGTAACTAACCTGGTGAACAGACATGATGTTAACTAATTATTGTGAAGATGATTTGTCATTTCTCTCACTAGTTTAGCTGCTATAGTAAAAGGTAAATTATTGGCACAAAATAGACGCAATTGCTAGTCTTAGCTAGAGTAGAGCCACTGAGTCATTGGAAGTTATGTAAGTGTTGACTTATCATTCAACATGGTAACTAGCGATAAGATTTAGGCTTTGGCTATTTGCTATACATTACATTAATATATAAACCCGGTATGGGCAAGCCCAGACCCGAGGGCCAGATGCGGCCCATTGGTCCCTTTTCTCAGCCCCCCCAGCCCATCCTTCTCCCTTTCCTTCCTTCCCTTTTTCTCCTTCCCTTCCACCCTTTCATCCTTCCTACCTCTCTTTCCTTCCTCCTTCCTTACCTCCCGGCCTTCCTTACCTCCTTCTTTCTCCCTCCCTCCTTCCTTCCCTTCCACCCGTTTGTCCTTTCTTCTGTCCCTCTCTCCCTATTTCTCCTTCTTTCTTTCCTTCCCCTTTATCTTTCCTTCCCTCTTTTCTCCCTCTGTCCCTTCCCTCCCTCTTTCTCCCTCCCTCCATTCCCTTCCACCCTTTCATTCTTCCTACCTTCTCCTTTTCTTTCCTCCTTCCGTTCCTTCCTTTCCTTCTACTCTTTTGTCCTTCCCTCCCTTTTTCTTTCTTTCCTTCCTTCTCTCTTTCCTCTCTTCCCTCCCTCTTTCTCCTTCCATCCTTCCCTTCCATCCTTTCATCCTTCCTTTTGACCATCGCTCCCTCTCCTTCCTTCTTTCCCTTTTGTCTTTCCTTCCTTCTCTTTCCTTTATCCTTCCCTCCTTCCTTCCCTCCTTTTTTACCTCTTTCATCCTTCTTCCCTTCCACCCTTCCTTCCCTCATTCCTCCCTCCTTCTCTTGCTTCCTCCTTCTTCTTCCATCCTTCTCTTCCTCCCTTTCATCCTTCTTTCCTTCTCTCTTTCCTTCCTTCTTCCTTCCATCACTGGGCAGCCAGTCCTCCTAGCAGGGAGTGGTAGTATGCGGCCCTCAAGTTAGAAAGTTTGCCCACAACTGATATAAACTTTGTACTTTCCTTCCTTTCCTATTTCCTCTCTTCCCTCCCTCTTTCTCCTTCCATCCTTTTTTTTACCTCCCTTTCATCCTTCTTCCCTTCCACCCTTCCATCCTTCCTTCCCTCTTTCCTCCCTCCTTCACTTGCTCCCTCCTTCTTCTTCCATCCTTCTCTTCCTCCCTTTCATCCTTCTTTCCTTCTCTCTCTTTCCTTCCTCCTTCCTTCCATCACTGGGCAGCCAGTCCTCCTAGCAGGGAGTGGTAGTATGCGGCCCCCAAGTTAGAAAGTTTGCCCAGACCTGATCTAAACTTTGTACTCTTTGAATGTATTTTTCCCTTCTAGCCATCTCATTGTGTGGAACAGAGAAAGAGCAGTTATTGTAGAAGACGAAGGAAAACCAAGAGAGCCTTGATCAATAAGAGTATCTTTGCATGCCTTCACTCTGAAAGTGTCCTTCGTCACCCAGATATGGATGGATCAGTTGGCTGCCAATATCGGGTTGTTTCCTGCTTGACCTGAATTAGCCTCCAATATTCCTTCACTTGTTTCTAGTGCTTCTGGGGTACTTGTAGATTCCTTAGGTTAGCTCAGGTGCACTTTTTTCCTAGACACAGAGCTCATCTGTGATTTGAGATTTCTTGTTCTGAGGCCTACAAAGTTTCATTCTTGGATTTTCCTTTTGGAACACAGTGATCAAATCCTTGTAGTTCTGTGTAGCCATCTATCATCAGCCAGCGCTGGCATGCTTGCTGAATTATATATGGTGAAGCTTGCTAGAGCTTTCCATTGACAGCAATGGAATTGCTTTTGTATGCTCAGCCTCAGCACTTACCCTGCTCTTGTTCCTGGCTTTATTTACACACACAGCCACATGCAGCCAAAATTAATGAATGGAGGCTTGAGTTGGGGGAAGGGTGCCAGGATGAGTCACAGCTGAGCCCAGCCTCCTTGGGTCCTCTTTGTGTGGGGGAGCTGCACACCTAATTGCAAAGGAATGCCTTTGTGAAGCTCTGCCTACTTGCTGGAGGGAATCACGGCAGCTTAGCAACAGTCCACAGAGCTGGGGTGACTTCACACTGGGGCAGATTTCCTTCTCAGAAATTTCATATAGGAAATGGTGCTAATGCCATGTGTTTGCCACATATTGACCTGCTGAACTGGTACAGTTGAGTAAACTAGACCAGGACTTGGGAGATCCCAAGTTCAAGTTTCTCCTAAGCTGTGAATGTCACTGGGAGACTCTGAATCATTTTGTTCTCTTTGTCGGACTCATCTTATAAAGTTGTTATGAGAACCAAAGCTTGGAAACAGTCAACTTGGAAGAAAAGCATAGGCACCTGTATGTTGTTCTTGGGTTGCTGTGAGGTTTCGGGGCTTTATGTCCCAGGAAGCATTCTCTTCTGACTTTTCACCCACATCTACGGCAGGCATCCTCAGAGGTTGTGAGGTCTGTTGGAACCTGGGCAAGTGGGGTTGAAATGTCCAGGGTGGGAGAAAGAACTCTTGCCTGTTGGAAGCAACTGTGAATGTTGCAATTGGCCAGCTTGATTAGCATTGGATAGCCTGCCAGATTCAAAGCCTGGTTGCTTCCTGCCTGGGGGAATCCATTCTTGGGAGGTGTTAGCTGTTCCTGATTGTTTCTTGTCTGGAATCCCCCTGCTTTCTGAGTGTTGTTATTTATTTACTTTCCTGATTTTAGAGGTTTTTAAAAAATATACTGGTAGCCAGATTTGTTCATTTTCATGTTATCCTCCTTTCGGTTGAAATTGCCCACATGCTTGTGGATTTCTGTGGCTTCTCTGTGTAGTCTACATGGTAGTTGTTAGAGTGGTCCAGCATTTATATGTTCTCAGATAATACGCAGTGTCCAGGTTGGTCACAAAGTGCTCAGACTTCACAAGATGTGGGTGAAATATCAGGAGAGAACGCTTCTGGAACATGGCAACCTAGCGATTCCAGCCATGAAATCCTTCAGTAACACATTGTGTGTTTCCAGCATTCCCCAAAATTTGTTTTCAGGTTTTGACCAATTTTCTGTGAATTTTAAGCTATTTTTAAACAAATAACAACCACAGAGAAAGCAAAAGGTGAAAGATATTGATGAGACCAGAAGAGGAGAAAGTACAGCCCACAAGTTCCATGTAGCACATACACCACACTTTTGGTGACCCACAGTCTCTGAGCACATCTACACTATAGAAATAATGCAGTTTACACCATTTTAACTGCCATGGCTCAATGTTATAGTTTGGCGAAGCACTAGCACTCATTGGCAGAGAAGATAAACAATCTTGTAAAACTCTGAGTCCCATGATTGAATAGCATGGAGCTATAGCAGTTAATATGATGGCAAATAACATTATTTCTACGTTGTAGATACACCCTAAAATCCTTGATCTTCCAATTGAAAAAGTGTACTAATTTTAAATATAAAGAACATCATGTGGTTAACTGTATCACTCCTTTGAACCAGTCCTACAGAATTAGCTGGTTGAGGGCAAAAATTGCACAGAAGGAAAGTTGCCTTCTGCCCAGTTCCCCCCCCCCTCCCATTTTAGAAACTACAGTGAACAAAGTAACATTACCAAACTCCAGTAAGAATTAAGTGAGAAGGAAAGCTATGTATACTCTTGTGAAGTCAAGAAAAATGGAGCTATAAATGTAACAGATATATAAATATATAAATAGATATAACAAGAAGCAACAGTATCTTGCCTCTCTGTGTGAATGTTTGCAGAGAAGAAGTGTTTATAAGTATATGCTATCCCTAAATCCCTTTATCCACCAGTCAGATCTTGGAAACTAAGCAGGGTCAAGATTTCCCCTTAAGTCTAGTCATGTGTGACTCTGGGGGCTTGTGCTCATCTCCATTCCTAAATTGAAGAGCCGGCATTGTCCGTAGATGCCTCCAAGGGCATGTGGCCAGCATGACTGCATGGAGTGCTGTTACCTTCCCGCAGAAGGTAACAGCACCTATTGATCTACTCACATTTGCATGTTTTCGGACAGCTAGGTTGGCAAAAGCTGGGCCTAACAGCGGGAGCTCACCCTGCTCCCCGGATTCAAATGGCCAACCTTTCGGTCAGCAAGTTCTGCGGTTTAACCTGCTTTGCCACCAGGGGGCCCAACTTCATAAGATCTCCAAAAACAGATAGGCAGCCTGAAGGTGCACACACACTTTTGATATCCAAAGATACAGTTTATGATACAGTTTAAGCCCTAAATGTTTCAAATGTTTAAAAGCAATGCTTTTGGATTTGGAAAGATTAGCCATTTACGAAAAACGTTGCCCGGGGACGCCCTACTGTATTTACTCAGTCTTCAAGGGAGGCTCTAGCATATAGGAAACACTGCTTGAACACCAAGCACAAAGTAGCTGCACGCAATAACATCCTGCGAAAACTTACTGGCAGCACATGGGGTGCAGACCCAAAATTAATAAGAACATCAGCCCAGGTCTTGTCTTACTCAACTGCTGAGTATGCCTGTCCTGTTTTGCATAAGTCTGCCCACTCAAAACAGGTGAGCATAGCATTGAACGAAACATGCAGAATAACCACAGGATGTCTTAAATCTACACCTGTTGATAAACTCAACACGCTAGCTAGCATTCCCCCCTGATGTGTGATGGGAAGTTGCTGTTAAATGTGAGAGAAATAAGGTTGAACACGGTGAAAGCCATCCACATTCCTACCAGCCTCCTCCCAGTAGACTCAAATCAAGGAAAAGCTTTATGAGAACTTCCACTCCTCTTGGCGTCCCCCCAGACACAGCAAGGGTATCCCTCTGAAAAGCTAAACCAGGAAATCCCAACTGGATCCCCCCCCCCAACCCGCAAGGGTCTTCCTCCAGGGGCAAACCAAGAATGGGCAACTCGGAAGTCCCTGAATAGACTCAGAAGCGGAGTGGGCAAATCAAAAGACAACCTGGCAAAATGACACTACCTACAAGAATCCCATATCTTGTGTGACTGTGGAGCAGAACAATATGAATGAGTGTATTATCAAGTGTGGGCTAAAAGCCTATTTCTTCTAATAAATATTATTCAATATTGAATAATATTTATTAGAAGAAATAGGCTTTTAGCCCACACTTGATAATACACTCATTCATTTTGTATGAATTTATAATCCCGTGTGTTTGTATACTTGTGCTAAATAGTACCACGTGTGTAAACTTGTGGAGCAGAACAGACAACTCTGCATGTGTATGCTTGTCCACTGTGCCCTGCCTCAAGTACAGAGGAGGAATTGTTGGAGGCTGCAGACAATGCCGTTGCTGTTGTCCGTTTTTGGTCAAAATATATTTAGCCACTTACACACCTTCTATTTTTATCAGTTTTATACTAATTTATGCAGTGCTTTTGCTACAAAATAAATAAATAAGTCCTAAATGGTTGGGCCCTGACTATTTGACCACATATCTGCATATCGATGGATGAGGTCCTGCTGTTGGTTCCACTCCCATCTCAAGTACAATTAATGGGAAGGAGAGAAAAGGGCCTTCTCCATGGTCACACCCCCAGCCTCCCGCCTATGGAATTCCCTCCCAAAGGAGATCAAAATATCCCCATCCTTGCTCTCTTTAAAAAAAACCAATTTAAAAACCTTTTAATGCACCCAAGCATATAGAGAGGACTACTTATAATACATCTGGCAAAAGCAAAATGAAATTGAAATATGAAGGGAAAAAATCTTATACTGGTTTTAAAATCCTAAATGTAAACTATTAATAGTTTTAATTATTGAGTCTTATGTTGAATGCATATTATCTAATTGTGTATTTTAGTTATGTTTGTTTAATTTATTGTCCTGCTTTATTATTATTTGATATTTGTTGTTTTAAGATGTTATCTGTACAGAATTGTTTATTGTTTTCCTGTACTCTACAACATTGACCGTTTGCCACTATATGTTTTAATCTCTCTAAATCTCTCTGGGGAGATAGGGCAGATAGAAATATATTATTATTATTATCATCATCATCATCCTATACATGAAGTTCTTTGTGTGACTGAGGGAATTTGAAAGGTTCCCCTCTTCCAAAACTCTGCTCCTCCCATAACTTTTCTATGAGTGCACTAGTTGATTGAGTTTTATTGGATCCACTCAATCAACATAACACACAATTTTCCATTCTTGCTGTTAATGTCTAGAGATAACATTGAGAGATGCTAGAATTAATCATTTTTCTTCTATTGAACAGGTTTGCCACCAAAGAACGTGATGGGCTTCTTCTCTACAATGGGCGTTTCAATGAGCGGCATGATTTTGTGGCACTGGAGATCGTGCAGGAGCAAGTCCAGCTTACTTTCTCTGCAGGTATGAAAGATCTCTACGCTATAATTGCTCTGGCAATTCACATCCCTCCCCTTTTGTTCCTAATAAGCCTGTCACTGGTTCTGGCAATGCAGGAGAGACCCTTTTCTGTGTCCCACCAGTGCAGTGGTTCTCAACCTTTGGTCCTTCAGGTGTTTTGGACTTCAGCTCCCACAATTCCTAACAGTTGGTAGGTAAGCCAGCTGGGATTTCTGGAAGCTGAAGCCCCAAACTCCTGGAGGACCAAAAGTTGGGAATTATTGCACCATTGGGGCCAGCATGAAGTGAGAGGACACAGAAGAGATCCTTGGCAGCCCTGATGCCTTTGGAGGTCTGATTGGCACCAGCTATGATTTCTTTCCCAATGTCTTTTCATTAAAACCTTTCAGAACTAATTTCTTTCAAGTAAATATCCTACAGCAGTGTTTCGCAAACCTGGCTCCTCCAGATGTTTTGGACTTTGGTTCCCATAATTCCTAACAGCTGGTAAGGTGGCTGGGATTTTAGGAGCTGAAGTCAAAATACCTGGAGGAGTAGAGTTTGAGAAACACTTGAGATTATATCTGATCTTGGAAGCTAAGTAGGGTGAGCTCTGGTTAGTATTTGGATGGGAGGCCACCAATGAATACCAGGTGATGCAGGCTATATTTCAGAGGAAAGAATTGGCAAAACTATCTCTAAAATTCCTTGCTTATGAAAGCACTATGAAATTCATGGGGTTGCCATAAGTCAGCGGATTATTTGAAGGCATATATATATATGCACACACATACATGATTTGATTTTTTGCAGTTTTTTAAGAGTGATTCTAAATGTTCCTTTCTTTAATGTTCAGTTCCGTTCAGGCCATGGGACGGAGACTGTCTTGGTCTCCATCACAGATCTACTCCGCTGCCATTTGGACCGAGGTGGATCGGCGCTGCTCGTGTTATTGGATCTCACGGCAGCGTTTGATACCGTCGATTACCAACTTTTGATACGCCGCCTGGCGGTGGCGGGGGTGAGGGGGACAGCCCTCAACTGGCTGTCCTCCTTCCTCCAATGCCGCCAACAGCGTGTGAAGTGGGGGGGTGGTGGTCTCCGGAGGCTCCCCGCTGAACTGCGGGGTGCCTCAGGGGGCTATCCTCTCCCCGCTATTATTCAACATCTATATGCGACCACTCGCCCAACTGGTGTGGAGTTTTGGGTGCGAGCCAGTAAGTTGAAGGTGAACCCGGCGAAGACGGAGATCTTGTGGCTGGGCCGCCGGGGGTAGCGACCCAGTTGCCAACTTTCGATGGTGTGGCCCTCTGCCCTCAGCCATCGGTAAAAAGTCTAGGGGTCCGACTGGACGCCCACCTGTCCATGGAGGAGCAGATCGGCTGCACCTGCAGGACAGCATTCTACCACCTACGGTTGGCTAAGCGCCTGGCTCCCTACCTCTCCCAACGCGACCTGGCTACGGTGATCCAAGCCACGGTCATCTCGAGGCTTGATTACTGTAATGCGCTCTACATTGGCCTTCCCTTGTCGATGATCCGGAAGCTTAAGCTGGTGCAGCACGCCGCAGCTCGCCTCCTCCTGGGTGCTGCAAGATCTGACCGAGCGACTCCACTCTTGCGCGAGCTGCACTGGCTTCCGATTGAATTCCGGGTCCTCTTCAAGGTGTTAGTCCTCACTTTCAAGGCCATCTATGGTTTGGGGCCAGTGTACTTGAGGGAGCGACTTACCCCCTATATGCCTGCGAGATCACTACGCTCCGAGGAGCTCAACCTCCTTGTGGTGCCTCCCCTCGGAACCTGCCGACTAGCCACTACACGGCGGAGGGCATTCTCTGTAGCCGCCCCAAGTCTCTGGAATGGCCTCCCGGAGGAGATCCGCGCCATCTGCGCTCTCCTGCCCTTTCGCAAGGCCTTGAAGACTTGGCTTTTTAGGAAGGCGTTCGGCTCTTAATTCAACCACATTGCCCGCTTGCCGCCTATGGTTCCCCCAGGTTTTTTATCCCGTCCCCCCAGCCTTTGCTGAGGGTTGTGCTCTTAATATGTTTTAATCTGTTGTGATGTGTAATATGTTTTTAACTGCTTAATTGTTCTATTTCTCGGTGTTTTTGCTTCTTTGTAAACCGCTCTGAGCTCCGGAGTGAGCGGTATACTAAATCGAAGTTAATAAATAAATAAATAAATAAATAATAATGTGTTTTCATCTCATTCAAATTATTTATGGTTTCAATCTGGAAATGTTTAACATTGTTTATTTTGTTCACCTCTCTGAGATCCTGTGATAAAGGGCAGGATTTGAACAAACAAAACAAAACAGACATCCACCCATCTTCTCACTAGAGCTCCTGTTCCTGGTCCCTTCTATCTAACTTTCACTTCCTGAATCTAGCCATTCCCATACCACTTTTCTTTCATGCTGTACTTGCCCCAATACTACAAGTATCACAAGTATATCACAGTACGTGCCTCCCAGATAACGTTGAGCAGCAACTCTCAGCACTTCTCACCCTTGGCCGTATGAGCCAGGGTTGCTGGGACTTGCAGCTTAGCACCGGGGGGGGGTGTTTGAATACAAGCTCTTCGGAGCCCTTGGGAGATACAATGATAGGATCAAGCCTCCCCTCCTTAGTTACCCCCCTCTCTATTTCATGTTTCTCTCAGGAGAGTCAACGAGTACAGTAGCTCCATTCATCCCAGGGGGTGTGAGCGATGGGCAATGGCATACGGTCCACCTGCATTACTATAACAAGGTAAGACCATATTCACCCATGTGCCTGCCTGGGCAATTTCCTTTGATTCTGTTGCCATCCAAGGCATATTTGGTGGGGGCAGGGGATGGGTCTCTATCGGTGGTCGCTCCCATGCTGTAGAAAGCCCCTTCAAGAGCAGCTAGGCTATTTCTCCCCTGTCCTTTCACTGGTAGATAGTCTTTCAGAAATTGAGTAGTGTCCGAGGAAGCAGTTTATAAGTGTCATGTAAGCTGCCTTTAACCAATGTGTTTTTAAAACTGCTTTCTAATTCAGTATTCTAACATTTGGATTCATTCCATATCTGTACCTGCTTTTAAACTTGTGTGCCAATGGTATCTAGGTTTGGGTAGAAAAGTAGTCTATGAATAAATAAGTAAGAAATCAAATCAACCTCTGTGAGGGTAGCTAATGTACCTACTGCTTCAACAATCCATGTAACATCATTGAAGAACTCTGCTTATTTTACCCTAGTTTTTCCTACCGGTAACCCCAAAACGCAGCGTCCCCAATGGGTGGTTTCAGTTGTTACCTCTTGGAATCTGCTTGTGCAGAAGACAGTGAGAGTATCTTCCGGACCATGGCAGGCTGGTGGGTGTCTTTGATCCTGGGCGGTCACTACCTCTTTCTGTTATCTCCGAACGCCTTGTCCCTCTTGGCCCTTGCTGATTCCAGCCATTAGCATTCATAAGGCTCTAAATGCAGGGATTTGAGGGTTTGGTGGTCCCAGCACAGTGAGGTCCCAAGAAGCCACTCTCTTAATGAGGTGGCTGCTGACAGGGGGCAGGAGGAGGTGAGCAGCTGGTGCAATTGTCACAAACAGCTGCCTGCTTTACTTAATAAGCTTGGGTCTGAAAAGAGCTGCCCAGGGGAATGGACTACCACAGGGAGCAAGAGAGGGGGCTGCAAAGGGAGGAGGAGGGGGGTCTTACTGATGTGAGGTGGCAGGGGCGGCAGAATTGAAGATTACAAGGCATTGAGAGAGGCAGGATTTCAGGGGTCTATGGCTCCACAGCAGGGGAGATGCAGGAGCGGGACCTGTTCCCTGCCGTGCCCACTTGCTGTGTCCTTGTGTTTGCCTGGCCCTCATTCTCCCAAGGAGTTGGCATACATTTTGTAGGCTCAGTAGGCTTCCCATTCTGTTTTTCAAAAAGGCATCATGCTGAATCAGAGCAACAAGCAGCCAGAGGGAGCTTAGCAGAGAGAGACCTTGCTTGAGCATGAGGGTCTAGACCTGGAATCAATTTGCTGAATAAAGAGCCCTGATTATAAGCAGGCCTGCTTGATGGAAGGAGAGAAGCTCTGGAGAGGAGGGCGACTAAAATGATCAAGGGTCTGGAGAACAAGCCCTATGAGGAGTGGCTTAAATAGCTGTCATGTTTAGCCTGAAGAAGGCGGAGAGGAGACATGATAGCCATGTATGAGTATGTGAGAGAACGTCATAGGGAGACTAGGATGTGGAACAATGGCTTCAAATTGCAAGAAAGGAGATTCCATTTGAACATTAGGAAGAACTTTCTGACCATGAGAGCTGTTCAGCAGTGGAACTCTCTGCCCGGGAATGTGGTGGCGGCTCCTTCTTTGGAGGCTTTTAAACAGAGGTTGGATGGCCATCTGTCGGGGGTGTTTTGAATGCAATTTTCCTGCTTCTTGGCAGGGGGTTGTTTTGGATGGCCCACGAGGTGTCTTCCATCTTTATGATGCTTAGATTCTATGATTCTACATTTGTGGTGATCCTCTGGGCAGAAAGTAACCAAATGGTATATACCTCACTGGTGAGCTGTAACAATCCACCTATTCCTTCATAGCTTCTATATATTTGTGATATTCAGCCAGTCTTTCAGTAATTCCCTGAAGTGCCGGCCAGATATTGGGAAACTCTGCCTTCCAGAAACCTTCATCCAATAAGACAAGTAATCAAAAATAACTTTGCAAAGCTCTGCTGGTCATTAAGTGTAATGGTAATATGTTTCAGATTTAATGCCTTGTCTCATTATTTTAGATTGGTCTTCTTATGCTATCTGGTATGAGGTGTGGCTACTTTTCCTCCAGTGACCCAAGGGTCAGTACTATATTTGAGCCCTTGGACAATGCCTGTTTCTTTCTTTTTGGAAGTGTTCTGGAGGCCAACAACTCATAGCTTGCTGATCCACACTGGTCCATGAACTACTATCTTGAGTAGCACTGGTTTCTCTTGAAGAGTTTACACACTGTTGTGACCACCAGAAACTTTGTAGAAACTCCTAGTACACAGATTAAATTCAGACAACTACATCAGATGCTTAATGATTATTTCCTATTGCCATGGTGCTGGATAACAACTTCCCTTGTATCCTTTTTTCCTTTGAGTTGCTTTTCATCTTCCTAGGCCAGTATATCCACTTTCCCCCCTGTCAATCAGACATAGTTAATGAATAGTACCAAGACAGTCTTAGTGCAGAACGATTTTACTGGAGCCTTCTGATGGAGTCCGGCGGCATGCTTCCACTTGACAGACCTTTGGTTGGATTGGGGTGTTGGCCTTCCCACTCCTGGGAATATTTCTGAACAAGGCGTCACTCCCAATGAGCTGGATCGCCTGCGGGAGCTTCACCCAAGCACACTGCCAGCAGTTACTCCTTGCTCTCTACTGTGGGAGGCTGCCAGCTCCTTGGTGTTGGCAACCAATGCCATACACTATGCAGTGCTTCCAGCTTCAGAGCTTCTTGTCCAATTTTGAAGGCTGAGATTCGCAAGTACAGTGTGCACAAAGAAGTGGGAGAAGGGGATCAAGGACACTTCCTGTGGATAGCTTGCTCATGAAGAGTTGTAACTAGTGTAGCTTGTCAAAGGAAAGTCTTTGGTGCCCTGGAGTCCAAAAGCCTGGGCCAGAGCAAAGGTGTGGTGCCACTACTGTTCCACAGCTTTTTATTATTCCCTGTCACACCCACATGAAGCTATTACTCAGGTTCATTTGTGGAAATATACCTCTGGCCTTTCTTGTCTTTTCTAATGCAACTCAAACAAAAGCCGTACTTTCTAATTAAGATGATGAGGGTTGTAAGGCTAGATACTCAGTCCAGAACATGTTTTTTTGGATATAATACCGGGTAAATGGGGAAAGTGTATACTTGGCCTCTTTTCTAATTAGGTAGTTGTGCTGTCCTTGGCTGATTATGTTGGGTGAAAACAAATACACACTGACTTTCATTAAAAACTCTCTAGTGATTTGAGGCTTCTTTTATGGCCGAGAAACTGCTGACAGAAGTGTTCTTTCTGATATCTGAGAGGATGGCTTAACTTATCACTTTCTAGCCACAGAGTGTATCAGTGGGGGATACATCCACAAATTTTGCATGGAGATGTGAAACCACAGATTATAGCAGAACCTTTTGAAATGAAGGATTTCACACCCAAAATTATCAAAATTATCACAGTGGAGAACTTGAACATATGTAGAGACAGCATATTTTGTTGGAAGTGGATACATGAAACTTCCAATACTGATCCTGTGTATACAGAAGTTATACTGTATTCATCTCAGTCCAAGTATGTGGAGGCCTAAGGAATCATTGAGGTTATTTTAAATATCCAGTCTGATCTGGCTACGGTCGTCCACGCTCTGGTCACATCCCGAATAGATTACTGCAATGCACTCTACGTGGGGCTGCCTTTGAAGACAGTTCAAAAATTACAATTAGTCTGATGGGCGGCAGCCAGATTACTAACTGGAGCTACATACAGGGAGCATACCACCCCCCTGTTGTGTCAGCTCCACTGGCTGCCTGTCCATTTTCGAGCTCAATTCAAAGTGCTGGTTTTGACCTTTAAAGCTCTATACGGTTCTGGCCCAGCTTACTTGTCCGAACGCATCAGCCTCTATGCCCTACCTCGTAATTTAAGATAATCCGGGGAGGTCCTGCTCTCGCTCCCGCCAACTTCTCAAACGCGGTTGGTGGGGACGAGAGAGAGGGCCTACTCGGTGGTGGCTCCCTGTCTGTGGAACGAGCTTCCAAGCGACATACGATCAACCCCATCCCTCCTGGCATTCAGGAAAAAAGTGAAATCTTGGCTGTGGGACCAGGCGTTTGTACATTAGCACAATGCAGCACTTTGGACTGGATTTGTAATGGCAAGTTGATGGATATGGCTCAATGCTCCTGTTATGGACGAAATACTGTTTTTAACTTAAGTGAATGTGTATGATGTGTTAATGTTAATTGTATTTTAATGTATTTTAATGCTATATATATGTTTTTGGTTTTATATTGTATTTATGCTGGCATCGAATTGTGTCTTTTGTTAGGCCGCTCTGAGTCCCTCCTCTGAGGTTGAGAAGAGCAGGGTAGAAATGTTGGAAATAAATTAAATAAATAAATAAATATCCTAACTGCAGGAACTAGGATAAGTGGGAAATGAGGTCTTGTGGTTTTTTTTCCTCCTCCTATAAAGAGGTTGCTTAGTTCCTGTGTAGGACAAGGGAAGTGCGGCCACCCTCTCAAAAAAGCAGGGAATATCTTGTTAGCCTTTGGGGAACCCAGTCCTTTCACTTTTGCTCAAAACAAGCCTGCATTTTGGGGATTTCTCAATAAATGGACTATAGAATAAACATGAATATATCAGCAGCATGCATTGTTTACACTGCCCTAGGCCCATTGGCACATCTAACTTTGTTATGTGGCTGGCTGAACTGAATTATCTGTGTGTTGATGAGAGGCAGGAAGGATAGACGCATAGGCCAGTTTATTCCTCTCTGACCTGGTGGAAAGAACCAATGGGCTGGAGGAACTGCAGTTGAAAGCAGAACTGCTCATCTGACATTTAACGGCAGGTTATCCATTTTGAACCTAGCAAAGAGTTGAATCATGTTCATACTGCATGGCTGGAGAAATGTAAAAATGAATGTTCAGGATGTGACTGTTCAAAGCTAGCCTGGTGCTCTCCAGACATGTTGGACTACAATTGTCATTTGATAGAAAATCCAGGTCAGGGTTGATGGGAATCATGATCAAACATGTCTAGAGAACAACAGCCTGAGAAGACAGGCTGAAGCAAGAAAAGAGGATGCGTTCTTTAATGACTTCATTCATGGTGGGTTACCTGAGGACACATTGCATTAGATATTGTAGAAAGGGGGAGGCTTTTTTCATTGCCCTTAGGTTTCAGTCTCATTCTAATGAACTCATATCCCAAGAGAGTAAAAGCTTCTCACCAACTCCCCAAGGCAAGTAAAAAGCTTGGGGAAGACATCCTTCACTACTATGAGAGCTTGTTTCATAAATGCATGTATACCCAGAAATTTAACCTATGAATTTCAATTTGCATTTTATTGCTGTGAATGAAGTCAATGTGCCTTCATCTTTTGTCTATGTATGTGTGTGTGTGTGTGTGTGTATATATATATATACATACACACACAGTATATATATATATTAATGGTCTTACATTTTATATGTGTTTTTTTCACTGTGTTGTACCCTGTCTTGGAGAGAAATGGGGATACTACTACTACTCGGGGAGATAGGGCAGGTTATAAATAAATAATAATAATTATTATTATTATATTGCTGTGGTGGCACAGTGGGTTAAACCACTGAGCTGCTGGACATGCTGACCGAAAGTTCAGCAGTTCAAATCTGGGGAGTGGGGTGATCTCCCACTGTTAGCCCCAGCTTCTGCCAACCTAGCAGTTCAAAAATATATAAATGTGAGTAGATCAATAGGTACCGCTCTGGTGGGAAGGTGACGGTGCTCCATGCAGTCATGCTAGCCATATGACCTTGGAGGTGTCTATGGGCAATGCTGGCTCTTTGGCTTAGAAATAGAGATGAGCATCAACCCCCAGAGTTGGACATGATTATTTATTTATTTATTTCCAGTATTTCTACCTCGTCCTTCTCAACCCCGGAAGGGGGACTCAGTATGGCTTACACTTGGCAACAATTCGATGCCACTACATATTACAGAACAATATAACAACAATTAAAACAATAAATAGAACATTAATTAAAACCATAGAAACAGTATTAACAATATTAGCAGCTATATCACCATTCCAGTCGAATTTCAAATCCATATCCAAAGTGCTATTTATACCGGTTGTCCAAAAGCCTGGTCCCAGAACCACGATTTCAATTTCTTCCTAAAAGACAAGAGAGATGGAGCCGATCTTATCTCGTTGGCTAGGGAGTTCCACAGGTGGGGGGCTACAACCGAGAAGGCCTGTCTCTCGTCCCTGCCACATGTATTTGCGACGGGAGCTGGTGGGAGTGAGAGCAGGGCCTCCCCAGATTATCTTAAACTGTGAGGCGGGATGTAGAAAGAGATGCATTTGGACAAGTAAGCTGGGCCAGAACTGACATTCGACTTAATGTCAGGCGAAATTTTTTACCTAATAATAATAACTGGAGTACAAAAATAGTAGTCTCTCAGTTAACTGAAATTCCAAAGCAAGCTGCAAAAAAATGAAGAAATAATAAAAAATAATGCTTCAAATAACAATCAAAACCAAATCAGTTATTTGCATAAATGTTACATTATGTTCAGTTTGTCTTTATTTGCTTTTAATTATTGTATTTCAATATCAAGTCAATACAGAGTTTATGGTGTGGCATAGTATAGGGTATAGTATTAGTTAGGGCTATTTTTAATAATAATTCTCAAGCATCCAGAAATAACTTTTATTTGGCATCTGCCAATCCCCATTGGTGCTGAGAATCTGCTATGTGTCACCTTTGAATGACATGGGTGTGCTCACTTGGTAGTTTTGGTCTAAAAGTGGGACCCCCATACTTTTTCAGATAGAATTTGCAAGTGAGGGAAACCGTTTATGTGCATGCATGCCATTCAGTAAAGTGTTGTTACACTCAGTGTATACTGAAAACAGACTTATTGTATTTAAAGTATTCCAGCTTTTGGGAGTTGCCATTGATGTTTCTGGCACTGGAAGCAAGTGGGGGAAGATGTTATGCCCTAAGCATGAAGCTGAGCTACTTCTCCTTTCCCTCCATCCGCCAACTCATTTCTGCTTTGCATATTCTGTGGGAAGGAGCAGCAAAAAGACTGGAGGAAGTTTTGGGTGGCTTGCCAGTCCCTTGGTGCCGTGCAGTGACCTGTTGCCATGGCCACTCCCTCCGCCCTCCCCCCCTCGCTCCCTTTGTCTGGAGCTGTCCTGTTTCCTCGCCATGGCCTTTGAATCCCTCTCCCAATTCTATAGTCCAGCCCTGCACAAATAAAGGCACCAATGACCTGTGTTTTTCTTTTGCCAGGCGTGGGGGCCCTTGGGTTGAACACAAGCCGAGTGGGCAAACACAAAGCGCGCGAGACAAGTCCAGAAGCTCAGGCTGTGTCACTTACAGGACCAAGTGACGTAGCACCCTGGCAGATTTCAGTTTTTAAAGCAGCAGTCTTTTATATTTAATATGTTTTAAAGATATTTGATAGGGATCCGGCATGACATAGTGGTTTGAGTGTTGGATTAAGATACTGGGAGAGCAGGGTCTGAATCTCTGCTACATCATAGAAACCCATTGGGTGACCTTGGGCAAGTCTCTCAGAGTCGGAGGAAGGCAAGGCAAACCTCCTCTGAAAGAATTCTGCCAAGAAGACTCCATGATAGGTTTGCCTTTGGGTCTCAATAAATTGGAAATGACTTGAAGATGAACACCAACAGTATATTTGCAGAGAATTGTAGAAACAATACACCCAAACAATGAAAAAAAATGGAAGAACAATGGAGGACACAGAATCTTCTCTATGTCCCTGGCCCTAGAGAGGTCCATTTGGAGTCCACAAGACATAGATGCTCCTCAATTGCAGCCCCAATCTTGTGGAACTCCCTACCGCCAGACCAAAGAGCCACTCCTGATCTACATACATTTTTAGGGGCACTTAAGACATGGCTCTTCAGAAGAGCCTATGATTGTTAAGTAACAAGCTGTGACTATGTAACCTGTTTATTTTAATTGTGTAAGTCACCCAGAGCACCTTTGGTGGAGGGCGACTCATAAGAAATAAAGTTCATTGATTGATTGATATTATCTGAGAACACAGAAATGCTGGGCCACTCTAACAACTGCCATGTCAGACAACACTGAGAAGCTATTGAACTCCACAAGCATGTGGACAATTTCAACAGAAAAGAAGAAACCATGAAAATGAACAAAATCTGGCTACTAGTATTAAATAACTCTAAAATCATAACTAAATAAAGTAAATAAAGAACAACACTCAAAAATAGGGAAATTCCAAGCAAGAAACAATCACCTTCCATCAAAGGAAGTAAGAAGACACACCTTGAAACTGCTAGGCCATCAAATGCTAATCAAGATGGCCAATTGAAACATTCACACCTACTTCAAACACTCAAGAGTTCTTTCTCCCACCCTGGACATTCCACAGAAATATAAACCTCACCTGCCTAGTTTCCAACAGACACCTCAACCTCTGAGGATGTCTGCCATAGATGCAGGCAAAACATCAGGAGAGAATGCTTCTGTAACATGGCCATGCAGCCCGGAAAACTCACAGCAACCCAACGGAGGATTAATTTGTTATTTTTAATGCTTTGGTGATCCTGTGGTAGTTTTTTAATTTGATTATGGACCCATTAGCTTGTTCAATCCCCCCCCCCAAAAAAAACAGCAGTTTTGATAACACACTTGCCTAATTTTCCTTGTTGTTGTGTACTTTTAAGTCATAGTGATCTTAAGAAAACCTTCCATGGGGTTTTCTTGGCAAACTTTGTTCAGAAGGGGTTTGCCTTTCCTTCCCCCCTGAGAAAATGTGCCCAAGGTCACCCGGTGGGATTCCATGACTGAAGAGCTGAATCCCATCTATTCCTTCTGGAGCACAGTGGGCAGCTGACCCCCTTCTATTCCTTATTTTCATCATGTTTCAGATTATTGGACCTTGAGGTCAAACTTTTTAAATTTTACTACAAGCTGCAAATCTGTCCATCCCAGTTGTAAAATAAAACAAAATAAATGAAAAATTCACAAAGGACACTGCTTCAAGAGACAGCAATACATAAGAAACAAGATGGTAAAAGGGAAATCAGTTGGTAGAGATCCTGGGTAAGATAGCATCTCTGATGTCATGCTCTCATGGTGCTCTTCTTGAGAGGATGCTGTGTGAGCATGCTGAATATATGTGTCACATAGGTATTTTCTATGTATCCAACTGATGAATGAAACAGAATTTAGCACCATCGGAGTTTTAAAGAACAAGAGAGTACGTTAGCCTTTATTGTTTCTGTGAGACATGTGGAAACAGTTGGGTGGTGCCTGCAGATAATTCAATATTAGTCACTGTGTTAGTATCTTGGATCAATTTCTATAGATCAGATTATTTAGTTCTCCTCAGGGGTGTATACACAGTATGCAGTTTTATTGCAGATTCATTAATCCAGAACAAGTTCAAGCTCCTGGCTCTGTCATTATGCCTGATAATTCTTATTAGAATTGCTTCTTCACACCAAAATGGTGAAGCAACATGGAAGAAGGAAGACATTTTGCCCTTTTACCACTCTACTGGTTGTGTACTCTACATCATAGAAGTGTGCAGTACTTCAGAAGTATCTGAACCTGATATTCCACTGACATCTTAGTAGCTTTTCCAGTGTTTAACAGGTGTGCAGTGTGTTTTTAACTGATAAGCAGTCATGGTTTTTATGTTTGTTTGGTTGCAATGCTACAAGTCTTTTCTGGTGTGAGAGAATCAGTCATCTACAGAGACGTTGCCCAGGGGATGCCTGTATATGTTACTGTCCTGTGGGGAGGCTATTCTCACGTCTCATGTTTAACTTTGTGGTTTTTCTATACATTATAACTGTATTCTCAATGCACTTCTGACACGATTAATATATGGTTTTGATGTCCTCCAGATTCTTCTGTATCAGGCCAAAAAAACTGCTTAAGAGTACATGCTAAAAGTAGATCTTCTAGAGGTGGTCTGTGATCTGAGCAGAGCAGCACGTTGTGTGTGTCCTCCCTGTTTGGACTAAAGAACACAAATACCTAACTCATGGGAAGTTGAGTGTGGGATTTCTTTGCTTTTTCTTGTGGACGGTGTCCTGCTCTTCCTTCTTCCTTGCTTTATTGTGGTGCTTTGAGGTTGTTGTGCAGCCTTTAACTGGCTGCCTCAAGGCGTTTGCAACCAGGTTCTGCTTTTTTCTTTACAGCCTCTGATGGGAATGTCTGGAATTCCACAAGGGCCCTCTGAACAGAAAGTAGCTGTTGTGACAGTGGACGACTGCGACACATCCGTGGCCTTGAAATTTGGTTCTGTCCTCGGAAACTATTCTTGTTCAGCTCAAGGAATGCAGTCAGGCACCAAGAAGTGAGGATTTTGCATGTCCTATAAGTATACCTAATGAGCTTGTAGAAATGAATTGAGGAATAGACATAGGTTTAATCTGGTTCTGCATGGGATTATTGTCCCTTTGGGAAATGCTGTCATGATTATAGGTTGTGGAAAGAGTGCAAAAAGGGAAGGTAGAGCTCTCCCTCCAGGACCCATTAACTCATAAGGGATCTATCATGGTGGGTGTGCAGTGTGTCACTGGGTGCGCCCATTTTTGTAGCAAGGAAGATGATAACTTGCCCACTTATGCCATAAATCCATGACTAATATGAGCTTTTAACACTGATTTCCCCAGGAGTGTATAATATGCTGCACTGTGGACAGCACCATTTTTCACCGTGGAGCTACTGTACTCCTTAGTCTTCCTTTGCTACCTTACGCTATAGCAACCTTATATGCACAGAGACAGTTCTCCTTTACTAAAATCTCAACTCCCTATTCCCTCTTGTTTGGTTTTTCAATGTGTCCAACGTCCCCAGTTATATATACAGTAGCTTTGTTGCTTTCATTCTGTCTTACCCTGAACCACTGCTGTTGAACTCGCCACCCATTCTACTTAGGTCAGTAAAGTCTCTTAACCAGCCATTCTCTCTTTCTTCCATGTCTCTCCTGAGTAATGCTCCTTTTTGCTTCACAGGTCACTGGATCTGACTGGTCCACTGTTGCTAGGAGGAGTTCCTGACCTGCCTGAGAGCTTCCCGGTGCGGAACAGGCATTTTGTAGGCTGTATACGGGACTTCCTGATTGACAATCGAGAGGTGGACATGGCTGACTTCATTGCCAACAATGGGACTGTGCCTGGTATGTAGTTTGTGGCTTAAAGTAGGTTGAATGCGTTGGAAAGTTACCCTGATGGCGAGATTGTTAGGGATGGCCAAAAATAAAGCTACCTAGAAATAGGTAGCACTTTTGCCATGCCATTAGCCGTCACCAGTGCTTTGTGGTGCAGCAGGTTTTTCAGAATGGACTTCAGAAGTGACCCTGCTTGTCATTTTTCTCATTAATCACTTCAGCCTGTGACCCTAGTCAGCAGGGAATCCTCTTCTGCTATTGTCCTTCCAACACAATCTCATATTGTCCTTCTAGGCTGCTCAGCCAAGAAGAATGTTTGTGACAGCAACACATGCCACAATGGTGGCACTTGTGTCAACCAATGGAACACCTTCAGCTGTGAATGTCCCCTGGGATTTGGAGGCAAAGACTGCAAGCAAGGTAAAGGACTGAGACAATGAAAGAAGGGTGACTTTGGAAGCTATGTGAAAACTGTTTGAACATTGATCACCAGGGAAACTAGAGGAGTTGGTGGGAGGGTTTTTGATGACTCTTTCTTCTGAGAGTATTTTGAACAAGGTGTGGAATGTGAACAGATGATCTCTTGACAGCTCCCAGCTTCCTAAAGGGACATGCATTAGTTTGGGAGCATGTGATCTGAGAAGTGTTTGTTACCAGTTGGAAACACTCTATAATTCCCTCTGTGTAATTCCATCTTGCATCGTATATTATTGTGTGATTTCAGTGCTTTTCATGTATTTTTATGGTAACGTTTTAATTTCTTTTAGCTGTGTTTTGCTGTTTTCTTTGTGATTGTGTTGTGAGCCGCCCCGAGCCACTGGGAGTGGCGGCAGATAAATGCCAATAAATAAATAAATAAATATAAGGAGAGGAAACTATTTTATGTTGCTTCAAGGGAGGGTATACATGTATCCTTATTCCTAGAAACCAGGAAAGAGTCAAGGGGAACAGTGCCTTAGAAAAGTTGGATACGGGCTTAGTGTGGTTGTCCTAGGTGTGAGAATGAGAGGTAACTCGCACATTCTTGCTAAGGCCTGGGAATGTAGGTAAACAGGAGCTATTATTTGCACAGCTGCAGAGTTCCCCCCAAATACCTTTATACTGTGTCTTTTAATAAGTAGTGTTCAGCCATCCATTAAAAGCAGGCAAAGATCAAGGCAAAGATTGAAGGATGTAGGGTGAGAACCAAAAGCCCGACCCTTCTTTAGAGAGGTTGTTGTTGTGCTATTCAAGTATTTGGTAGCAGGTGTATGTGTCTGCCTTCCAGTTGTATGTCAATGCATAGCAGTTCCACAAATTTAACAGGAATTTTAAAGTAAAGGAATAGATGGGTTGCCAGTTCATTCCTCTGAAATATAGCACCTGGATTTATTGGCAGTTTCCCATCCAAGTACTAACCAGGACTGATCCTGCTTAGTTTCCAAGATCAGCTGGGATCTGATGCCTTAGGACAGAATGCTAGTTTGGGTCCCATCTGTTAGTCCATTCCTTCATTCCCTTTCATTCTTAATCTTTTTGTTATTACCAACTACCTGCTCCCTCGATCCGTGCCCCTCTTGGCTTGTTAGATCTTGCTGGGAGGGGCTACGAGACCCCCTGGGAAGGATTATCAACAGCTCCCTTGAGCAAGGAGTGTTCCCAGGGGGTTTGAAAGAGGCCATGGTAAGACCGCTGCTGAAGAAGCCGAATTTAGACCCTTCGGCTCCCTCCAATTACCGACCTGTGTCGAACTTGCCTTTTTTAGGCAAGGTAATTGAGAGGGCAGCAGCGGATCAGCTGCAGCAGTTCTTAGAAGACACAGCTGGACTTGATCCCTTCCAGTCCGGCTTCCATATTGGGCATGAGACGGAGACTGTGCTTGTCGCCATTACAGACCAACTTCGCCGCCAGCTGGACCAGGGTGGATCGGCCCTGCTTATTTTGTTAGATCTAACAGCAGCGTTTGATACCGTAGACCATGCATTGTTGGCCCACCATTTAGCCATGACTGGAGTTAGGGGGATTGCCCTTAAATGGGTGACCTCCTTTCTGCAGGATCAGGGACAACGAGTGGAGAGGGGGGAGGAGGTCTCCGGGAGGCTCCCATTAAGTTGTGGGGTCCCCCAGGGGGCCATCCTCTCGCCCTTATTATTTAACATTTACATGCGCCCCCTGGCACAGCTGGCTCGCGACTTTGGTCTGGAGTGTTATCAGTACGCTGATGACACCCAGCTTTTGCTGAGAATGGACGGCAGGCCGGATACCGTACCCAATTGTTTCCATCTATGCCTTGAAGCCGTGACTGGTTGGCTGCGTGCCAGCCGGCTGATGGTGAATCCGTCGAAGACTGAGATCTTGTGGCCCGGTCACCCTGGGCTGGATGAGTGCCGGTTGCCTACCCTGGATGGCGAGCAACTTAGCCCGTCATCCCTTGTTAAGAGCTTAGGTGTCAAATTGGACCCTTTGCTATCCATGGAGGCCCAGGTCTCCATGGCTAGCAAGACGTCGTTTTTCCATCTACGACAGGCTAGGCGACTGGCACCCTACCTGTCCAGGGACGACCTGGCCACGGTGATCCAGGCGACAGTCATCTCGAGGCTGGATTACTGTAACGCCCTCTACGTTGGCCTTCCCTTGTCGACAATCCGGAAACTCAAGCTGGTGCAGAATGCCGCAGCTCGCCTGCTGGTGGGAGCACCAGTAAGGGAGCACATCACTCCCATTCTTCGGCAACTGCACTGGCTGCCTATTGAGTACCGGATTGCCTTCAAGGTGCTGGTTTTAACCTTTAAGGCCTTGTACGGTCTAGGGCCTGCATACCTAAGGGACCGCCTTACCCTGTATATTCCCCCGAGATCACTGTGCTCGGAGGAGCAGAATTTGTTGGTTGTTCCATCACCCCGCTCTTGTACATTTATCCAGTACAAGACAGCGGGCCTTTTCAGTTGTGGCCCCCACGACCTGGAATCTACTTCCTAGCCACATCCGGGCGATTCGGGAACTCGGTCCTTTTTGAAGGGCCTGTAAGACTGCCCTCTTCAGGCTAGCATTTGGTTAGCCAGAAGTGTAGTTGGCATATCATCATCCGAGCTAGGAACCAAAAGCTACGGGCACTCTGGCTGTGTACTGGGTTTTATTGAATTTTATTGTATGTTTTTATTGTACCTTTTATTGTTGTTGTGATCCGCCCCAAGCCTGCAGGGAGGAGCGGAATATAAAACCAAATAATAAATAAATAAATAATAAATTATATGCTGTTCCAATCCTCTCCTTCTAGAAGGGTCAGTGGACTGATTAATACAGAATGCCTATTCTTGCTTTTCCAGCTGTCTAAAGATACACTCAACAGTTTCAGGAAACCCACTGGGACCATAGTGACTAGGAGTTAAGCAAGTGTCCTTTTCTATTATTGAGATTTTCAAAACAAAACAGTTACAAAAGAGGTCTGGTAATAATAAAAATGGTGTTGGCTCCTCCTGCGGTATCCATTAGTTTTACCCCTACCTTACAACAGGCGCTAGATTCTCTCACTTGGCACATCTGATTTCTGCAAAGCAAATGATAAACTTCTTCAAGTATGTAGATATTGGTCCCTTCTGTGCATATCTTCAGGATCTATTTTTATTAACAGAACCTTTTATTGTGTCTTTTTGGTTTCTAGAATGCTTCAGAATAGGAAGTGGGCTTTGCTCAATGAGAGGAAAACAGGAAAATACAGCCCTCATTCCTTGCTATGTCCATGCAGGTTGAGCAAAGCACTGAGAACCTTGTTCTAGAACTGGGCAAGGTTATTACGTAGAGGAACTTTCATTGCAGTGTGGTAACAACTACGATATGAAAGCTGGTGGTCTTGTGGGCAATGAGAATTATTTCACCAGGGCATTTGAGCAATATGTAAATATCAATAGGAAAGCTCGCCCAACAGTGTAAACAAGATCACTGGTGGGTCGGAGTAACTAGTCCAGAATTCTCTTTCCACATTGTTCAACCAGATCATAGAATCATAGAGTTGGAAGAGACTTCATGGCCATCCAGTACAACCCCCTGCCAAGAAGCAGGAAAATTGCATTCAAAGCACCCCTGACAGATGGCCATCCAGCCTCTGTTTAAAAGCTTCCAAAGAAGGAGCCTCCACCACACTCCAGGGAAGAGAGTTCCACTGCTGAATGGCTCTCACAGTCAGGAAGTTCTTCCTAATGGTCAGATGGAATCTCCTTTCCTGTAGTTTGAAGCCATTGTTCCACGTCCTAGTCTCCAGGGCAGCAGAAAACAAGCTTGCTCCCTCCTCCCTATGACTTCTTCTCACATATTTAAACATGGCTATCATGTCTCCTCTCAGCCTTCTATCATGCCCAGCTCTTTAAGCCGCTCCTCATAGGGCTTGTTCTCCAGACCTTTGATCATTTTAGTCGCCCTTCTCTGGACACATTGCAGCTTGTCAATATCTCTCTTCAATTGTGGTGCCCAGAATTGGACACAGTATTCCAGGTGCAGTCTAACCAAGGCAGAATAGAGGGGTAGCATGACTTCCCTGGACCTAGACACTATACTCCTATTGATGCAGGCCAAAATCTCATTGGGTTTTTTTTGCCGCCGCATCACATTGTTGGCTCATGTTTAACTACTTGTACATGAGGACTCCCAAGATCTTTTTCACACGTACTGCTCTCGAGCCATGTGTCCCCCATTCTGTATCTTTGCATTTCATTTTTTCTGCCTAAGTGGAGTATTTTGCATTTGTCACTGTTGAACTTCATACATGCTGGAAAGCCACAGATGGCGCAAATATATACCACTTGGTTTTTTAAAATAACTTCAGTTCCATTTTTTATCACCTGGAGTGATTTCTGTTACCCAAAGTGCTGAAGATTTGCATGTATTTTTTAAAGAACTACTGGGAGTACAACATTTCAGCCACATGAACCAATAGGTGTTGTATTGCTATCTTCTAACATAGGTGACTGGGAATCCATGTATCATTTATTCAAAGACAGTTAGTCTGGATCGGTATGTATGCAAAGGGATCAAGTGGGGCACTTGAGATTAGCCGAGGGCCCTTCCACACAGCCCTATATTACAGAATATCGAGGCAGAAAATCCCACAATATCTGCTTTGAACTGGGTTATCTGAGTCCACACTCAGATAATGTGGGATTTCCTGCCTTGATATTCTGGGATATAGGGCTGTGTGGAAGGGCCCTCAGAGAATGGATTTGGCAGCATAAACCATTGTACACTTAAGTCTGTTTTATTACATACATGGAGTGAAGTGCGTATAAACAGGCCTTTATGGGTATGGATGGGCAGGTTATTTGGGTGAGCAGCAATAAAAATACAAAATTTGTGACTATGGGAATGAGGTGACAAGGGCAGTTTTAACAATGGTCATGACAAAAACAAGGAAGAAAAGTGTTGTCTGAATATTGCTACACTCGACTTACGTTATGGTAATATAGACACCGTATTTGAGATTGCTATGATTCATTAGTATATATTCAGTAGGCCAGACTTTTGCTGACTTACCTTTTGTTTTCTCCACTGAAGAAATGGCGAGTCCACTGCGTTTCCTGGGCAACAGCATGGTAACCTGGAGTAACCTGGCATTGGTCATTACACTTCCATGGCACGTCGGGCTCATGTTCCGCACAAGGCAGAGCAGTGGCATCCTCCTGCATGCTGCAGCTGGTCAACATTCTAGCATCACCCTTGGGGTAAGTTTCAAGATTGGGACAACACCATTTATCATCCTATGGTTTAGGGGCCTGGGGAAAATTGCTTTCTTATGAAAACATGGAGTGTGGAGATTGGGCACCGTCTAGATTGAGTATTCCTTTCTCATCCATTAAAGGCATAAGAACCCATATCATCTGTGGAAACTATAGAATTGATTCTGAACATTCCTCAGGCCTATTTTTCTGGGCATCATGAATGATGGCCCTTAAGAGAGGGAGGGAGGGAGAGGGAGGGAGGGAGAGAAAGAACACTTTATCCAGGATTGGTTCTGCTCACCTTGTTCTTACTTCTTTTCCAGTTAAGTGAAGGGCATGTGCTGATGACTGTGTACCGTGCCAACAGCCTGGTCTCAGTGCTCCGACTGCATCAGGTGAAGGCGAATGATGGTGACTGGCACCACCTGAAGTTGGAGCTGCACAGCAGCAAGGACCACTTGGAAGCTCAGTGCTTAGCCTTAATGGCTTTTGACTATGGTCTACATCAGGTATGGTGAGCACCAGGACTCAGGAAGGCCAATAAATAATTTATTTCGTTGTTTTCTCCTTCTGGTCTTTTTGTTCCATTTCCTCAGCATGACCAATGTTTGGATTAATGGAAAATAAAATAATTCATGATGGTGATCTGTATTGCCAACATTCAGGTCCATTTTATCATCACTTCCCTCCTTGGCAGTTCTGACACTGGACTCCTTTCTTGGAAGCTTTTATTATGCATTCATGAAGCCTCCCAGCACCCAGAGTCATCACCCTGTCCTTCCCTTCCTCTCCAGCCTTTATCTACACTGTTAATAATAATAATAATAACAACAACAACTTTATTTATAACCCACCGCCATCTCCCCAAAGGGGACTCGGGGCAGCTAACATAAGGCCAGACCCAAAATAATGCAACATGATTAAACCCATAATAACAAAATACATCAAACAAAAATCAAACACAGAGGGCGGGCCAAATGTATGAAGCAAAAGGTTAAAAGATTAAAACCCTGTGTAAGATAGGGATAAAAAGTGCATTTATAAGAAAGGAGCCCAAAAGGGAGTCGCAATGGGATTTGGCCTTTATAGGGGAAAAGGGAGGTGCTTTATTTTGAGGGCAACTGTAGATGCTCCAGCATTGGGAAGTGGTGGCTTCATAAAGAAATGAAAAGGCAGTGATGCCAAGTGGTTGCTTTGTGTATCTTTCCTCCAGGTGATGGCTAACATCAGCAGTGAGCTCCATGGCCTGAAAGTGCGGAACCTAAGCATTGGTGCTGTGCCAGGAGAACAGGGTCAGGTGCAGCAAGGCTTCCGCGGCTGTATGCAGGTACCTGGGGAAGGGATCAGGCCTTAATGCCCTGTCTTGTTTGCAAGTAATGCTGCATCAAGATAAGTCAGCTATAGGCTTTGAGTTTACTGTGACCGATGTTTCACCCAAAATATGCCTGGTGACATATTTTTCAGTGCTAATCTGATAGACATTAAGTGGAGCCATTTGAGTGGTATTTTGAGCAAATTGTATGTATGCCACACATCTTCTGAGAATCAAGGTGTCTATTAGAATGTTTGTCAGGATTTTGGAATTTTTTTTAACATACACTTGACCACAGAATAATTCTGTAGGGGAATGAACATTTAATGTATGTAAATATATGTTCATGTGTGCATGCACATGTGTGTTCATGTGTGCTGGGGCCCCAACATCTATCATTGATTAATGATTCTATTATGCTACAGCTCTATGATGGCACCATGGCTAAAACAAACATTTTAGTATATCATAGACAAAGTGGCGCCCCCTGGTGGCGCAGTGGGTTAAAGTGCTGAGCTGCTGAGCTTGTTGACTGAAAGGCCACAGGCTCGAATCCGGGGAGAGGTGTGAGCTTCCACTGTCAGCCCTAGCTTCTGCCAACCTAGCAGTTTGAAAACATGCAAATGTGAGTAGATCTATAGGCACCACTCCAGCGGGAAGGTAATGGCGCTCCATGCCAGCCACATGACCTTGGAGGTGTCTACGGGCAATGCTGGCTCTTCGGCTTAGAAATTGAGATGAGCACCACACCCCAGAGTTGGACACAACTGGACTTCATGTCAGGGGAAAACCTTTATCTTTACCTAGACAAAGTTTGGAAACTTTAGTTTTTGGACTACATCTGTCCATTCTGCCTGAGAGACTGAGAGAGCTGTAGTCTCAAAAAGGTCAATTTTCTAAGCTCTAGTGATAGCTTTTGTCTGTACTGCACATTTATCTCTTTCTCTTTGCATGGATCGAAAATAAGGTGAGATAGATTTCTGTATACATAGGAATATCAGTATGTATTACACGGTCCCATCTTTTTCTTTCTTTGTGCACTTACTCACACACTCCTCACTTGATGACATCTACTTAGCCCACCATGCAGATGGATAGGAGTTGGATGTGCAGCACCTCAGACAATATGTGAATTGGAAACACCCACATGTATTTTCAAATGCCAACTTTACTTCTTCCAAATGCCTTTATTTGAGGGACCATAGTGCCATCTAGGGGCTGATGTTCTCAGATGCATCATGGTTGGTTTATTTGCTTGCTTTGCTTCCCAGGCTCTTCCTGTTGTTTTTCTCATTATATAGTTATACTCTTCTATTCTGCTGTTTAGTTCCTAACAAGGAATCCATATTATGTTCAAACATCATGACTCTTTTGAGTGATGCAATCTGACTGGCTCTGTCTTTATATCCAGGGTGTAAGGATGGGTGAGACGTCAGCCAGTGCTGTGGCTCTGAATGTAAACCAGGCTGAGAAGGTGAATGTAGAGCATGGCTGCAGTATCCCTGATCCTTGTGACTCCAATCCTTGCCCTGTCAACAGTTACTGCAATGACGACTGGGATAGCTACTCTTGCAGTTGTGACCCAGGTCAGTGTGGGGCAGGGGTGATGGTGAGAGAGCTTCTTCCCAAGGACTGCTGGAATTATTTCATTTTGGTGTTAGCACCATGCACTACATAAATAAATAAATGAATGAATGAATGAATGATAAGGTTGTTGTTGATGATGTCCTCCAAAGTTATCTTCCCCAACCAATATCCTTCCTTTGGCATGGCTATGATTGTGCTGGGTGGGAATGATGAGAACTGTAGTATTGACATGTTAGGATAGCACTTGGATAAAGGCTGCTCAAAGCTTGGGCTTTTGCGATGTAGTGGCAGTAGATCAGCTAGAATAACTGTGATGCCTGCGTATTTCTTGTATACAAGGAGCCCCCGGTGGCACAATGGGTTAAACCCTTGTGCCAGCAGGACCACTGACCGAATGGTCAGTGGTTCGAATCCGGGGAGCAGGGTGAGCTCCTGTCTGTCAGCTTCAGCTTCTCATGCGGGGACATGAGAGAAGCCTCCCACAGGATGGTAAAACATCCAGGCATCCCCTGGGCAACGTCCTTGGAGACGGCCAATTCTCACATACCAGAAGTGACTTGCAGTTTCTCAAATTGCTTCTGACACACAAAAAAACCAAACCAAAACAACTTATATAATAACTGTGAATAAGGATAAATGTGATATCATTAAAGCAGTAATTCACATGTATTGTATGATAATCTATCATCTCATAATTCATTTTAAAATCAATAGCATTTTAACTAAAACCTTTTGCAGATACTATGGTTTGCAGATACTATTGTATTTTATTGGCATGTTCTATTTTTTCTATTTTTTGTTTTGGTCTTATTCCGATTATTCTAAGGTAAGGTTGTGGCTTATAAAATTCCTGAGTACCATCAGGAATAACACTCTATTTTATTTGCTTACTAGTTAAGTCATGAAAGAAAGATTCAATGAAGCATCTTGTTCTGTTTTTCAACTTAGTCTGGCTTTTGATTCCCCATTTGCATCTAAATAAATGAGGACTTTATAACTGAGCATGCAAAGGGGCCAGGAACTCTGTGTAGTCCGTACTTGGAATGAGTCCCATTCAGCTTTTCCTTTTCCCACCATTCCTCCTCTTGTAATCATTGCATTTTACTGTGGCTTAGTGGGATGATTCCCTTTTCACCTCATCCAGTTAGGGGCTCATGCTTTGTCTCAGTGTTATTCTTCCAGGATTTCTTTCTTTTCTTACTTAGGTTATTATGGAGACAACTGTGCCAACGTGTGCTCCCTTAACCCTTGTGAACATCAAGCTGTGTGTGCCCGCAAGCCCAGCTCATCCCATGGCTACACTTGTGAATGTCCTGAGAACTACTTTGGGCCCTACTGTGAGAACAAGTGAGTTACCTAATGCTACTGTATGAAGGGGTATATTTCTGTATGGTTACTTACATGTGTGTCTGATAAACTGCTCTTAAATTCATGTTTTTGTAGGTAGAAGCTTCCATCACTTCAAAGCTTCCATCATTACAGGCTACTTTTGTGTATTGTCCTCCTGCGCAAGCATATAATGTAGTAATATTGCCTGATGATTTATTTGCACTGTGGTTGTAATAAGTCCTGTGATCTTTTTGTGACAGACTTGCTCAGCCCTGCCCACGTGGATGGTGGGGACACCCTATTTGTGGACCCTGCAATTGTGATGTCAGCAAAGGCTTTGACCCTGACTGCAACAAAACAAATGGAGAATGTCACTGCAAGGTGGGCTTATGACTTGTTGTTCCTAGATTGGGTTGGTATTGCAGGCTGATGCCTGTGGATAATGAAAGAGGGTGCAGAGGTATTGATTGGATGGTTGATTAATCAGTGATATATAATGCTGTGTTCATATAGTTGTTGGCTTGGGGGAATGGTTTTTAGACTTCCTTACCTTAAGATTCTTTTCTATAAAATTTGTTTTGATACCCTTGATCAGGGTAATGTGAAACATGTTCCAGTGTATGTTCACTGTGTGTATGGCTCTGGTCTTGCTGGATTTGAGACATTGTCCCACTTGAATTGGGAGATTATGTTTTTCGAAATTATTTAACATTTGGAGGGATTGTGGAAAACCAATTCTGGTAGTCCAGTTGTCCTGCATGGAAACCTATCTACTGATAGAGATCTTCTCATTGAAAAAAATGATAAATTTACAAGAAATTCCAGTGTTCCTTTAAATGCAGTTTGAAAATTATTAATTTAAGACAGTGGTTTCCAACTTTTTTTAAAAACCACTTTGACCGGGAATCACTTTGACAGGGACCACTCTCTAACATTAGTACCAAAAGGGTTATGAATCAGTTTTTGGTCAACTTTAGATTTGGTTATTCGTGGTGCTGATAGACCACATCAGCTCTAGTTTCTGATACAGAACATATGCCATTCAGCAGAATCATAGAATCATAGAGTTGGAAGAGACCTCATGGGCCATCCAGTCCAAAAAGCAGGAAAATTGCATTCAAAGCACTCCCGGCAGATGGCCATCCAGCCAGTATTCGCCATCTGCTCGCTCACAGAAAACCATATTTAATAAGCCTCAGCACTATAACAGGGTTTCGCAAGACCAGTTGCTCTTGTAGCAACAGTGTAGTAATGGTGAGGCTGTGGACCATATTTTAGTTCTTGCGGACCACTGGTGGTCTACGGACTACAGGTTGGGAACCACTGGTATAAGAGGCAGAGATCTGTTCACGGAAGCTCATTAGGTGGCTCACAGCATTCTCATGTCACAGTGCCCAAGATTTAGCATAATATGTATATATAGGCAACAACAAATAAAAACAAATCTGTTCTTTATGCTAGTATTCTTTATCCTGTTCTTTATCCCCATACAGTTGGGTGAGATTCTGAAACTTTGCTTCTATTTTCAGTTACTATTTTTGTTATTGTTGTTACATCATAAAATTAATTTAATTTCTATTTGTCCTGTTGTCTAGACTTGGAATAGTGATTGGTATTAATTTGATAAGTTCACACAAGCCAGTTTCAGAAACCATGTTTTGAAGTTGTATTATCTGAACACAACCTAGGTTAATTTTTACTTGCACTTTGTAATTCCAAATATTATAGTTAAGCAAAAGTGAATGCATTTGAACTTCTTCCAAATCTTGTAGAGATGGGGAACATGCACCAGGTTCATTACAGCTCATTCCTTCTCATGTGCATAATGCTAAACCATGGTTTCATGTGGTGTATGAACACAGCCATATTCTGTGTCAGCTTATGATAAGTTATAGAGTTGTTACAAGTATGAGTTAGATCAGAAAAAAATAGCTGTAATCATAATAGTGCCTGAAGAATGTGCATCCTTAACAGTTTACTATTAATAGATACTTGTAGAATCATTAATGTGGATATAGGTATTGTCACTGGCTTTAACTATTATGGGAGATGACTTTAGTACTGAGATAGCCAGGAAAGTAATATTCCTCTCAACAATTTTTGTGAATGTTTCATTCCTGCTTCTTTGGATTTGTATGTCTTTTGTTGTTCTACAGGACAACCACTATCGACCATTGGACAGTGCCATGTGTTTGCTCTGTGACTGTTATCCCACAGGCTCACTGTCCCGTACTTGTGAACCTGAGACTGGATTGTGTTCCTGCAAGCCTGGTGTCATTGGACGCCGCTGTGATCGTTGTGACAACCCATTTGCAGAAGTCACTGTTAATGGCTGTGAAGGTCAGTAGTATTTCCTTGGACAGAGAGTAGAATTGGGGTTTCATTACCAAGCTTAGCCAAGGAGGAACAGTTGGAGGCCACAGAACCCATGGAAAGAAAGGGCAGATGAGGCAAAATCACTGGATTTGTCTCTGGCTGAATATATGAGGTAAATATCAGGTCCTGTTCATACTACACAGTTATAGTTCTGTGATTTCGCATTAAATGTTATATAGACAGCTAGGACTGGGGGGGGGGGGGTTGAGAATGGGCATTCAGAATTCTCAGCCAGAGAGCTCTAGTGTTCTATAGGCTCCAAGATTTTGTTGGATGCCATTATGACAATTAAAGTGGAATCATAAATGTATTACTGTTTAGTGTGAAATGATTCTAGTAATCATTTTAAGAACATAAGAGTCTGCTTGGGTCAGAAGAAAACATCTATCTAATCCAATAAATTGCCAGTTAGAAACTAGTAGAGAGAGACGGCTTGCTCCTAATACTAAGGGTGCACTATGTACTCATTGAAAACAGAAGCTGTTGATAGCTTTATACTTTCTGGGTTTCCCAGGCCCTGAAAGGAGTAAATTCCACAGTTAACCCATGAGCTATGCAAAGAAGTGCTTCTTTTTACTTATTCTGAATATTTCATCATTCACCTTCGTTAAATTGGTTTGGATTTTAGTGTTATGAGGAAAGGAGGAAAACGTCATCTTAGCTATTTTCCCCACTCTATGCCTAATTTGCATTCCTCTTTCACATTCTCTCCTTTTTTGCCCATTTTTAAACCACAAACCACAAAAAAGAAGTCACTCTTTCCCATCTAAACCTACAGACGTGCATTTATAATTAAAATACAGGCTAAAATCATGTATCAGGTATTTAGTTAAGTATAAGTCACTGGCTTATTATATGATGTTACAGTGTTCCTGCTGCTCTCTTGGTCGGAAAGCCTGGAAAACACTTCTTTTATAAACATAAATAATCCATTAATGGCCTCCTTTAGTAAAAAGGAATACCCTCCAACAGTCTTCCATGGGGAGAGTGGTGGGAAAAGAGCAATGTCATGTGATAAATTTAAGGCAAAGATTATGTTTTCCTGCTTTTGACTGCCTAGTGTGATCAACTCCTGAGTTAAGTATACATAACTAAGGGTGCCTCTACATATGCCACTTAATCCAAGTCTCATCCAGACTAGCAATACTCGGGAACAGCCTCAGGAGTGGTGGTAGGGCAGTCCAAACAATCCAGTGGTGCCTAAACTAGTTTGGTACTTTTGGACAATCACCTTACCTTGGCTGTCCCTTGTCACAACTGCCAGACTGCCACAGAGCTCTGAATTATACCTGCTCATCACCAAGTGCCTTTGCTGACACCAGCAAAGGTGCTATCATAACCAGGGAGATGGTGGGCCACAGCACAATCCCCATCTTTTCCCCTAGTTGTGTAGCATCCAGCTATGCCCAGGGTCTCTCCAGAGCTCCATGGAGATGGAAGGGTGACATAGGATTGATCCATCCCCCTTTCCCCACACTGCAGAATGCAGGGGGAAAGGGATGGTAGCAGTGGGCCATGTGGACCAGTTCAGATTAGAGCTGGTCTAGCTGTTCATACTAACCCTGAAGTGTAGGGCTCCTCCAATGTTTCATCGAAGCTCTTTGAACATTTATTGACTCCCCCCAACTGGTTTTACCCCACATTATGAATCATAAGTCCCTTATGACAGCCTCTGAATGTCCAAGAGCGATTTCTGGTCAAACTCAGAGTTTTGGGCCAGTGGAGAGAGGCCCTCAATAGCTGATTAAAGATTCCAGATATTTCTATTGTTCTCTTCTACTGAGATGCTGAAAACAATACAGTGCAATGCAGTTAAGTAGTTAATGATTCAAAGCAGTATTAAGCAACATTGTCAAAAGCAATCAATAGTATAAAACCTTTTGAAACAGATAGTTTTAACACTGTAAGCTTGGAAGCGTGGTCTGTTTTCCTAATCATCGAATAATCCTTGCCTATAGCAGAGGTAATGTGTTTAAGGAAAGATTCCAGTAGCACATTGAAAACAAACTTGCATGGCATTTCTTATTTTAGGCATTTTAGTTAAGCTACATAGAGATTATATATATTCATAAACTGTCTGTTTTGCCTTGCAGTGAATTATGATAGCTGTCCACGTGCCATTGAAGCTAACATTTGGTGGCCACGCACCCGTTTTGGCTTGCCTGCAGCTGCGTCTTGTCCAAGGGGATCTGTTGGTAATGAACCACCTTTGAGATTCTGGTTACATACACATAATCTCTTCAATTGTTACATTGGATTTATATGAACATAGCCTTGTTTTTGTGAATTCTTGAGACCAAGGAGATTTCTATCACTATCTCATGTACTGTATGTTTCTTTAAAAGAAAAAACAACCCGTATTTACGCGAGTCTAATGTGCACCTCAATTTTCAAAACCCTGAATCCCCAAAATGTATTTATATTACACAAATATAATGCACACCCTCATTTTGGGAAGGCCATTTAGTCAGAAAAGGTGATCATTAGATTTTGGTAAATACGGTATCTCATTTGCCTACAAAGTGTGTTTCACAAATAATAGAAACAATAAGTATTAACAAAAAGCAACAGTGAATCTGGTGGCACTATAATTATACTATGACATATCTTTTCAAGTGACTCTTCTCTTCTGTCAACCTCCAGGTACTGCTGTACGGCACTGTGATGAACACAAGGGCTGGATGGCACCCAACCTGTTCAACTGCACCTCTCTGACTTTTGCTCATCTCAAGGGCTTTGTAAGTGCTTTCCTCTCATTTTCGGCTTTACTCAGAACCAAGCCAGAAATATGTGAGCTTGCTTCTTTGCATATATTTGTGTAGGTGTCAAGCAGGGCATTATCTCCATTAGTTTACAGAAATTATAATAGTAATGCTTTGTTTCATTGATCTCAAGATTCCTTTACAAACTCTCCAGGATCATTTGGTAAACCAATAACTGCCCCTTGACTATAGGATTAAGACGAGATGTTGAAAGCTTTGCAGCTGTTTCTCTGGCCCTGTATTCACAATATTCCCTGTATGGTCAGAAGGAGGGTTAGCAGTTTTCTCATTGGGTGTATTAACACTACAGAACAAATGCAGTTCGACGCCACTTTAACTGCCATAGCTCAATGCTAGTGTATCATGGCAATTGTAGTTTTACAAACTGTTTAGCCTTCTTTGCCAGAGAGTGTTGGTGCCTCACCAAATTAGTTCTCCGGATTCCATAGCATGAAGCCACGTGAATTAAAGTGGTGTCAAACTGCATTAATTCTACAACGCAGATGCACCTATTGCCAACTGCAAGTCATTGACTGGACAGATCATATTAAATGGATAGTGACACAAATTGTTCTGATTTATGAAGAAATGTTATTAAATTGTTTAATTTTTATGGTTTTATAATCAATTTACAGTGCATTGTTTTTGCTTTGATACTAGCCATGATGATATATGATCAGTGCAAATACACACGCGCGCACACACACGCACAATTTGTACCGACTTTGTTCCTCAGCCCCCCCCCCCCCACCATATATTTAGATTTTGTTATATTAATTTTTGTCACATTTCCCACCATGTTGTCAAAATACTGAGTGGCTAACAGGATCATTTGTAGTTGGCATTAACATGCAAATTATTATATGAACTGAACTGGGCAATGGTAAATATATTATTTCATATTACAAATACTTTTCAAACACAAATTTGAACTGCACATTCATCACTTTTGTGCAGATTCTTAGCTCTAGTGAGAGGCCATGCAAGGCACTAATGCCTTGTATTCTAGCCACTGTGTGGTAGCTTTACTCAGCCTTTTACAATTATGGAGATTTAACAAACAGTTACCTTGCATTTCAGACCTTATCATTTAGTTATAAAGACTAGAAATTGGAGAGTGGATGCATTCTGTTATTAGCTCTAAAAACTATGCTTTCATATTTCATCTGTAGTAGCACAGAACCAGGATGTAACAAGTCAGCGCAGTTACGATCAATGCTATTTCACAGCAAGGGTCTGAAGATAGCACTTGATTAGTGATTCTGTTCTAAGTGTCTGGTACTGAATGCCTTTGTCCTGCTTGCGGAGTAGGCAGAGAAGCTATTGCGGAATGAATCAATTCTGGATACAGAACAATCTCAGCGAGTGGCTCTCCAACTTCGCAATGCTACACAGAACACAGCCAGATTCTTTGGTAGTGACATCAAGGTGGCTTATCATCTCTCAGCACAACTTCTCAAACATGAGAGCACCCAAGAAGGCTTTGGCTTGGCAGCTACGCAGGATGTGCACTTCACTGAGGTATATCCTTAGCCTGAAATTCACATGCAGTCATTGCATGTTGTGGTGTGCTTTCAAGTTGACTCCAGTTCATGGTGACCTAACAGACGGTTTTCTTGGCAATATTTATTAAGGGAAGGTTTGCCACTGATGTCCTCCTAGGCTGAGGTAGTGTAACTTGCTAAGGTCACTTAGTTGGTTTCCATAGCTTATCAGAGATTCATTCTTTGCTCTCCTTGTGTCTTATTTTGACTGCCATACCACTACACCATATTAACTATCACAAAGCCATGTCAAAATAACAGCTATTCATGGAGGAAGCTAGCAAATTGAGCACTAGTACACAGAACAGCTTGTTGTTGTTGCAGTTTCATAGAGTTGCTGTAGCGGCACCTAGCTATCTAGTGTGATATGGGGTATCCAAAGCAAGTGGCAAAGCAGAAAATATATGGTAAACATTCTGTTGTCATGTGTTGGAATACTGCCCAAGGCTGTGCTTGTAAGACACTAAGAGAGGAAGAAAGGAGGCAGGTTCAGGTCATCTTGAGCCATATGATTCCTGGCACCATTTGGGTTTAGAGTCATCTGTGTTGGCCTATGACAACTGTATTTCATTATCAGGCTTGATAATTCCCCTGGCCTAGATCTCAACTAAGAAGAGCATCTACGCCTAGATAAAGACCATGTTCTCAGTTGTACTGGAAAATACCATGAGTACCAAAGTAAGTCTGATCTGAAGAATTTCACAGTCAGTATTCCGTCCCACTAGACAATTGCAATTGCTTGTCCTTGCTGTAAATCCTAAAGAGAACTCCCCATCCTGTTGTGTTGCACTTCGGAGTAATATCTACTTCCAGTGGTTTCTCATTGCCCTTTTTCCTTTGTTCTGTAGAATCTACTCAAAGTTGGCAGTGCCCTTTTGGACAACAGCAACAAGCGTCACTGGGAACTGATTCAACAGTCAGAGGGTGGTACAGCGCAGCTGCTAAAGCACTTTGAGGACTATGCCAGCACTCTGGCCCAGAACATGCGCAAGACGTACTTGAACCCCTTCACCATCATTACACCCAATATTGGTGAGAGACTAATAATCAGGACCTTCTTACTTAATGATATTTTAGTTGTTTAACTGTAGTTTTTCATTAGTCAATCAAAATTTCAAGTATTTAATGTGACTAAGGACCCCTGTGGCAATACAGTAGGCAAAATGCCTTGATATCTGCTATATATATATATATATATATATATAAATAAATAAAGGAAGTTTTGGTTCCAGGGACCCGAGGTACATCACCCACCCACAAAAACACCACAAAAACAACAGAACACCCCCAAAAGATCCCCCCAAAAAAACCATTACCACGCATGCGCAAAAAACCCGACACACAAAATGGCTGCCAAAAAAACATCACAATACCGACCACACACTCCAGGACCCGGCCCCGTGCCACCGCCACTGACACCAAGGAAACCACATCATCCACGCATACCATCGCCCTCACTACTCACTCACCGTGTGCCGGGCCCTTCCTAACCGCCTCCTCCACCGCCTCCCAGCCACTCCTGGACCCGGGCCAGGTGGCCAGCGCCATGCCCACCTCCTCCGCAGCCTTCTCAACCTCCTTCGCCGCCTCACAGCCACTCCCGGATCGCACGGCCAGCGTCAACCCCCCCCGCCGCTTCCCAGCTGTTCCTGGACCCTAGCCGCGCGCACGGAGGGGGCCATGGCACCGCCCGCGCCGCCCGGGGCCAGGAGCGGCTACGAGACGGCGGAGGAGGCCGAGGAGCACCACCCGCGCAACACGGGTCCAGGTGCGGCGCCCGGGTCCGGAAGAGGCTGGAAAGGGCAGGCCGAGAACACACCGGAGGAGGTGGCTGCGGCGCCGCCCGCGCAACCCGGGACCAGGAGCGCCTCTGAGACGGCTTCCCACGACCATGAGACTACACTTCCCAGAAGACTCCGCACGGCCACTTCCTCCTCACTGGCAAGGAGGGCGGAGAATGGCCAGTGCAGGAATTGCCCGTGCAGGGCCTTCTGGGAAGTGTAGTCCCGTGGCCGTGCCCGATTCCTCCACCGCAACTAGGCCCTCACCTCACAAAGACACAGGCAATCGGTAGCCCGCCCGGCTACCCATCAAGACCCGCAAGTGAGTCCCGCCACCAGGAAAGGGGAGAAGGGCGAGGGACACGGGGGGGAGGACATAGTCATTCTCTCCTGACGTTTCTCCCCATCTATGGATAAAGGCATCCTCAGAGGAGCTGGGGAGGTCTGCCGCAAAACACTCACAAACAGGGGAACTCCATACAAGAAAACACCAGGGACAGCTAATCACCTCCCAACAAAGGATCCTACTCAAACAGCACCCAGTCACACCTTGAAACTACAAAGCCATTCTGTGCAGATCAAGGTGGCCCACTTCAACATTCCCTCTTCCCTCCAACACACAACAGTTCTTTCTTTCTCCCACCCTGGACATTATTCTACGCGTATGTCCACCCCATTTTCCTTCCTTTCCTCTCCTTCTTTACCTTTTCCTACATTTCCTGTCCACCAGACTACGCCACTACAACGCATAACAAGTATAAAACAATAATACCAACACAAAACACTATACACACCTAACACAACCTTGCGCCTCAAAAACATGGGCACAGCATTATATACACTGCCATAGCAAAATGATATCCTTATATGAAATAGCAAAATTGAGGTTTGCTTGTTTTGGAGCTATATATATATATATATATATATATATATATATATATATATATCTCCAAAGCTATTGGTGGAAAAATCATCAATATAGAGGGCTATCTACACTGCTGAATGTTCAGAATATTGTGCCCTTTTCCTAGGAAAGGGAAATATGTGATGCAGAAAAGCTGGGGAGTTGTAAGCTTGCATTCAATTGGTTTGTTGTCTAATGAAGATTATGTCTCTACCTATTCTTGATAGTTATTTCTGTTGTGAGACTGGAGAAGATGAACTTTGCTGGTGCAAAGCTACCTCACTATGAAGCACTCCGTGGCGAGAAGCCTGCAGATCTGGAAACTACAGTTATCCTCCCTGAAAGTGTCTTCAAGGCTTCAGAAGGAAAACGTGAGTTTGATGCTTTTGGTCAAAGTCCCTTGAAAACGTAAATAAGCCTGAGAAGAGCAGACCATTTTACCCAAGTCTTACTTTCATGTTTGACCCTGGCTGTGGACAGTTAGGAATCATTAACAGGATAATAGGTAATCCTGAATTATATTAGTGCTTTTCAGAAAATTAAATGCTAAACTAATTTTCCTGCCATGTCAACCTTGCACTAAAGTCTTTATTCAGATCTGGTATATGTTTAGCAACTTATCTTGAAAGGGATAAGAAAGATTTCTTATATCAGTTGCAGATATATGCAGGAAAAAAGTTATTCGGAGAGTTTGATTGTTATTGGCAGAATTTGTAGAAACAAAGTTTGTATAGCAGGTGGTTGATTCAAATTAATACTGAATACCACAACTGGGGCCAAAGTAAACATACGTGTTTTTGATGAGCTTTTCTGTATAAGAGGATTTTCTTCCCTAATGTAAAGTAGCCGCTAGGAGGCTAAAACAGAAATTAAAGTACAAGTGTAGGGAGGTCTTATTTTAGCCTTTCTTTTCCTGTTGTACAGTATGTTTAAAATTCCACTTTCCTATGACTTTCTCTCCCCGCTATAACTTCCCACATGAACAGGAAAATGTATAGGACATTATAACTGGGCAAATTTCAGGCCTTCCCAGAATTTTCTGCTCTGAATTTTTTTACTTGTCTGGATGTCTCTTATTTTAAAACATGATAGAAAGACAGATAATAGAATTCAATGAGGAATACAAAAAGGAGACTAGGACAGAGGAGGATGAATGCTAGGGACTGAGGAACTTTCAGCAGAGCCAGGGAGAATTGTTTTGCTTTCCTTAGATTCAACCTGATGCTAAATTAAGAGTCAGATCCCAGGTCACCTTGTTGATGATCATTTTAAAAAGTTGAAGTTACAGTCCACATGGGAGTAAACTAAAGGCAGAGCTAGTAGCCCTACTAAGAAATTAGTCATAATCATACTTTAAAGCTTTCTTTGTTAGATGAGAGGAGTCATATCGAGAAAGAAGCAGGGCTGAGATATGATCACCAAGAGCAAGCAGTTCTCTGGACAAAGCCAATAGCAACAGTGATTGATCCAAATAGTGTCCAACCAGAGTGTATTTTGATGGATGTTGCATGCTGATATAACACTGTGCTGTGTTTTGGGCTATGCTTCTCAATCACTGACTTAAAAGAGGAAGGGAAATGGCATAACACAGAAGCAATACCAAGCATAAATCTCTGCTGGAAGTAAAGTCCATAAAAATATCCTACAGTTGAAGGAACCAGACTTATTGAGACACTACTTTGGGGTTGTTTTGGAGAAAAGCATGGTATAAAACTGAAAATAAAGAAATGCCTCTTGTAACTAAGTAAACACGTCCTTAAAAATAGAGGATCTATCCTGGTTTGACTTGCTTCTATGGAAGAGTAAAATTCAGCTCCGTGTTCCATGCTGATTTTTCAGACTCTTCTGTGCCCAATGCCAAGCATCTTCCTGGCTCTAGTGATGAAGACGGACCTGCCCTGATGACAAGACAGAAGAGGCATCCGGATCTGAGTGAGGGCCAGGCCATTGCCAGTGTGATCATATACCGTACTCTGGCAGGTCTGCTTCCAGAGCAGTATGACACAGATAAGCGAAGCCTGAGGTAATATCCTCTCCTCTCTGACAAAACTCCACACACTCATCAGAGGGCATATGAGCTCCTTAGACACTCAAGAAAGAGATATGTAGTACCCCAAAGAGAGTTGTATTAAATTCCTCTGCTATCCATATCATGGTCCAATCTATATTGGCTGAAGGGATAAGATTTCATATATTTGGAACCTTAACAACCTTTAAACAGTTTCCTGTCATCCTGTCTACCAAATAGAAGATCTCCAGTGTTAAATGAGGACAGGAACATGGTGATGATGACAATATTGTCTTGGTGTTTGGTGCTAGAAAACAATGGGTTGCAAAACTAAATAAGGCTGAACTGTACGCATAGAAGAAATGAGGATGTGATTTAATATGGATCATGTGTTCTCATAGAGTCCCCAAGCGCCCCATCATAAACACCCCCGTAGTGAGCATCAACATTCATGACAACGATGCATTGATGCAACGAGCCCTCGAGAAACCTATTACGGTGCAATTTCGGCTGTTGGAAACTGAAGAGCGCACCAAGCCTATCTGTGTTTTCTGGAACCACTCCATTCTGTAAGTTTCACATGCTGAATGACAAATCCAGAAGTTTATTTTGGGAAGGGAAATGCATTCGGTGGCTTTGTAAAGCCAAATGAGTGGACACTGACTCTGTTGTTTTTTATCAGCTTAAGTGGGACTGGTGGCTGGTCAGCTAAAGGTTGTGAGGTTGTCTTCAGGAATGAGACCCACGTCAGCTGCCAATGTAACCATATGACCAGCTTTGCTGTCCTGATGGACATTTCTCGCAGAGAGGTGAGACAAGTAGGGACCCATTTCTAGGAAGTGTGTGAATAGGTGATGGCGAAAGGGGAAAATGTAAAGAGGGGCCTGGGGCTGAGGCTTTCATCCCTCAGGGATGGAAGAATATGACATAAAGAGCTAAATTCATGTCTTCTGGGTGTGTCTACAAATAAACCTTCTCTTTCTATCAGAATGGTGAGATTTTGCCCTTGAAGACCATCACATATGCCTCCATTGCTGTGACTTTGGGTAGTCTTCTGCTCACTTTCCTCTTCCTGGCTGGCTTAAGAGTCCTGCGATCCAACCAACAAAGCATCCGCAAGAATCTTGTGGTTTCACTGTTTCTCTCTGAACTCGTTTTTCTTCTGGGCATCAATCAGGCTGACCTTCCAGTGAGTTTCAGGGGTGATGCTGATAATAGTAGTGGTAGTGATGGTGAAAGAAGGGAAGTTTTAGGAGGAAGGTAGGAAATTTGGCTGAATAGAGCCAGATTATGAGGTCAATCATAGCCATACCTGGCAGCACCAAGAAGGTATATGCTTTAGTATTGGGGCCCTTTGCTGACAACTCTGAGGGGTACTAAAAGAGTGGTGCAACGCTATCTAGTGTCAGCCATGTCTTTCCTCATGTGGATACCTCTGAGACTGACAAGAAATGTCAGCTAAACTGCCTTAATGCTGTTTGTGGGGCTAGGAGACAGAGACTGGGGATTGTGATAATATGTAGCCACCGGGGAGTTTCCTTTTCACTTGGGTATTTGTGACTATTGAGACTGAACTCTCTAACTCAGGCATCCTTAAACTGCGGCCCTCCAGCTGTTTGGGCCTTCAACTCCCAGAATTCCTGACAATTGAACAAGCTCATTAGGGCTTCTGGGAGTTGGAGACCCAAACAGCTGGAGGGCTGCAGTTTGAGGATGCCTGCCCTAACTCCTCTCCCTTCTTCCTCTTGTCCCATGCCAGTTTGCCTGCACTGTGATTGCCATCTTGCTGCACTTTCTCTATATGTGTACCTTTGCCTGGGCACTGCTAGAAGCACTGCATATCTACCGCATGCTGAGTGAGGTGCGTGACATCAACTATGGACCCATGCGATTCTACTACATGGTTGGCTGGGGTGTGCCAGCATTCATCACAGGTAGGGGCTTGTACCAAACATTACTTAGATTCTTGCTCATGACTATTGTGATGAACTTTATGAAACCTTAGTTTAGCAAACGCATAGGATGGCAAATGACTTTGGGCTCTGTTTGCACTGTATGGACATCTGAAAACCAAGTCAAGCTAGGCATAGACAAACCAGCCCAGACTATAACTGAGGTAGAACTTGATTCAACCCTACAGAGCTACATTTTGGACCCCTCAGTTGTAGACCTGCTGTTCCTATTGTAAGCTGTAGTTATAGTTATAGTGATGATCCTCTGAGTGATGAAGTTACAAAAGAAAGATTTCCCCCTTTGCTGATGAAATCCTTTTTTAGGACTTGCTGTGGGTCTGGATCCAGAAGGCTATGGGAACCCAGACTTCTGTTGGCTGTCCATCTATGATACTCTGATCTGGAGCTTCGCTGGACCCATTGCTTTTGCTGTTGCAGTGAGTAGAGCGATACAAGGGATCGGGGCAAGGAGGTACACGATTACCAAGTCACACAAAAGTGATATGATCTCATGGGAATACATTGTAGGACTTAGAAGAAACAAGTAAAAGGAATGTCTGCCTGTCCTTATACTCCATATATTTTCCAAGCTTCATTATACAGGGAGTTAATTGGGGGTTTTTTTCAAGGCTTGGAAGGATCAGAGTATTGCAGAGGAATAGGGCTGACAGTGGCTTTAATGGCTTGGAAATGTTCCAGGCCTGGGAGGATGTTGGAGAAACTGGAAAGAAGACTTGCTCTAAACTATCTTCTCTCTTCTTTCACACAGATGAGTGTCTTCCTCTATGTTCTTGCCACCAAGGCCACTTGTGCTGCTCAGCAACAGGGGTTTGAGAAGAAAGGCACAGTGTGAGTCTGGTATTGCTTATATTCTACTCTACTTATGGCCCACTGTGAGAACCCAACAACTCCATTACCTGCACCATCCTGCCACTTCTTTTGAAGCTTGGTCTCTCTTGCCGCTTGCCTACTCCCTGAATATCCCCAATTCCCCATCATCATATTCATTACACAGCTGCCCCCCTACTGTAAACATTTATTCATTTACAGTTGGACTTCCACAGTTGTGGGTTTAACCTTTGCATATTCGATTATTTTTGGGTTTGGTTAATATGCTCCCTCTAGGAATCTTTAGGTCCTCTAGTGTGACTTTGTTTAAGTTTAACCACTAGAATCATCTACATAATCTATAATAATAATAGATTACCTCAATTATTATAGGGCAAGGTGAAAAGGTTAGCCTTAGGTCTTGCTTGAACTTGGTGAAAAAGACACTGAGACAGAATTCTACAGATTTCGGGAGGCCGCCACTAAGGAGGCTGTGCACATTATGTCATCTTACTCATCCTCCCCAGTGCTACAGGTCCTGCCATTCCATCTTTTATGATGTTGCATCAGCTCACTTTTCCTTTTATGATCTGCAACTCACTGGCACACTCAGTGCTAGTTCATCCCAGTGCTTGATGCTTTATAACCATTCTTGTGAGCATTGTTGGATCCCTTTTACAAAGTAAAGCCCATGTAAGAAAAAGACAAAGCCCGGGCTGCTCTCCAAATTTTCATACTTGGAAACCAAGTAGAGGAAATGATATGAGATTAGGATCTGTTGTAAGCTAGGAAATGGAGGTCAGGCCTGGTTTATGACAGGAGGTTTTGGAGGTTCTGCATGAATGAGAATTCATTGTCTGTGTTCCTTCTCAATTGTAGTTCCGGCCTCCGCTCAGGCTTTGTCTCCCTGCTGCTGATCAGTGTCACTTGGTTGCTGGCCCTGCTGTCTGTCAACAGTGATGCCATTCTCTTCCACTACCTCTTTGCTGGCTTCAACTGTCTCCAGGTATAGTTGGCACAGGGGAAATGAGCGCCCCTTTGAGGAGATAAAGTGGGGTTTACAACAACAACTACTACTACTACTACTACTACTACTACTACTACTATTGTGGGAGATGGAGCCGGTGGGGAGTCTTCAGAGATTAGTCATATTTGCCCAATGTACAGTGGGAAGTGTCCCTTCTCTTTTATGCACAAAGGCATTGTCCTTTGATAGCATTGCCAAATGCCTTCCTTTAATTGTGCAAACAGTACAGAAGTCCATTTTGGAAATAAGTCCCATTAAGTTCGGCAGATCTTACTCCCAGCTAAGCATGTACAGAATTTCAGTTTACATTTCTATTTCACCATTTTCTTTCCCTTTTCCATAAACACAGGTTTGTTTTAGTCTTACTGAGGACTCCTGCCAAAACTGTAACTCAGTTAAAAAGATTTTCATGTGGCCTTCTGGGCACAGCCGGTCTCTGTGCTTCACTTAGCATGTCTACATGGTAGAAGTCAGTTCAGTTGAACGCAGAGCTGTAGCCGCAATGCTTTAGAGGTTTTAAAGGGAAATATACACATACTTGGAGGCTAGGAGTGATGATTATTAGACATGACGGCTAAGGAAATCTCCCTCTTCAGATGCACCATGCTACAAATTTCTATTTGACTGTGGCCACGAGAGGCTACATCACCTGAGTTAGCAGAGAATGCAACATTTTTCCTCTGTAGCTGCTTTTCTGAAGCTTTTTTGTTATGGGAAACACAATCCTTGACTAATTGGAACTTTGGCTTGATCCAACAGATCTCTTGACATTTGAACACACTGTGGGCTTGGGATTGGGAACAAATGGGTTGTAAGAAAGCAGCAATGCGATGGGAGGTAGAAAGCAGGCTCTGCAAATTAGATTACAAATTTCCTTTAATGCTGTATCAAAGTTTTATGAATTTTATTTTATTTTCCCTTGACAGTCTTGATTGCACTTTGGATAGTCTAAAACAGGCATGGGCAAACTCTTAAGCAGCTGAGGGTGGAAAGGAAGGGGCCTGAGGCTGTTAGGAATTGTGGGAGTTGAAGTCCAAAACACCTGGAGGGCCGGAGTTTGCCCATGTTTGGTCTGAAAGCTCTGAGGTCATAATTCATTTGATCTCCTTTGTTTCTTTAACAGGGCCCTTTGATTTTCCTCCTCTGTGTCATCCTATGCAAAGAAGTTAGAAAGGCTCTCAAATCCAGTTGTGGCAAGAAGCATGGCACAGACCCCACACTCACGACCAAATCTACCTTGACAGCTGTAAGTGTTGGTGGAAGAACATCCCAGCAGCCTTATAAACAAAACACTGTGTCAGACACTGATGGATATGACAAGAAGGGGTTTTCACCTGAAGGCATATTGTAAATTCTGTACCTAGAAAAGCAGGAGTTAGCAAGCTGTTATGTATTATTACAATTAAAAAATTTATGAGCAGGTGCATGTTTCTTCTAATTTATTGTGCTTTAGCTATTTTTATGGAAAGACCATGAAATGATGGAAGACATCTTTGAATACTGAAAGTCCTATACAACCCATGCCCCTGATTTCAGGAGGCACACCTTTTCACACCTTTCTTCATATCCTCAAGGCAACCCACAGGCCTAGGAATTTTGAACTCTTTTTTTTAAACCAAACATTTATTTGACCTAAAGTGTCCTTTCTGCCTTCTGAGCAATTTTGTCATATTTTGGGCTCAGCTGTTTCAGGCTGAAGTGACTTTTTTTGAAGCCAGGAGTGACTTCATGTTGTCTCCTGGTTTTAAAAAGGCCTTTCTAGATCTAAAGTAGCAGAGAGGCAACAACAAAAATGAAATCCTCCACACCAGTGGTTCTCAATCTGTGAGTCCCCAGATGTTTTGGCCTTTAACTCCTAGAAATCCTAACAGCTGGTACACTGGCTGGGATTTCTGGGAGTTGTTGGTCAAAACACTTGGGGACCCACAGGTTGAGAACCACTGTTCCACACCATAGAGCAGGGGTGGGCAATTACCGGCCCTCCAGGTGTTTTGGACTTCAACTCCCAGAAATCCTAACAGCTGGTAAACTGGCTAGGATTTCTGGGAGTTGAAGTCCAAAACACCTGGAGGGCCGGTAATTGCCCAACTCTGCCATAGAACAAAGGCCACCCTTGGGCACATCCCCGAGGATGTTTTCTGGCTTTCAGTGTTTCTAAAATCTCCAGAATGATTTTTTTCTAGTGATTATTAACTGGAGGAGAAGGCCTTCCATAGAGAGCACATGGAGTGGACCTGAGAAATGAAATGGGCGTGGGAGGAATGGAAAGTATTTTGTCTCCCTGCTGTTTGGAGCTTCCTTCCCACTAACTGCAGTGATTTCTCTAGGCTTATAACTGCAACAATACCTATGTGGATGGGCAGCTCTACCACACACCCTTTGGAGACTCCACTGGCTCCTTGCACAGCACTGTCCGCTCAGGCAAGAGCCAACACAGCTACATCCCTTTTGTGCTCAGGTAATTCTAATGCAGTGTTTCTCAACCTTCCTAATGCCGCGGCCCCTTAATACAGTTCCTCATGTTGTGGTGACCCCCAACCATAACATTATTTTTGTTGCTACTTCATAACTGTAATTTTGCTCCTGTTACGAATCGTAATGTAAATATCTGATATGCAGGATGTATTTTCATTCACTGGAGCAAATTTGGCACAAATACCTGATTTGAGTACTGGTGGGGTTGAGGGGGATTGGTTTTGTCATTTGGGAGTTGTAGTTGCTGGGATTTATAGTTCATCTACAATCAAAGAGCATTCTGAATCCCACCAATAATAGAATTGGGCCAAACTTTCCACACAGAACCCCAATGACCAACAGAAAATACTGGAGGGATTTGGGAGGAATTGACAGTGATTTAGGGGAGAGTACGCCTGCTCTCCCCTCCTTGCTTGGAGCCTCAGAAATAGCCCTCCCCTTGGCTGAGAGGCGAGCCAATCACAGAACGAAGAAGGGCTTTTCTTGAGAGGATTCGCCATCTGTTTCCAAAAAGGAAGGGAAGGATAGGGGGAGAGATCTTCAGCTTACTCTTCCAAAGGGGTTCCTAAGACCATTAGAAATATGTGTTTTCTGATGGTCTTTGGCAACCCCTCTGAAACCCCCCTCACGACCCCCCACCAGGGGTCCCAACTCCCAGGTTGAGAAACGCTATTCTAATGCCAGAAATCAAGTAGCATTTCTATGGACAGACCTTACTTGGGTGTGGAATAAACCACCAATTCCTATAGGCTTAATGGGCTGACCTTTCTTTACCTTAATTGCTGGTATACGAGCCTTCTGTCTTTGGATCTGAGAGGGTGAGCCACTGCGTTCAGATAGTGTGTTACTTGTAATTGCATGAGATGCACCTGAGTCCTTTGATTGTTTATCCGTATTCAGTGTTAAGTTTCTGGGGATGCTTTTGTCTAATTAAAGAGGTACAGTTCTTCTCATGAACAAACATTCCACATGGCTGTTCATTCCAGTTCCCTCCTTTCTTGTCAGTATCTTTCTTTAAGTCTTATTAACTGTAATTGTTATCATGGCATATGGGGACTGCTTAGGAAAAATCTGCTTGGGGAGAGCAGCTAGACGGTGATAAGTCGTTCACTAGCATTTTAAAGCCATAACTTAAGGAATGTTGATTTGCTAGAAATACTGAATAAATTGAATTCTTTGTTGTCCTAGAAAAGGTCTCCACTAAAGCATGTTACACTTTTTTTTTCATTTCTTAAAGCCTTTTTTTTACTCCCAAGACCATTTTGCAGTTTGCTTCTTTTGTATCATTTTGAAGTGTCTTATTTTTTGCTTCTTTTCTTTTGTTCGCTCATTAGGATTGCCAGCTATTCAGACTATGACCATTTTTGTAGATGTTAATCTTCTTTTGGGAAATAACAGAGCAAAAAGTGTTCTTGGATTGCTTAAATGAGAATAAAGATTGATTGCTTCACAAACTCCTTTTTCAGACTGACATCTGGCAGAAATCTTATTAGTGTCAGGCTTAGAGACTTATTCTTGTGATCCTTTTCCTGTTCTAGTGGTTAAACCCCTTGTGCTAACAGGACTGCTGACTGATAGGTCAGTGGTTCAAATCTGGGGAGAGCGGGTTGAGCTCCCTCTGTCAGCTCCAGCTCCCCATGCGAGGACATGAGAGAAGCCTCCCACAAGGATGGTAAAACATCAAAACATCCGGGCATCTCCTGGGCAACGTCCTTGCAGATGACCAATTCTCTCACACCAGAAGTGACACAGTTTCTCAAGTCGCTCCTGACACAAAATCTGTATCAATTTTTTTTCCTCCAAGCACCAAAAGTTTCTTCAAAGTGGGCATATCCACTCATTGCAACAGTATGTATGAAGCGTTTGTAGCCTATTGCTTTCTTCACGCAAAGTCTGCCCTCATGTGCCAGAGGAACTTTAAGCTAGGGGTTGTTATTAACTTTTCTGGCTTTTTCCTTACAGGGAAGAGTCTGGCTTAAACAACAGCCAAGTGCACCTTGGGCCTGCAGATCCCAGCTCACTCTTTCTGGAAGCCAAGGATCAAAACAATGGTGAGGAAAGTAAAAATAAAAGTCTTTTAGTGCTGCTTTCCATGACCAAGTTGATGCAATAACTATGAATAGAGTTAGACTGGCATTTGCTGAAGCAGTTTTGCATTAGCCCAGCTTGAAACTTTGCCTACATAAGCACATAGAAAGAACCATACTGGGACAGACCAGAAGAAAACTCAACCAGCACAGTACTATTGTCCTGCTTATGTTCACCAAACAGGGGTATTGAGGGTCATAGTGTACACTGAAGGCTAGCCATCACTCACATGAATTTGCCATTTAAAGCAGCCCAGATTGACAAGCATCCCTACATCTTGTGCCCCCAAATTCTGGAGTTTGTGTACTGTGTGAAAAAGTACTTAAACTACATGGCATCACTGGATTGCAGGCAGTATATGTGGGTTGTTAAAAGCTTGGACTATGGAGACGCAACTACACTAAATAGTTTCATTTTATGCCACAATGAAGATTTATCCAAAACCACTTATGAAAATCATTGTATAATTGCAAAGGCATCTAAATCCTTGCTTGTGAAACTTCACACTTTTGATTCTCTTAAGGGAGTTTTTAGCTTGCTATTATTATTTTTGTCCCAAATTGCATGAACTGTGTAGCTAAACAATAGCTGCTATCACTGCATGGACTTTTGAAAACCAAATGTGTTGGAGAGCCTTTTAATTTTTTGGACGAGTTAGTCCTTCTGCATGTCTTGTAAATATGTCTTTTGTTTCCAAATGGGAAAAGAGACTTGTTTTTTGCACATACATTTTGCACAAATTGCAGAAACCTTAACACAAAAACATGCCCACACTTTCATACCTGGATGCAAGGCATTTCACAGGGGCTAACAAACTCTTTAGGTTGCATTGCCTTCTCAGCCTATCTTGACAAGAATGATTAACTTTGCAAGATTTCTACACATTCTCAAAGTCAGGTTGCACCTCCACTCCTAAACAGACATCCTGCTTAGATCCTGCTTAAATCCTTTCTGAGAAGGAATATTTTGTTTCCGGATTGATTCTTCCTGTTTTTAAGTCCTATTTGTGAACCTTAAGTTGTGAATTATAGGATGAGTATGTATGAGTAGGTTGGGGGCATTTGGGAGACAAGATGGTGCTTAGACAAGCAATCCTTTTAATCCTGACCTCTATCTCCCCTCCCTCTTGCCGTCTTTTCTGCTCACAGAGCGTGATACTGACTCTGACAGTGACCTCTCCCTGGAGGATGACCAGAGTGGATCCTACGCCTCCACCCACTCCTCAGATAGTGAAGAGGATGAGGAATTTCCCAGAGAACCCTGCTGGGAGAACTTGCTGTGCCCTAACAATGACAAACTGGTGGCACACAGCACTCCAAAGGGTAATGCTGAGCATGGCTTTTAGCACCTCCAGGAATATCAGAGGCCTCTAATAATGGGCAAATGGGCTGGGAGGGTCTCACTCTAGATCAGGATTTATGTCAACATATTAACATTGCACCTTCAGAGCATCTATAATTGATTTTGGACGGTTCAGTTAGAGTTTCCTTTGCTTATGCTTTTTATATATGTATGTTATGTAAGTGATGAATATTTTAGCCTTCCTACAAAGTTTGGCATTCAGGAGGGCATATAATTCTCTAAGCGTATACAGGTTGGGCATCCCTTATCTGAAATGCTTAGGACCAGTGCTTAGATTTCAAATTTGCACATAATGAGATGTCTTGGAGATGGCTCCAAATATAAACACAAAAATAATTTATGTTTCATTTACACATTACACAAATAGCCTGAAGATAATTTTATACAGTATTTAAAAATATTTTTGTGCAAGAGACATTTCTGTATACTGAACTGTCCAAAAGCAACGGTGTAAATATCTCAGCCACTTATGTGGATAGTTTGGGATTTGAATATTTCTGATTTTGGAAATCCATATAAGGGATGCTCACACTGTGCTCCCTGCAAAAATGCTGTGGGGAAAGCTGTTAATTTATATACTATCCTAGGGTTAGACCCATGAAAAAGACCTAAGAAGAATGTAGGATCTTGTGGGCACAATTATCTCTCAAAAGTTTTTTTCACCTATGTACTTGTGCTTTTATGGTCTTGCTCCAAGAAGGCATCTCATAAGCACTGAATATTAAAGCAATGTTGTTCCTTACACTCATTGGTAGTGAATTGATTTTGATTGATGTGTGTCTGCCCATTCAGTGTACTCCCAAGTTATTACCCACACTTGCTTAATTTTTATTCATTTATTTTGCTGTAATTATAAACAAAAGCAGTGAAATTACAGCAAGTGTATGAAAACATCACAATTTTGTAGAACAGTATTAAAGGAATCAGTGGGATTTAAAACAACAGTATAAAGTAATGCAAACAGGAGTTAAACTTGTGGAAGAGTTTTAAAAAATTACTTGACATCTCAGTGATCTCAAGATAGACACCAGGAATAGCCTTTTTTGGAGAATGTGGTACTGGGCTAAGTGGCCATTCCAGGACACACTTGCTGCGGCATTTGCCATTGTTCAGAGAGTGGCGGGTTTGGGGAGACTGTCCAACTTCTTGTTAGGGAAAACTACCCTAAAATATACAGCAGAACAGCCAAAAACAAACAAGATACAAAAGTTGTGCATTAACTCATTAGTGAGCAGAGCGTGAAGTGCCATGTGATGTAGCTGAAAGAATTTAGAGCTTAGGCAAGCAAAGACGCACAGTCTGGTCTTTAAAAAGACACAAAAGGTTTATTTAATAACTACATAAGAATTAACTACATTTCTTCACTGGGTCTGAGCTACTCTGACACCCATCTCTTCTAAGGTTTCAAAGAGAGGGAAAAACTCAATCACTATATCTCTCCTGGCACACAAGCAGAGAGAGATCTCAAAGCACACAACACATACTCTTCATACTAAAGTGTAAGAGGACAGAAGTCAGATTCAAAAAGGCTTGCAGTAGAAAAATATCCATTCTAAACAACCAATCAGAAAAAGAGCAGAAACAGAGAGGAGAGAAGAACTTAGATTCATTCCAACTGTCATACAGGAGACATGGGGGAAGGGAAACTCTAAGTTTTTACTAAACTAACTGTTCCTCTTTGAGAACATGAGACTTGGGAAGTGTGGGGTTGAATTCCAACACTTCTCAGGTTTTATTCCCAACGTCAACTATTCTAGGACTGGTGGCACTTGCTGCCTCACAACATTTGGAAGGTCTTTTCCAATCAACGGACACCTGGAAGGCCACGTATTTTCCACCCAACAGAGGGAAAGTGTCTAGGAGGATTCTCTGATATGGCTGATACCAAGTCCTTGGAGATTGGCAATAGCCCTGCTGTTGGTAAAAAGCTTGGCAGTTCTCTTGATGTTGGAGGAAAAAGGTGTCCTATTCACTACCTGAAGCATGGGTCATGCTCTGCCCCATGAGAAGCCAAGCCTTACTAATATAGTATCACAAGGTAGGGGAAAATGCCTTTTCCTACCATCTCAGAGTAATGTAATTTTCTCCAGGCCAAAAAGTGTTTTGATATAATTTGTATGCTCTCGGATGACCCTCTTTGTTTTCTCTTTATAAGATTTGGCGAGGCTTCTTCACAGGTCTTTAAAAGGCAGGGGAGAGCAGGACAGACCTTGTGCTTTCTGTTCAAGCCTATGCTTCTTTTCTCTGTTCTCCCCAGTGGATAGCCTTCCTGTTCCTGGAAAACCTTACTGGCCGGGTGACTTTGTGACCACCGCAAGCGAGAGTGATGGCCATGCTGGCTCAGAGAAGCTACGTGTGGAACCAGTTGGCAAGATTGACCGGATGGGGTTAGCAGAAGAGATACCTAGGGAGAATGGGGAAACACAGACCAGGGAAGGCATAATGGGCTCACTGCCTCATTCCACTGCCCAGCCCTATAAAGGTAAGAAGGTCTGACTTTTGAAAGATATAAACCACCACTCATGTGTTTCCATGGGAACACACCCCTCTCTATTTGTGGGTGCTGCTAATGTGGAATCATAAATTCTGTATCCTGAAAATCTCAGCTCAGAAACAAGAGTCAGTGTATCTAGTGCCTGGTGAAGTATAATGAGAACTGGGCCTCTCTGGATATCAAGTACTTAACTAGCAATCTATATAAATAAAAATGTAATGTTCGTTTGTGGGATTAACTTAACTCAAAAACCACTGGATTAATTGACACCAAATTTGGACACAATGCACTTATCAGGCCAATGAGTGACCATCACACATAAAAGCACTGAAAAACACCGTGGAAGGGACTTGAAAAGGCAAAAAAAGCGCAAAAAGATGCTACAGCGCATGCACAAAACGACTCCCCCTTGGCAACCAAAACACACAAAAGCATATACTCACTCTCTTCCGGACTACAGCTCCCAGCATCCCCTAGACCTGGTCGTTTAGGAGAGGAGGATGATCCAAATGCACTGCTTCGAAGCTGCAAGCTTTCTTCTCCTTGGATTTCTTTGAGAGCATCCCAATCCCTGCATATTTCCAATTTCCTATTCCTGGACTGCAACTCCCATCAATCCTCCAGAGATAAGATAGATAGAGATATGTAGGTAAACACATTGCTCAGGAGGACTGCCGGGGGTTGCAGTCCAAGAATAGGTAGAGAAGGAAGGGGAGAAAGAGGAAGGGAAAGAAAAGGGGGGAAGGAAGAGGAAGAGAAAGAGAAGAAAGGAAGGAGATAATGGAAGAAAAAAAGGGAAGGAAAGAGGGAATGAGAGAAAGAAAGGAGGAGAGAAAGAGGGAGAGAAGGTTGGCCACAGCAACGTGTGGCGGGTACAGGTAGTGACAAATAAAACATTGGGTAAAAGTAGCATGTCAATTTTATGTATATGGCACCAAATTGCCTTTATAAGGCTGCTTCGAGTCCCCTTCAGGGTTGAGAAGAGCAGGGTATACATACTGTAAATAAATGTATACTAATAAATGTATAGATTGGCATAATTTATACAGGTATCTAAATGTAACTTGACATGCTGTCTGATCTGGATATCCTTTTTTGAGTGCAGAAGATGTTGAGCCCCGCTTAGACTCACCTGTGTCTTTCTCCAGGGGGAGGCAGTCACAATTCTTTGTCATTTTCCTTTCAGATGTCTCAATAAATTTCACTCCAATCTAAATTTGATGTAGCAGCTTAGCAGAAATTAGGCAGAAGTCTAATGCTGCCACAAAATGTATGATGTAATATAAAATTACAGAACTGTGTATGTGTGTGACTGATTCACCTCTGGACAGCTATGTGGACTGCTTGGCTTCATGCCATAGACTTCATCTATTCTATTATCTTCGCCACCAAATATACTTGGCCAGCTATGGAAAGGCAAATGACTTGACAAATGCAGTGTGGTGCTTTGTCCTTGGCTGAGTATCCTCAACAGGAATTTACTCATTTGGCTCCACCACATTCTTTCTCTAGGTATCCTAAAGAAGAAGTGCTTACCCCCCATCAGTGAGAAGAACAGCATCCAGCGCATCCACAACAAGCTCACCAGCTGTCGCTCAGGAATGGTGTCATCCCATGGTTCTTCAGGCAGTGATGGCAGCCGTGGGGGTGGGGCACCCCGACCTCGCCAGACGTTACAGGAGCAGCTCAATGGCTTGACGCCCATCACTATGAGCATAAAGACTGGCACAGTGGATGAGGACTCTTCAGGCTCCGAGTGAGTATGCTGGAGCCTTCTCTTTGGTGGGCTCTGCTTGGCAGCTCGTACATGTGAGCCCTCTACGTTTGTATGTGGATCTCCCTCATCTGCACCACGCCTGGTGCTTCCAATCCTTCTGGGCTAGCACTTCACTATATCTCTTACTCCACCCCACCTTGTCCCAAAGCCGTGCCTCTAAAAAAATTCTCTATCTGCCGCTACTTTGTGGCTTCTTTGGTTCTTCCTAATTTGTACTCTCAACCTCTTGCAGTGCCTCTGAATTTTTAGGGGCCATGTGTTCACTGGGGCCTTCTAAGAATCCCCACTTCCCTTGCTTTTGTCCTTTCCAGTCTTAGCCTCATTCCTTCTCTCACTTCTGGCCAAGTGTAGAACAATTTCTTCTGTAGCCCTTCAGCCTGATACCCTGAGGTGGGAGGCGATTTATAAGTGGAAGGGCAGAGGTACAAGGTAACCCTACTGTAAGGATGCATTTCTTAGGCTGTGCTTCGAAACTAAAATGCATGAAGCTTCAGATGATGTCAACAATGGGCTCTTCTGCTCACATACTGAACTTCCCCAGGGTTGCTCTGAGATGTGAACAGTCAGTCCAAAGTATTACCTTGGGGGCAGTGATGTTGTAAGGGAGGTGGGATTGAGGGAATGCTGTCCTATTCTAACTTCTTCCTCAGCTCTCTGGCACTAACCCACCCTCTCCTCCTCCTCTTCTCCCTTTTCTTTCTCTCGTTCTCTCACCTTTCTCTTCAATCGCCCAGATTTCTGTTTTTTAATTTCCTCCATTAACACATGAGCCCCAGGGGGGTGCTTTGCTCAGACCTGCTCATGACCATGCTCATGTGTTTGTTTCCCCCCGTCCCGTCTCGCTTTGTGTTTGATCACTGAGCAGGAGCGATGAAACCTCAATCTGATGCCGCACGCACCAGACTCTTTTTCTCTTGTGCTTTGGCCAGTCCGGGAGCCCAGGATTGCTCTCAAACCGCAGCGAGGAATGTTGTCTCCTTCAGCACAGCCCAAGGAGCTGGATCCACCATATGTAGTGCCAAATGAAAACCGACCTGCTGTCACCCCTGCACCAGGGGAATGGCAGGTCCCAGGAGGCGGACCTACTTGAACAGATGCACTTTGGATCATTGTCAAAGGGACAGGAACAGAAACACAAACTTGACCACCTCCAAGTCTTCAGGGATTTTCTTGCTTTGTTGCCCAGTCTGGAACTGTGAAGTGGCTGAAATATATATTTTTGTCTATCAAAGCTGGGCTGGGGGAGCCTCAGCAGCAACCACACATCGACGCCTCTGGATATGCATTATTGTGCAGATGTTTGCATATTTGACAATGGGGTTGAGTAGGAGGGGGTCAGCACATGGAGCAGGGCTGCCATTAGGAGGCGGGTGACACTGAGAACTGTAATTCTAGGATAGGGAAACACATCTGGAATGGGACAGTTTCTGGAGGGTATTAATTAGTCTGGGTTACTCCTACAACCAGAAGATTGCAACATTGAATTATTGCCAAGGGTGTCATAGCTATGCAGGAGAGCTGCATGAGATCTGTGCTAAGCTGTCTAATCAGCCCTACTTTCCTTCCCTTTGTGTATACATTCCTAGGAGATAGCCTTTGCTTTCTTCTGCAATGTGTATGTATCATAAGTGTGCTTTTCTTTGATTCCTAAGCACAGGCTTAAACACATCTTCCAGTGTGCAATTGAAGCTTGCTTAAACCTTGGGTAGGCGACTTTCTCATAGGAAAGATAATAATCTGACATCCTGGCTTTGTTATTGCAAGATTGGGGAAGGAAATTATCATCCAAGCAGCCATTTCTGGACTCTGTGCCATTACCTTGTTTTTAATTGCACACCAGGGACCAGAATCATTTATTTTTCCCCCTTAATGTTAAATGAAATGGTAGGATTATTACAAAAACCAAGAGCCATTTCCCCAGGATGTCAGTCACCATCATACTACCTATGACTGTAGTGATGTGCACCAGCTGTGGATTGTGTCCCTTGTCTGCCATGTTGCTTGCTCCAGCTTCACGGCTTCAGGTTGCCCGGTGGAACTAGGTGTAGGACCCAATCTAAGCCACTGGTATACAAGGGAAATGTTTTCTTCTCAGTCCGAGATCAATGACAAACCACTCAGTTGTGACCACTCCTCCAAACTTGGCTTGCCGATCCAGTGACTTGGCCCCATCAGGATTGTTCCAAGAGGCAGCCCACAGCTGCTGAGCACCACAGATGGTGCCTGCTGAGCTGTCAGTCCGTTCTGCAGTATTTTAATAGAAAATGACAAAAAGAAAAAAGTCCCACCTCCCGCTCTTCACCGCCAGCTAGCACCTGGTCCATGTGCCACTGGCCTGGAGCAGGGATGCTGCCTTGACGTCTCCCGATAGCACCTGGCTCTCATGCCAATAGGGTGCTGCCTTTCTGCCTCAGAAGCCTTCATTTTTCTACACTCAGCCAAGCCTGATGCCTGCTCATATTGGGGATTTTCATGCTGGGTCCTTTCGGAAAGTACTTTTTTATAATGTTCCTTGGGAAAGAGATCTTTTTTTTTCTTCTGATAATGGAGTAGGGGAAGAGGGGGGCGGCTTGGGGAGGGATGAAGGCACTGTTTATTTTGATGTGTTTTTTTAAAAAAAACAAACACCTTGACCACTGCTGAAGGATGTTCTAATTTAAAGAGATGAAACACCCCTCTGGGTTACATCTTTAGCTTTGTAGCAATGTTAAAGTCTCTTTAGCTGGGGCGCAAATGGAATGCGCTTTACTGACCTAGACAAGGTTTGCACAATGAGGAGTTAAACTGGGACTTGACCATTGTCTTAGCCTGGCTAATCAAAGGATGCTGATCGTTGCCTCTGGAAATCTTGGCCCTTGCCATCCAACCGTGGATGGCCTCCGTCCTTGCTAGTTTCCTAACCCTTTTCTTGGAATGTTTTGACATAATAGGATGTGTTTCTCTTAAACCTGTGTAATGTCAGCCTGGCACTTTAGTAGAATCTACTGTGTTTGCCACTTTCTAAGCTTAAGCATACAGCAAGGAATCGATTTCAGCCTCTTAAAGACATGGAGTAGTTTAATGTAGTTTTGCTTCTACTGCACACAGCTGCATCCTCATTAAGAAAAAGGAGAAAATGGAATCCTTCCTCCCTCACCACACAATAAGCCTAAAGTGTCCTGGACCAGATAAGAGAAGGTTAAGAGGTGATAAGATAACCATGTTTCGATATCTGAAAGGGTGTCATACTGAAGAAGGAGCTTGTTTTCCGCTGTTGTAAGACACAGGGCAATGGATTAAAACAAAGGAAAATGATGATCCTTCCTAAAATTAGGAAAAACTTCCTGGTGGTAAGAACTGCTTGGCAGTGGAATACTCTGTCTTTGAGTGTGGTAGAGCATCCTTCTTTGGAGGTTTTTAAACAGAGGCTGAATGGTCATCTGTCGGAAATCCTTTGTGTATTCCTGCATGGCAGATGGTTATACTGGGTGGCCCTTGTGGTCTCTTCCAACTCTATGAGTCTTAATTCTATCATTCTAATGCTTAACCCCTTACTGACAGGATCCTATTTGTTGTTGGTAAAGTATAAAACTTGCCTAGCATTTTTACACTAGACTGCAAGTACTGCTCTTTTCCCTAGCTATGTAAGGCAAATCCAGTAGTTTCGAGGTGCACCCCTGCAGTCATTCAAAGGTTTACACACCAGCCAACCTGTGTTGTACACTTGGGAAAAGGAGCAGCTTTTGTACTCCCAGGCCATTTCCAGTATACTCACTGGTGGGCTATGAGGGTGAAACCTGCTTTGCTTGAATGTGCAATGCAAGTTGCGTTGGTGCCTGGATGCCCTTACAGAGCCAGGGAAACCAGAGTGTTTTCTGCAATGTCTTTCCAAGTACTTCATCTGGCAGGCCCTGGTTAGGCCAGTGTAAGTAAACAAAAAACAGTCAAACTTTGTACTTTATCACCAAGAGAGTGGATATGTGTATGAAAATAAGCAATGGCTTTTTTTCCTCCTGACAACTCCTCTGGTACGCTTGCTACAATTATTCTAGCACAAAATGGGAGATCAAGGAAACCGTGGACTTCCTGTTTTCCCCCCATGGAAAAACATCGTCTTCCTGCATGAGACATAGATTAGTGCAAAGAGGTATGTGATGTTTTTAACTGTAAGGAATGGGGCACTCCCTTTGGCCCTGACTAGCAAATCAAAAGATCTAAAAAAATAAATAGCCACCAACTCTGATCACTTTTGAGCATATTAAAAACAGCTAGTAGAGAAACCGACAAGGAGAGATTCAGAGAAGCTTCCCTTCTCAGATTTTGCATTCTTACCATGGGAGCAAGTATTTTTCTATCCCAACATAGTGTCAGTGGAAATCCACAAACCCTAGTGTTCATTTTTGAGGGAGGGCCAATGGCTACTATACAGTGTCTTCCATAAAACCCTCCCTAGACAAATTGAGCTCCTTCTCCAGTTAGCATTTGCTGAATAGTTTCACTATCGGAGTCCCATTACAGGCAGATATGCAGCAGCTGAAGCTTTTCCTATAACTGGGAAGACTTTTGTCTGTAAAATTTTGGTCTCTTTAAACTATTAAAGGTACCAGATTTCTAGTAGATGAAAAAATTGTAACCTTTCCCCACCCCAATCCTTGAAATACCTCTAAATCTGAGGTTTCAGACTGCAACCCAAGTACACAGAGTAGCCTACAGTAACTTCCTATGCAAGAACTTTCTCATATTTAGAAACCATTACCTGAAACAAACTGGAAAGCAGTAGTGATTCAGAATCCGCTCTCTGAAACAGCTGTAATTTCCAGGAAAAAATGTCTTCAGATTATTCTGCCCTCAAAGGAGAACAGAATTGGAGTGAGTGGGAGTCCTTCCACTAGAGAGCTATTATCAGTCATCAGAGAGGTGTTAAGCCTCAAGATATCATAGGATCAAGGAGCAACGGACTCCTGTTTCAAACTCCATACAAGAGCTTGGCTTCTGCTCCATCCACTGCAACCAGTTTATTGTTTTGAATCTGTCTGCTATTCATAAAAAGCCAGTTAGCTGTTTCACCAATGGTGATAATGTATTTGGCATGTCTGCATTTTAATTTATTTTTTAATGTTTTTTTTAAAAGTATGTATACATATATTTAATGAAGACTGTCTGTCCAAAGCTGTGCCATCTTAGGGGAGGGGCTGGAATAACCAGAGTCAAGGGAAAAATCATCACCATCCAAGTCAGATCCTGAAACAAATGAAAGCAGCCTTCCTACAGCCAGCATATTTGATGTTGGATTACAGCTACCACTCCAGTCAGGAATAATGGAGTTTTAGTCCAGGAGACTTGGAGTACAGTAGATTGGTTAGGTATTTAGAATGAATTTAGGCAGGAAAATGTGGAAATGTATGGGGATGATCTATATTCTCTGTCAGTCATCAGAAGAGGCCAGTTGCCTCAACACAGAAACACGCATCCTGCCAACTGTAGTAGGAGTGTACAAAATCAACAATGAGGACCATGCATCATTATACAATTAATAAAAAAGGAGTCTGAGTAAACTGGCACTAGTTCTGAAAGTCTAGTTATGGCAGATGCAGACTTCATTCTCTGCTGCTTTACCCAGGTGGTGAACACGTGTCATTGTTATCCAGACCTGGGCACTTGTCATTATAGTGAATATTGGCATGGACTCTTCTCCCCTGCAATAGCTAAGGAGATTGTTTACAGCAGAGCTTATCCACAAACAGGTATGATTCTTTTCCCTTTTGCCAGGAAGGTGCCAGCATCTTCGCTAGCTACACAGCACAGAGAAATTTAAAAAATAAACATCCCAACCCATGTCCACCAGTTCATTTCCAGAACTGACAACTCTTGAAGATGCTGGAAACTTAGAGAAGCACCTTGATTTTTCCTTGAGAAGCTCAGCTTTGGCCCGGAGGGCAGAGGCGAAGAGGATCAGGAAAGAGACCTGGTATAATTCAGTCCTTTGGAGCAACACAATATTTTGTTAACTTCTGATGTGATGCTGGCTTTTCCCTTGGTATAAAAAGTTGAAGTGTACAGGTAGGGTTGGTAATGTAAATATTATAGGGTTCACCCCCTTCCCTAAAAAAAATAAAACCATAGTTCTGTGGCAGGTGGCTCTATTTCAGTGTTGTGTGTCCATATCTTATGCTAGAAAATGTGGCTTTAACATGCAATGCGGGCTATTTGACTACCATTAACCATGCCTGTTGCTGTTTTCAAGGGGCTTCTGACTTCTCGTGGCTCTAAGATGAACCTATCACGGAGATTCCTTGGCAAGATTTCTTCAGAGAGGGTTTGCCTTCGCCATGTTCTGAGGCTAAGATAACGTGACCTGCTCATAACCACCCAATGGGTTTCCATGCCCAAGTGAGGATTTGAGCCCAGTTTTACAGTCATGGCTCAATGTTTAAACCACTATACTATGCTAACTCTTATGTCACTAACCAAGATAGCTCATCTTTTCTGAAGACGAGTAGGTGGTAGTCTTGCTAGCAGTTGAGATGGCGAAACAGGTGAAGAAACTGGGCTTATCCTCCATGAAAGATAGAGCTCTTACAAAACAACTCATTAAGCAACAGAAAACCATGACATATCATATACTAACAATCTTTGGGCCCTTTCACACAAACATATAACCCAGAATATCAAGGCAGATAATCCACAATATCTGCTTTGAACTAGGTTATCTGAGTCCACATTGCCATATAACCCAGTTCAAAGCAGATAATATAGGATTTTATAAAGCTGTGTAGAAGGGGCCTTTGTGAAGCATGCAAAGGATATTAATTCCCACAGAAACACCTTGCACTGTGATGCAACCATTTTTTGTTTAATAATGGCAAAGATCTTTGCAAGGAATATTTGATCACCGCTTTTGGGAGAAGGTATTTGTGGCCGATAATGCCCAGACATATACAGAGGAATGAAGGGTTCTTAGCCATATATATCTACGTATGTTCTCATATTCCTGCATACTATTTGACGGAGGAGACAACTTGTTGCTTGTTTCTTTATTTCAAAATCTAAAATACATCTATTATGTTGTCAGGGGGGTCTACAAAACAATTAAAAAATTAGAAAATACTTTTTTATAGTACAACACACAATATTCCACAGAGAAAGGATGACCTCTCACAATATTTAGGAGGAAATTCAGTGGCGATTTGTCTGTGGGAGTCATTCATTACCCATTCCCTACCTCAAAACATATTTGAAAGTTAATTTTCTACATTTTAAGCAGTTGTTCCATAAAGTTTCAACCATGTCATCTCTTGCCTTCAAAGGATGCTCAGGACCCTATGGATCAAGTTCTGTTAATGTATCACATTGTAACTGTTACCACATAAAGAACACAATACAAAACACTGTTTACAGACATACTTGTTTCCTTAAATCACAAAAATGTATCTTTACACTGTACTCCCCCTTCACATTTTTTAAGAATGAACAGCAAAGCTAGAAAGATGGCAAGAATAACTAAAGGCACACATTAATTTCAGGAAGTAGAAGAAATAAATACATAAAGAGCTATGGTTTGTTTGGTGGCCCGGCAAATCACTGTTTCCAGCAGCTGCAGAGTAGAACAAGTGAAGCTTTTAAAACATTTGTGCTTCAAGTTCTTTCTCTTGTAACCATTAACAATAGAAGAGCCCCAGGGTGGGTGTGGGCAGAAGAGACATACACATAGCAGCCTTCTTCATTTTCACATTTAAATATCTGTCTGTGACTGTATACAAGTTTTTTGAAACTAAAAAGCAGATAAAAAACCATAATTTGGACAAAAGAGAATCCACTTGGTTTCATAACTTGGGGCACTATTTTACAGAGGATCATAAAAGGATAGCATATACAAATATGTCGTCATAAAGAGTGGAATAAATGCTGCCTATCTTCGCACATAAAAATGAGAACCAAGGGCTGTCTATTAGCACATAGTAAACTTAGTCAAACATTAATTCTAACAATTCTCTGCTACATTAGTGAAATGTATTACCTATAGATAATGCTCTTTTACAAAATAGTAATTGTAATTAACATACATATTTTCCAGTAACAGCATAATCTTTACAAACTTAATACTTGTACAGCTCTGTGCTACAGTGGTTTGCCCTTTGGAAGACTGAATACGGCATTGGTCCACATCAGCACTGCTTTTCTTAACAAAGGATTTAAGCCAGCTTTCCCCAGCTTACATTATTTAGAGGCAACAGGCAATGCTGCTTGGGGACTTTAGTCCACAATACCTTGAGGGCATCAGGCTAGCCAAGATTGTCTTAAGCTGATAAGTGAATGGGGAGACTGGCCATCCAGATGTTTCATACTACAATACCCACAACCCCCTAGAAATGATAATAGTCAAGTTGAGAAGGGATGATGGGAATTGGCCAAAGGAGCCAGAGAAGAAAAGTTTCCTCACTTGTGATAAAACTAGCAATACTTAACAAAGTCCCTGCAGCCACTTCTTGGCTTAGCATGCTTCTGGGCATCCCAGTCTGATCTATAAATCAAAAGGCACTTAATAAAGTAGTGGCAAGGAGGAATGAGTGGATCTGAAGGTTGTAGGAATGAAATCGCATGACTCTGGGCATAGGAATTGTAGTGGGGGTCCACAACAGAAGTGGTAACGAGTTTCCTCTGATAACAGCAGAGAGGAAAGTAGGTTGCCCAGGTTTATCTTCAGAAGGAAGAAGTCTCAGTTGATCAGAAGTTCAACACCTGTCCCGAAGAAATTTAGTGATAAATTCTTAGCTTCAGAATTCTTCCCCAAATACTAGACACCAGTATACTTTCGACATTTAGCAGAGTCCTGAATAGATTAAAATAGCACAGCAGGCCTGCAGGAAGATATTCCACCCCACAATTTACTGAATAGGCTCTGAAGCCCCTCCTCACTGGTATAGCCACTCTGGGTCTCATGAAGAACAGATAGAATCGCGGGAGCATCTGGCTACATAATTAACCAGTCCTAATAAGTGTAGATTGGGAGCCATTTTGCAATCCCTGCATAGTCCCTAAATCAGGGACTACATAGAAATCATGAATATGTAACAGTCATGAGTGTGCAACACTACGTTACATATGCATAACTGTGATATAGAAATCCAGCCTGAAAACTTTGTTTTAGAAATGAGAAGAAATTCCCAAGATACTGAACTCTGTGCCTATTATTAAATTTTGCATCTTCACAGAATTGCAAAAATACATAGCCTCACAGCAGAACAAGATCCTAGAGGCAAGCAAGCTTACCATGTTGCTGAGAAGGATCCTAGACAGAGCACATCTGCTGACACAAAAGTAGGCAGCCAAATATTCTTGCCAGTTTCCGTATTAATTTCTGTTTATGTAGTGAAGACTCAACTCAAGATACTTTGCATACTCAGATGTGCAAGGAAGAAAGACAGCAGTTCACAAGAAGAGAGATGGGGATTGTAAGGCCCTCCAAGTATTGTGGATTTGCAACTCCCAGCAATTATCACCATTGACTATTCTGAGAGTTCAAGTCCAATAATATCTGGAGGGCCACACAATCCCCATTCCTGTTAGTGCAGAATTGGGAAAAGTTCAGTCTGGAAACTGAATTTCAATCTGTGAAGGGTCTTGGTTCACATCCCAATTTACCAACTGTTTCTGGGAGTTGGAGGCCAAAACACCTGGAGACCCAGAGGTTGAGATCCACTGCCTTAACAGTTAAACCTAGAATATAGAATGACCTCCATATCAACAAGTAATATAGTCCAAGACCTCCTGTGGATACCTGAAACCACATATAAAAGCAAAACCTATATTTTGACTATACTTGGCCCAGAGGCATGCCATAGAACAATGGCTCTCAAGATGTGGGTCCCCAGATGTTTTTGGTCTTCAACTGCCAGATATCCTAACAGCTGGTAAACTGGCTGGGCTTTCTGGGAGTTTTAGGCCAAAACACCTGGGGACCCACAAGTTGAGAACCACTGCCATAGAATAACACTGGAAAACCTAGTGAGCTCCACAAAGGCTTCTGGGAAATATTTTGGGTGAGCGAAACCATGGATATTGAGTATGTGGATAAGGGAGTTGTACTGTAGTCACACATTCCTCAGTGTTACTATGTTAAGCTCCCATATTGCTCCCCTCCCCACCCATGCCAATTCAGGGGTCTAAAACCTCACCTTGAATTGTCAGAGGTTTTCTTCCTCAGCCGCAGCTTGATGTTCTGGGAGGGGCTGGATTGTGCTGCCTGCTGAACTGTAGAAGCTTGAAGAAGCGAGGAAAGAAACAGAAATGAAGATGTCAGCATTGCTCACTGCACCTAGAAAACAGCCAAATGTAGCCAGAACTACCCCATATAATCAGGTAGAAGTCTAGGAATATTAGTTTAAAAAATCAGCTTGAAAAACCTGGGTCGACTATCCATTCCGAGTGGCCGAGGAACACAAGTTAGCCTCCTCCTAAGAGGAGCACAAAAAAACCCCTAAATTCTGTTGTTAGTCAACTTATTTTTTTATTTACATTCAAAAAGGGTTCTTAGTTACAATATAATTAGAGGAGGAAAATTAAAAATGAAAACAGAGGAAAATAACTACCAAACGTCCAAATATAAGTTAATTTGTAAATGTCACCAATACACCATCCTTTCAAAATGTTGCGAGCATTTCTAGATTTCCTGTCCATTGTATCACAGGTGGAGAAAAATTATCTTTTCAGTAGCAAAGTATAAATCTTTTTGCAGTCAACGGGGCATGAAAAATCTCCTTCTGCTGGCCATTAATTGGTTTTTTTAAAAAAAGGGTAAATTACTCGGAAGAATACACGTGACCTTGAATATTAAGAAACTTATCAAAATTACATTGACTTCCATATTCAATTGAACAGCCACAAAAGCAATAACATTAACACATCCCCAATGTTTTGCCGATTAGAAAGCCTTCACTTGAATAAACCTTGTGACAAACAACATATTTGAAGAGCAATTTGCACAGTATTATAGTCACACTAATTTAAGGTTTTAAAACTGATGGCTATTGATTAGTCAGAAATCAGTATTCTAATACTCCTTATTCTTGCTGTAAACCTTGCATGCATACCGTATTTGTTCACGAATAACAGAATTTAGCCTCCTGGTGGCACAGTGGGTTAAACCACTGAGCTGCTGAACTTGCTGGCCAAAAAGTTGGCAGTTCAAATCCAGGGAGCAGGATGAGCTCCTGCTTTTAGGCTCAGCTTCTGCCAACCTAGCAGTTCGTAACATGCAAATGGATAGTAGGAAGGTAAGGGTGCTCCATGCATCATGCTGACCACATGACCTTGGAGGCTGGCTCTTTGGCTTAGACATGAAGATACCCCCGAGTTGGACCCGATTAGACTTAATGTCATGGGAAAGCTTTACCTTTACTAACAGAATATATATATATATAATGTGTGTGTAGAGTGTATTTGAGGTTCCCTTAATATTAGAGGTATTAATTGAGGTCAACCAAGTATCCAAACCATCCATCCATAGAGAGGGGGAAAGAGGGGGAGGGAGGGTTTGAATACTTGGTTGACCTCAATTAATACCTCTAATATTAAGGGAACCTGAAATACACTTAAAGCTGCAGGGCCAAATCTGGACTGTAATACATTTTTAGTTGCAAATCTTGCCATTTAGCCAACAGAAGTAGTTTTAACTGCTCCTGCAAAATAATAACAAGCAAAAAAGTGACTAACAACACAAAGTCGCTGATTTAGTGTAACAATTCTGTTGTCAGCCCATACATTCAATACGATTGCTTACCAGTTTTCAAATCTGGATTCCTCCATGAAATCAAATTGCAGTTGATGAGGCAATACTTGCTACATAGTTGTAACCACTAAAATTGTTGGCAGAACACTATACTGGAAAGCAGAACTCTCCCTCTTTGGTGAAAATCTTTTCCACCAAAGTTCTAGGAGGATATGACCCCCCCCCCCCCCACAACTACTAAACAATGGGTCTCATTTGTTTGAATACTTGCAAGGTATAAATAGAGGAATTCCACAAATTTCATAAATAATTCTAGATATTTTAAATCATGAATCCCGTACCCCCACAGACTTATATCTAAGCCTGTCCATCTTTAAATCTTGTACAATATTTTGTATCGATTTACTCATATTAAGATTAATAATTTGAGATAAATCCATAGGAATATTTATATCCAAATAAGTAATAGTATTTGGAAAGTATCAAAATTGCCATCTTCTAAATATGCTAAAATCTATTTTGCCTTCCACTGGTAGGATTTCTGCTTTGAAGCAGTTAACCGACTAGTCAAATACTTCATAAAAATTACTACTCAAGAGCAACAAAATGGGTTGACTGCTGGGGCTTTAAAATGAATAATGAAAGATCATCTTCAAAGATACATTTTGAACCAAGCTGCTCATACCCATTTATCCTGGAATTTGTCTAATAGCACATGCTAAGGGTTCCAAGCACAAATAGAATATAAAAGGAGACAATGTTGTTAGTTCCTGCTAAAGCAGCCTCATTAAATTAATGGTATTGACCTACATGCTGATTCACCCTTCAATTCATCTACATTGTTTGGGACCAACCAACAGGATGTAGGGCAAAGTTTAATGGAAGGTGAACCTCCTGTAACATAAATAAACCAGAATTCAAGACTCTATAATTGCTTATGTTGTTTTTTTTCACATGCAACCCACTATACTTGCGCCAATATTTTATCTTGGTCCTTCATATAATTTAAGTCATTTCGAACTTGCATCACCCTGAGTAGCCGGAGTTCATACCTTTCCAGATCTTCTAAATAAGCATTCTAAAATTTGAAAAGCATACATTTGGAAAAACAAATATCAAGGTGTCATAGAGACTGGAAAGCAAACTCTGATAACGGTGATCCGATGGCAAACCAGTCCAATTTTTAAAAAATGCTGCTTTTCCCCTCACACCATCCATTAAGGGCAACCCACTGCTCCTGTGAACCCCAGAATCCCCCCATTTCCCATTTTACATAAAATAGCGCTTCATGCAGTCATGCTGGCCACATGACTTTGGAGGTGTTTATGGACAATGCCAGCTCTTTGGCATAGAAATGGAGATGAACATCACCACACACACACACCCCTTCAAGGTCAGACACAACTAGACTTAAAGTAAAGGTAATGTTTATCTTTATTTAGAGAATCATGCCCCTGAAAGCAGATATTGTATCAATGGACATAAGAGTGATTTAATATATAAATCAAATCAATAAAAGGGGAGGAAGAGAACATGGTTCTGAAACAGATTGGGATACAAGTGCAACTGGTGCCACTGGAAGTATATGCCAACAAGAACCATTATTTTTTCCATCAGACAGGAACCATGTAACTCTCAGTGATACTTGATGTCTTCTTTTCCTAACATCCTTTCAATCAGGACCAAGAGCTTCCTTAGCAAACTCCTGACACTCTTACCTTTCTTGCTAGCAAGAGTTGGCAATAGAGATGCCTTCCCACCAGGCAGTCCCACATTCAACGTCTGGAGCTGACTGGGCCTCCTTGAAAGTGTCTGTGGACAGCTGCCTGAGGTTGTGGTGTAGTTGTCTGCTGTTGGGACTGGGATTCGTCTTGCAAGTGGAGTTGCGGTAAAAGGAGTGTTTCTAATCTGATAAGAGCCTCTGTGGGCCTTGGAAACTGCTTGCAATTGTGGCTTGTCACCTTCTGTTGTTTTAGACTGATCTGAGTGGGAAAAGAAAGAAAGGCTCAGGGACAGATAATTGAAATGCTTGCCATAGATGCAGGCAAAACATCAGGAGAGAATACTTCAAGAACATGGCCATACAGCCCGAAAAACCTTCAACAACGCAGCGATTCTGGCCATGAAAGCCTTCGACAATACAATAACTGAAATGCTTCCAAGCAGAAGAATCTCCCAAAGGAAAGTATCACTTTGGTTCTCACCAACCTGGAACTGAGTCCATAAACAAACACGATTATTGAATTGCAGCTCTCACCAGTGCAGTGCAAATCTCAACCTAACACCTTTACCCAAGTATAACTATTTCAAGTTAAATGAGATATTTCTGATGGCCAAAGCACCATAATTCTGTATAGCTCAATAAAGTGTGTGTGTGAAAAGTGTGTCTATGTCAACATACTTGCATTTGCCTTCTGGAGATCCACTGACTTTTTTGGAGTAGCAAGGGGCCTCTTCAGAGCTCTGGTCTCAGGTGGGCAAAGCTTAGGATCCGGTTTTCCTTTCATACGTTCTACAGTTGTGGTACCTCTCCTGGATGAATCCTTATGGCTCAACTGATACAGCAAGATTGGGAAAGAAAATCAAATTGTATGCTGCACATCTCCTGCTAGGATATCTCAAGAGGGATATCTAATTTTCTGAAACTTAAAAGGTAGCCTCCTCAAGAGAATGGGCTACATAACCGAAAGGCTACATGCACATAAGGAATGAAGGGAATTGTAGCAAGTGCGCATTTACTATCACGAGCAGACCTTTTGAATTGTCCACTTATGGCCTATGTTCACAGAAAAAGATGGAAACAGTGGCAGGTATTCCTGCATATGTAAGCCTAGGGATCCTTCCACACAGTCCTATATATATCCCAGAATATCAAGGCAGAAAATTCCACAGATGTCTATGCCCCTTTCCAAAAACATCATGATTTAGTGGTTTCCTAGTTTTTGTATGGTTTTCTTTCTCATTTTGAAAGCTTGGAAGGCTCCTCTTAAGAACTTTAAGCTAAATAGGCTGGCTCCCTCCCCCCCCATATCATTGGAAGGCTTTTCTATAATATGCCCACAGCCTTTATCAGCTGAATACACCCCAACTCTGTCCCTTCTGGTATGTTTTTGTTTAGCTGACACCACACAAAATACCTGTGGCTCTTTACTAGGAGCATCTTTGCCAGTAGTTCCTGCTGTCTTCCTGCTGGTTCGAGGGACAGGCTTCAAATGCTCTGGGGACTGCTGATGTAGTGGGTTATCAGGACTGGTGAGTGGAGATGGTCTGTCTTTTCTGCTGATCCTACTAGCCACTTGAGGCTTAAGAGAGAAGAAACATAGGTAGAGGTGAGTGCACCCAACTTAAATTACAGCATATCCATTTTGCCAATAGAAGACCCTCAAAGCAGCTTGGAGGCACTGAAAACATACCAATATCAAAGGGCATCCGTTAAAATATTATGGATGCCCTTTGACGTAGAACTAAGCAGAAAATTCAGAACTATTCAATAAAATCCATTTTTTTAAAATCAGAAGAACTGGTGGATGAACCATTTCAGCAGGAAGCTCCATAGGGTAGGTGCCAACATTCAAAAAGTATAATCTCTAATGAAGAGCTAGCTTGATCACAATGGCTGAGAAAAAAAGGGTCTTCAAATAACATTCACCTCAAAGTCTTCAGCGTATAGTAACATCAATACGTACCATAAAAGAGTTCCCATGCAAGCTAGCCAAGGACTGTATACAGGGGAAGGATAACATTGGATTACAGCTCCGAGGAGTAATAGGAGCTATAAACAACGTCTGGAGGAATGCATGTCCCCCACCCCAGCAGAAGGGAAATGCAACAGTACAATCTTATGCATGTCTAATTGAAAGTTATGTCCTATTAGGTTCCATACATTTGCTCTAAGATCTACCTTCCATGGACAAAAGGGCTCCACCCATTGAAGGTGCTTCTCTTCAGTTTACAGAGAGCCTTTTCCTGCCTACTCCATTCAACAGAGATCACATAGTTCTGTTCCAAAGATGAGAATTTTACAGCTCAAATCCCACTTGCCGTCCCTGGCCTCTTCATTTCTAGATAAGATATTTCTGCTCTTCAGCAGATCAAGGATGAATAATTTCACCTTTTTTTAAAAAAAAAAGTGTACCGCTCTGCTTTCCCACCACCATCATGAAGATTGACAAAATGGTAAGTGGGCTTCTGGCCATTTCTAGTTGAGAGTACACACAACTATTTCGCTTTTCCCCTGTGGCTAATGCATCTTTAAGCCAAAAAAATGTCCATAACCTGTTTGTTTCTACTCTTTGCAATATTTTGGAGGAAATGTAATATATGGATCGAAGCCTGACTCCAACCCAATGTGGACTTCCTATGTGAAATTCCGTTTGCTGTGAAAGCCATATCCATGGATAAACAACACATGCATGATCAGGATAAGAACCAGGATTAAAAACAAACATTAAGTGTAAACATAATGCATGTTGGTGCCACTCCAGCCACTGTACCTTCTTAACGGTAGATCTAACGGTAGATCTCATCAATGTCGAGGCCCTGAGTGACTGCCTCAGTCCATCCTTCTCCAACTGCTGATCCTCAGTACTCAAGGTCTTTGGTTTATTTTGGTGTTTCTTGTCACCTGGTAAGTCCACATTGCAGGAAGCCTGACCTCCCCGCTTGGGAGAAGGAGCTTTGGGGGAATTTTGAGATGAATCAGTTCCAGGCTCTACTGTTGGTAGAAGTGCTTGCATTGTGCTGTCTTTCACATCAAATGTCCTCCGTCTTGTTTTCCTGAATCTTGGGTTTTCCTCTTGCAAAAGCCTGGTCAGTGGCAAAGGCTCACATTTGGGAACTGCCTGAAGCCCTATCTTCTCTCTCAGTCGGCACCTCTCCAGCTGAGAAGCCAGCATATTGGCTTCCTTCATGACCTCTGCCAGCTTCTCTGGACTGAGTGGCCTCCACTGAAAGGCCTGTTCTCCACCAGTACTTCCACTCTCCCTGAGAAAAACATTCATGTCAATTGCTTGCACCACACATCTTTCACTGGGCTACACGGCAGGGCCCCTCACTTCTTGTCTGTATCTAGCTACAGAAAGATCCCCATATCTGTGGTGGATATCTTCTTGTAGTTATCTGAATGACCAAGTGCCAATAAATTACCTGACACCCACTCCCAGCATACCACGTATTTGCATTTGGGAATATAGGGAACATCTATTGTTGAAGCAACCCAGTTTAGCTTTGACATTATTTTAACTGCCATGGCTCAATGTTATGGACTCCTAGGAGTTGTAGTTTTATAATGTTTGTAACCTTCTCTGTCCAAGAATCTGGGACCTCACCACTACAAATTCCAGGATCCCACAGCAATGAGCCATGGCAGTCAAACGTGGTATCAAGTTACACTAATTTTGTACTGTAGATATACTCCTAGAGCAGGCCTGGGCAAACTTAGGCCCTACTGGCTGTTAGGAATTGTGGGAGTTGTAGTCCAAAACACCTGGAGGGGCAAAGTTTGCCCAGGTCTGCCCTAGAGAGATATCCTCTGAAAGTAAATACTAGATAAAGCCTGAATAAATATTATATGTATAACAGATGTCTCCCTTATCCACAACTTTTTGCTGCCAGCTGCCCACTTCCACCTCAAGGGAAAGGGGGCTAGTCACATGTTCAGCACTCAATGAGTTTTTCTTCAAAGAGCCCATGCTCCACAACTATCAGAAACCTGACATGAGGGAAGGAAAGTTAAAGCGGGAAAGAACTCAAGGCCGGTTTCGATGGAAATACATAAGAAATGCACTACAGCAGAGTTGCCAGGTGAAATGCAGGGCAGAGCTCCTATACCTGCAGATGTTGCTTCTCATGCAATGGTCCCCTCCTGAAATTTCCTTTTGCACCACCTTGTATCTCATTACCAAGGATAGAGAGCCCTTTTCAGCCCAGGACCTGATCCAAGAGACAGCTGGGTGCTGCATGATAGCAGAGGTGTGATCCCACTACTCCTATGTGCACACATACACCTAATTCACACATACAAATATGCTGTACATAGTGTTTGGACCTTATATTCTACAACTAAAAAAGTGGATAATGTCTCCATTTAAAGGTACTTAAAGGTGAATTGCAAAATGAGGAAAGTCCATTGTTTAAAGTGATTCAACAATTAATAATTTAAATAGAGAGAAAAATTGGAAATCCCATGCCTAAGAAACCAGCACGAAGGGAGAAAGAACACACATAACAGACCCCCACTCCTTTTTTGTATTTTCTTGTTAAGGAAGAAATGAAGGATACCACAAGCAAGGAAGAAGACCGGAAGTACAAAAACTTAAAAACTTTTAAAAAAACTTTTTTGGTTTTTTAAAATATCCCCCCCTTTTTTCCCTTCCCCTTCTTTTTCTTCTTCTCTTTTTTCCACCCCCTTTTTTCTTGTACTGCATCTATCAAAATACCTTTAATAAAAATTATTTAACAAAAAAACCCCAATATTCATGATTATAGGAGTGATGGAAATACTTTTTTCAGATTAAGCTTGCTTTCAATTGGAAACCTCAATAGATACCAGCAATTCTTTAAAAAAAATTGTTCTGGCAAGTATTTACATGCTTTTTACAGATTCCGTGGGTACTGTGAAGTAGCACATTCTGCTGGCTTATAGGGCCCAGACACATTACTAGAACTTCCAAGCACCAGCCTTACCCATCTAATGGAGTATACAGATCAACATCCAGGGTCTCTTCTGCAATAAATTTTATACCTAGAAGGAGAGGAAATAGCAATTCTGAATCATGACTATCAGCAAGGTCTTGATCAATATCTACAGGATTTCAACACTACCTTGTAGGAAAGAGCACAACCATTTCTTCCAATGCACAAATAGGAATCCTCACCGTATAGAATACACTTCATAGCTCCTTTTTACACTTGCAAACTCCCGTACCCTAAATCCTGTGGGATTTGTTGCAGAATACAAAATTAAACAGATTTGCTGACTGATAATTTGATGATATTGTTGAAAGTTTTCATGGCTGGAATCACTGGGTTGTTGTAGGTTTTTCGGGCTATATGGCCATGTTCTAGAAGCATTCTCTCCTGACGTTTCACCTGCATCTATGGCAAGCACGTTGCGAGGTTCACCTGCATCTATGGCAAGCATCCTCAGAAATCTTGGTTGTCGAAGGTCTTCACGTGAGGATGCTAATCTTAAAGGACCTGCATTTTGAATAATTAGTAGCCAAAAGTGTTTAGATTTACAGTTGGCCCCCTATAAAAGGATTCTGTATCCATGGATTCAACCATTCATGGCTTGAAAATATATATGCTTAACTCATATTTGTATATTTGAAATCATATGCTAATGTTTTTATGTTAAACCACTTTTGAGTCTTCTTCAGGAGAGATAAAGCAGGGTATAAATAAAAACAAACATAACAATAATAACAATAACAACAAAACTTTGTTTCAGTCATGTTATATAAGGGACATCATTTTACTGTAACTTTATACTTAAGGTCCCCCCCCCCCAATAAATAAAATGGGTGCCTGGATTCAAATCCCAGCAGAAAGCAAAGGTCCACTGTATAGGCAGCATCTCTGCATATTTTTCAAAAGCAATTTTTACAAAGATAAACATGAAAAATGGGCTGCTGTGGACTTTATAAGAATTCAGAAATTAACACACCCAACTTTGAAGCTTTGTTTATCTGTATACATCATTTAAAAAAATCCACTCTTGATGGCATTCAGATGCTCACCTTGTATTGACAAATCCATGTTTTCCAGGTACAATCTAAGGAAATGATTAAATAACTGAATAAGAAGAAAACAGTTATATACATCTTTAATGTCAAAGAATGTTAGAATTAGAAGTCAATTAAATTAAATAGGTTTTAGAGCCTCATTTCCAACAGGTTGGGCTAGACCCATAGAAATCCTTTCCAACTATGATTCTGTAAAGATCCCCAAGTTCACTAAAATGTTTATTTTTTGTTGTTTCGTTAAAATATATTAACAAAACTCAAATAGGTTCATCAGGAGGCAAGTTCATTACCATCATCTTAAAATAGTATCTCTCACGATTACAGGCTATGTGTACGTACATGCCACTACGTCACCTGTCATCTCATGGCAACTCAATGAATTTCATAGTGTTTTCTTAAGCAAGGACTATTTATACCCCTTCTACACTGCCATATAATTCAGTTTATCTAAGCAGATAATCCACATTATCTGCTTTGAACTTGATTATATGAGTCTACACTGCCCTATAATCCACTTCAAAACAGATAATCGGGATTTTATATGGCAGTGTAGAAGGGGCCTCAGAGGTCATTTTGTCAGTTCCATTTTCTGAAATATAGCCCACTGCATCTGGTATTCATCAGTTGTCTCTCACGGAAGTAGTACAACCAAGGGTGACCATGGCTTTTACATGCCTTCTACATTGCCATATAGAATGCAGATATAGAAGCCTCTATCTCCAAATGTTGTTGTGTGTCTTCAAGTTGTTTGAGGGCCCTTCCGCACAGCCCTATATCCTAGAATATCAAGGCAGAAAATCCCACAGTATCTGCTTTGAGCTGGGTTATCTGAGTCCACACTCAGATAATGTGGGATTTTCTGCCTTGATATTCTGGGATATAGGGCTGTGTAGAAGAGCCCCGAGTTATAGCAACCCTATCATTGGGTTTTTTGGGGCTGAATGTGTGATTTGCCATAGGTCATCCAGTGGGTTCCCATGGTTGAGCAGGTAATTGCACCGACGCTGAAACCGTTACACACTGTCCCTCAACTTCCATATACTTCTAATAATTAGATACCGAGAATAAAGAGACAACAACCTCCATTATAACCATTTTTGAATTATGACTGGCAATTGTTGGAAAAAGATTGCAGTACAAGATTAATTTGGTACAGTAAGATAAATTATTTCATTATGTGCAGTGATTCTTGGAGTTTGCAATATCAGAAAAAAGCAACCCACACAGTCAATTAACCAAAGAAATCCTGCTTCATGTATTCAAGGATTGTTTGAGTTTGCATTCATACCAATTTAGTGATTAGGTAGATTATGCCCCCTTGCAATGGCTGTTCATTTAGTCTTGATGTGTAATATCATCTGCATCAATACGCTTATTTCACCGCTCACAAGATACAGCCTTCTGCCTCACAGAACTTGGCATATTTTCCTAAATAAAAAAAATGCTACACAGTATAAGAATTTTGAGTCTGTTTTGCTTCATGAAGGACTAATAGACTGATAGTTTTATCTCCAGCAAATCAAGGAAACATTGGGCGGAGGTGTGTGAGAGATAAATTTAATTCATTGCAGTTGTTTTATTCTAGTTGACTAAAGTTGGATTTAACTCCACTGCCTAAGCAGACTCTAGGAAATTCATTGGACTACCATAAATCAACAGATTATTTGAAAATACATATTCCCACAAAGCAAACATCCAGTACATTTAAAATGCACTCTTGCATTTTCCCTCGCTTACGTAACAGGCACCAAAATGAAACAGCTTTGCAAATGTTTCACTTTGGCGATGCACCTTTTAGACATGTATTATTTTGTGACACCGTAATTTGGTTTTAGGATAAACCAAGACCTCATAAGAGATAGGGACACATAAAAAAAACCTGTAATAACTAAATGTATGGGGACACAACATATTTCATGAAAGCCTTTCATTTATAGTTTAATAATATGTGCTTAATTGCTTATTTCACAGAGTCAGGGGTTATGTTCACATGACACACCCACACACTAATGTGTTGGGACAGAGTTTGGAAAGTTTCAGAGGGATAAAGCTTTGCTTTAATAGCCCCGCTATGGTGTAACCCGAGATCCTTTTGAACAAGGCATCAGTACATTAAGGAAGTACTTCCCATTAGGGCGGTTAGGAAGGGTCTTTATCAGCAATGTAAAAGCCCATTGAAGCCTTTCAGCTGATCATAATAAAATATATTGTGCGGCTTTAGTATTGCTCCCCCCCCCTTTATCGGATCCACGCTGCCACATACATCTTGTCGTGGCGTGTGTGTGTGTGTGTGGCACTAAGGCACCTTCCACTCAGCTGAATAAAATTCCACCTTATCTGCTTTGAACTGGAGTATATGGCAGTTTGGACTCAGATAACCCAATTCAAAGCAGATACTGTGGGATATTCTGTCCTGATATTCTGGGTTATATGGCTATGTGGAAGGGTTCTAAGTGGGATTTTATTCAGTTCTGCGGAAGAGCCTTAAGCCTTTCCAACATCAACCACCTTTTCTAAAATGCAAAAATGCATCTGCCCAGGTTGAGTATTCCCTTATCCACTTGGGACCAGGCTAGGGTTGCCACATGAATAAGGGACAGGTAGGCTACCTAAAAATAGGGAATTTTTCACAAAAATAAGGTACACTTCAATTGATTTTCAAGTTTTTATGAAGTGTCCCTTATTTTTGTGAAAAAATTCCCTATTTTTAGGTACCTGTCCCTTATTCTTATATCAAAAAGTGGCAACCCTAGACCAGGCATTTTTCATACTTTGGAATACTACCGTAGCATATACATATAATGATGTCGCTTGGAGATGGGACCCAATAAGATAACAAGGAATAGCGAACAGACAAATGGAACGACTGCAGACTTGATTTTGGGTGGCGTGATTTTATTATTTTTAAATCATGCTTATTTATCGGTGGGTTTTAATATAAATGTTACTGTATTATCCATGTTTAATTTTTTTGTGCTTTATGTCTAAATGTTCATTTATTTTGGGTTAGGTTAATTTATAGTTATATATTATTGTCTTGCTATTATGTTTTGGTTTTCTCGTGTATGTCCGGCATTTATTTATTTATTTATTGTTTCGATTTGTATACCGTCCTTCCGGATTGGCTCTGGGCGGTTTAGAATATATCAACTAATAGCAATTAAAACAATAAAACCATACAATATCAACATTAGACAATTAAAACAGATTAACAATGTTTGCTCCAACCAAGGAGTGGTTAAAGGTTAAATGCCTGACGGAAAAGGGCTGTTTTGCAGGCTTTCCGAAAGGCCGGCAACTCAGTGTTTACTTGGACTTCAGATGGCAGCGAATGCCATAGGCTCAGTGCAACCACAGAGAAGGCTCTTTGCCTTGTTGATGACAAATGGATGTTTCGTAAGGAAGGGATCTGTAGGAGGTTGTGATCCTCTGATCGAAGAGATCTCTGGGGAACATATGGGAGTAGATGGTCCCTCAAGTACACCGGCCTTAAAGGTCAAAACCTACACTTTGAAGATGACCCAGTGCTCAATTGGCAACCAGTGCAGTCGATGCAGGGTTGGAGTTATATGAGCCCTGGCCAAGAGTCTCACTACCGCGTTCTGCACCAGCTTAAACCTCCGGATGACCAACAAAGGAAGGCCAATGTAAAGGGAGTTACAGTAGTCTAGCCTCGAGATGACTGTCGCCTGGAGTACCGTGGCTAGGTCGCTTGCCTTTATATAATTTGGAAACCACTTTGAATTCTCTTAGGGAGATAGATAGATAGATAGATAGATAGATAGATAGATCGGTATATAATTGTACTAAATAAAATAATTAATAAATAAGTGGAAATATGGAATCCGTTTATGGTTCACATAACCCTTATACATATAGTATGGAGATAAATTTATACTACATATTGCTAATTGTTTCGCACATGAAACAGAAGCTGAACCATTAGAAAGAGAATTTTGGAGTATTTTAAATTCCTGACAAAGAGGTATGTATCACATGAATGTGTATCTGACTCAGACATGGGCAAACTTTGGGCCCTCCAGGTGGTTTGGACTTCAACTCTCAGCATTCCTAACAGCCTCAGGCCCTTTCCTTTGGACTTCAACTCCCAGCATTCCTAACAGCCTCAGGCCCTTTCCTTTGAACTTCAACTCCCAGCATTCCTAACAGCCTCAGGCCCTTTCCTTTGGACTTCAACTCCCAGCATTCCTAACAGCCTCAGGCCCTTTCCTTTGGAGTTCAACTCCCAGCATTCCTAACAGCCTCAGGCCCTTTCCTTTGAACTTCAACTCCCATCATTCCTCACAGCCTCAGGCCCTTTCCTTTGGAATTCAACTCCCAGCATTCCTAACAGCCTCAGGCCCTTTCCTTTGGACTTCAACTCCCAGCATTCCTCACAGCCTCAGGCCCTTTCCTTTGAACTTCAACTCCCAGCATTCCTAACAGCCTCAGGTTCAACTACCAGCATTCCTAACAGCCTCAGGCCCTCCCAGCATTTTGACTTCAACTCCCAGCATTCCTAACAGCCTCAGGCCCTTTCCTTTGGACTTCAACTCCCAGCATTCCTCACAGGCTCAGTCCCTGTCCTTTGACTTCAACTCCCAGCATTCCTAACAGCCTCAGGCCCTTTCCTTTGGACTTCAACTCCCAGCATTCCTAACAGCCTCAGGCCCTTTCCTTTGGACTTCAACTCCCAGCATTCCTCACAGCCTCAGGCCCTTTCCTTTGGACTTCAACTCCCAGCATTCCTCACAGCCTCAGGCCCTTTCCTTTGAACTTCAACATTCCCACAGCCTCCTAACAGCCTCAGGCCCTTTCCTTTGAACTTCAACTCCCAGCATTCCTCACAGCCTCAGGCCCTTTCCTTTGAACTTCAACTCCCAGCATTCCTCACAGCCTCAGGCCCTTTCCTTTGAACTTCAACTCCCAGCATTCCTCACAGCCTCAGGCCCTTTCCTTTGACTTCAACCCCAGCATTCCTAACAGCCTCAGGCCCTTTGTTTTGGACTTCAACTCCCAGCATTCCTAACAGCCTCAGGCCCTTTCCTTTGGACTTCACCCACTCCCAGCCTCAGGCCCTTTTCCTCCCAGCACAGCCTCAGGCCCTTTCTTTTGGACTTCAACTCCCAGCATTCCTAACAGCCTCAGGCCCTTTCCTTTGGACTTCAACTCCCAGCATTCCTAACAGCCTCAGGCCCTTTCCATTTGGACTTCAACTCCCAGCATTCCTAACAGCCTCAGGCCCTTTCCTTTGGACTTCAACTCCCAGCATTCCTAACAGCCTCAGGCCCTTTCCTTTGGACTTCAACTCCCAGCATTCCTAACAGCCTCAGGCCCTTTCCTTTGGACTTCAACTCCCAGCATTCCTAACAGCCTCAGGCCCTTTCCTTTGCATTCCTAACAGCTTCAACTCCCAGCATTCCTAACAGCCTCAGGCCCTTTCCTTTGGGCTTCAACTCCCATCATTCCTAACAGCCTCAGGCCCTTTCCTTTGAACTTCAACTCCCAGCATTCCTAACAGCCTAACAGCCTCCAGGCCCTTTCTTTGGACTTCAACTCCCAGCATTCCTAACAGCCCCAGGCCCTTTCCTTTGGACTTCAGCTCCCATCATTCCTCACAGCCTCAGGCCCTTTCCTTTGGACTTCAACTCCCAGCAGTCCTAACAGCCTCAGGCCCTTTCCTTTGACTTCAACTCCCATCATTCCTAACAGCCTCAGGCCCTTTCCTTTGACTTCAACTCCCATCATTCCTAACAGCCTCAGGCCCTTTCCTTTGGACTTCAACTCCCAGCATTCCTAACAGCCTCAGGCCCTTTCCTTTGGACTTCAACTCCCATCATTCCTAACAGCCTCAGGCCCTTTCCTTTGGACTTCAACTCCCAGCATTCCTTACAGCCTCAGGCCCTTTCCACTTCAACTCCCAGCATTCCTAACAGCCTCAGGCCCTTTCAGCATTCCTAACAGACTTCAACTCCCATCATTCCCTAACAGCCTCAGGCCCTTTCCATTTTGGACTTCCAACTCCCATCATTCCTAACAGCCTCAGGCCCTTTCCTTTAACAGCCTTCAACTTTCCCATCATTCCTCACAGCCTCAGGCCCTTTCCCATCATTCCTAACAGCCTCAGGCCCTTTCCTTTGGACTTGGGACTTTTCAACTCCCATCATTCCTAACAGCCTCAGGCCCTTTCCTTTGGACTTCAACTCCCATCATTCCTAACAGCCTCAGGCCCTTCCCTTGGGCCACCATTCCTAACAGCCTCAGGCCCTTTCCTTTGGACTTCAACTCCCAGCATTCCTAACAGCCTCAGGCCCTTTCCTTTGGACTTCAACTCCCATCATTCCTAACAGCCTCAGGCCCTTTCCTTTGGACTTCAACTCCCATCATTCCTAACAGCCTCAGGCCCTTTCCTTTGGACTTCAACTCCCATCATTCCTAACAGCCTCAGGCCCTTTCCTTTGGACTTCAACTCCCAGCATTCCTAACAGCCTCAGGCCCTTTCTTTTTCCCCCTCAGCCGCATAAGCGGCTGAGGGGGAAAAGGAAGGGGCCTGAGGCTGTTAGGAATGATGGGAGTTGAAGTCCAAAGCACCTGGAAGGCCCAAAGTTTGCCCAAGTTGTTAAAAACGCCCAATGGAGGTGTATGAGCTTTGAATTAAAGGAAATGCAAGTGACCCACAAGAGGCTCCCATCCCCTTGCGGCATGCAGCCACCCTTCCCTCTCCCTTTCCCTCTCACCACCGGGGCGCGCGCCCTCTCGGACCAGAGGCAGGCAACAAAAGCAGCAGAAGCAAAGCCGCATTCGAATTTTCCCCTCCAGTGTGACGTCACGACAACATTCCCCGCTCCTGTGTGCTCATTGGCCAGAGGGGGAGCCTCCACATTTTCCGGCCGCGCCCCCTCCTCTAGGCCACGCCCCCTCCTGTCTTCAGGCCTTCTCACCGGAAGTGTCCCTTGCAGGGCAGGCCAGGAGGAGAGTCCAGCATGGCGGCGGTGCCCCCCGACACCTGGCAGCCCCCCACGGTTACTGTGGAGACGACGTGAGTGAAGGGCAGGGCTTTAGCGTGGGGAGAAACCATTCTGTTTTTGTGTGGTAGGTTTCAGCTTCCCTCCCCAGCGTTTTCATAGCAAAGGTGCCTGAATTGACTGCCTCCTTGCCAAAGAGGACATCTACACCAGGCCTGGGCAAACTTGGGCCTTCCTTCCCTCCCTCCAGGTGTTTTGGACTTCAACTCCCAGCATTCCTCACAGCCTCAGGCCCTTTCCTTTTTTTAAGCAGCTAAAATGGGAAAGGAAGGGGCCTGAGGCTGTTAGGAATGCTGGGAGTTGAAGTCCAAAACACCTGGAGGGAGGGAAGGAAGGCCCAAGTTTGCCCAGGCCCTGGTCTTCTACACCAGTGCTGTCCAACTTCTATAGGCCCAAGGGCCGGACGTCTGGTAGCTGACCACCTGGGAGGAGCGGGGGGCGGGGCCAATCGCAGGGGGCGGAGTGACGCTGTAGGAGGGAGGGCGGAGCAAAGAGGGGTTCCCCTTTGCTCCTCCCTCCCTTCTACAGCGTCAAACTGGGCAAGAGGCACGGCGATTTCGCCATGCCTCTTGCCCGGTTTGACGCTGTGGAGAAGGAAGGGAGGCGCAGAGAGGGCTCCCCTTTGCGCCTCCCTTCCTTCTGCAGCGTCAAACTGGGCAAGAGGCACGGCGATTTCGCCATGCCTCTTGGCCGGCTTGACGCTGTGGAGAAGGAATTTCTCCCTCCTCCTCCTCTTTCCCGGGCACCGCGGCTGTCCCGAGCACCACGGCACCGGGAAAGAGGAGGAGGAGGAGAGCAGAAAGCGGCGCCAAGGGCAGCGCGTCACAGGCCTGGCGTGACGCGCTGCCCCTAGGCACCGCCTACTCTCCTTTTCGGCGGCTCCCCGCCCTTCCTAGGGAGGGGAGCCGCGTGGAGTAGGCGGCGCCAGGGGCAGGGGCAGCGTCACGCCAGGCCTGTGACGCGCTGCCCTTGGCGCCGCCTACTCCTCCTTTTGGTGGCTCCCCGCCCTTCCTAGGGCGGGGAGCCAAAAGGGCAGAAGGCGGCGCCAAGGGCAGCGTGTCACAGGCCTGGCGTGACGCGTTGCCCTTGGCGCCGCCTACTCCTTTTCGGCGCGGAGAGAGGGACGGAGGGGGCGGTGCAGGGAGGAGGAGCTAGCTCTCTTCCTCCTCCCTGCCCCGCCTCCCTCTCCCCCCCCCCCCGGCCGCCATTTTATGAAAATAAAAATAGATTTTTTTAAAAAATTTAAAAATGGCGGCTGGGGGCATAGCTGGGGCCGTGTCCAACAGGCTGGGGGGCCGGGGCTGGCCCCAGGGCCGCCAGTTGGATAGCCCTGTTCTACACTGTTGAATTACTTTAGTTTGGCACTGCTTTAACGGTCATGGCTCAATGCTATGGAATCCTGGGACCTATAGTTTAGTGAGGCACCAAAACTCTTTGGCAGAAAAAAAGGCTGTTTTCTGTATTTTTGAAAAGTAAAGATGGAGCCCCGGTGGCACAGTGGGGAAAAGGTCGCAGGTTTGAATCCGGGGAGGGGCGTGAGCTTCTGCTGCCAGCCCCAGCTTCTGCCAACCCAGCAGTTCGAAAACATGCAAATGTGAGTAGATCTATAGCAGGGGTGCTCACACTTTTCCAGCATGCGGGCTACTTATAAAACAACCAAGTCAAAATGATCTACCTACCCACTACTCAGAGCCATAAAAGCAAAATATTAGGAAATTTATTTCAGTGAGAGCCATATAATATATTTTAAGACTGAATTCAACTAAATGTGAGTATAATAAGCCCCTGCGCATTCCTCACAAATGGCATGGGAGACATACACACTGTGCCTGCGATCTGCCTGCGATCTACCAGGACGCTCTTTGAGATCTACCAGGATGCCCTTTGAGATCTACCAGGATGCCCTTTGAGATCTACCAGGGTGCTCTTTGAGATCCACCAGGATGCCCTTCGAGATCTACCAGGATGCCCTTTGAGATCTACCAGGATGCTCTTCGAGATCTACCAGGATGCCCTTTGAGATCTACCAGGATGCCCTTCGAGATCTACCAGGATGCTCTTCGAGATCTACCAGGATGCTCTTCGAGATCTACCAGGATGCCCTTCGAGATCTACCAGGATGCCCTTCGAGATCTACCAGGATGCCCTTTGAGATCTACCAGGATGCTCTTCGAGATCTACCAGGATGCCCTTCGAGATCTACCAGGATGCCCTTCGAGATCTACCAGGATGCCCTTCGAGATCTACCAGGACACCCTTTCGAGATCTACCAGGACACCCTTCGAGATCTACCAGGACGCCCTTCGAGATCTCCCAGGACACCCTTCGAGATCTCCCAGGACGCCCTTCGAGATCTCCCAGGACGCCCTTCGAGATCTCCCAGGACGCCCTTCGAGATCTACCAGGACGTCCTTCGAGATCTCCCAGGATGCCCTTCGAGATCTACCAGGACGCCCTTCGAGATCTACCAGGATGCCCTTCGAGATCTACCAGGACGCCCTTCGAGATCTACCAGGACGCCCTTCGAGATCTACCAGTAGATCACGATCTACCTAATGAGCACCCCTGATCTATAGGTACCACTCCGGCAGGAAGGTAACGGCGTTCATGCAGTCATGCTGGCTACATGACCTTGGAGGTGTCTACGGACAATGCTGGCTCTTTGGCTTAGAAATAGAAATGAGCATCAACCCCCAGAGTCAAACACAACTGGACTTAATGTCAAGGGAAAACCCTTACCTTTACCTAAGTGCTTGAGAGTTACTATTAAATATAGTCCTATTTTATTTATTTACTTATTTATTTACTGTATTTTTACTCTACTCTATCTCAACCCCTAAGGGGACTCAGCACAGCTTCCAAACTAATGCAACATCACATACTATACGAGTCCGGCCACATGACCTTGGAGTTGTCTACAGACAACATCGGCTTTTCGGCTTAGTAATGGAGATGAGCACCACACCCCAGAGTCAGACACAAGACACAACTAGACTTAATGTCAAAGGAAAACCTTTACCTTACCTTTAAAGGTAGAAAGTTGCTTCTCAGATGCTGCACCTTTTAAACTTGCCTAGTATAGAGTGTTAACAGCCCTGAGTCTCCATGGGAAAAAAGGCTGGATATAAGTAAAGATGATGATGATAATTATGGATTGTCGATGTTGCAATCCCAGACAACAGCAGGATTGATGAGAAGCAACTGGAAAATTCCACAATTTGTGGATTTAAATATAGAACTGCAAAAACTCTGGCACAAACCAGTAAAGGTGGTCCCAGTGGTGATTGGCACACTGGCTGCCGTGCCTAAGGACTTGGCCTGCAGTTGAAAACAATTGGTGCTGACAAAATTACCATCTGTCACCTGCAGAAGGCTACCCTACTCGGATGTGCACACATTATTTGCCAATACATCACACAGTCCTAGACACTTGGGAAGTGTCCGACCTGTGATCAAATACAAAAGCCAGGATAGTGATCTTGTTTGCTGTGTATTAATCCTGTTGTGTCACTAATAATAATAATAATAATATAATGGTACCGTAATAGTAACAAGGAAGGGTGCTTTGAACTGTAATGGAAACATGGTATTACTTTTTTTCAATAATAGTTTTGCCTCTCTGATTCTTGAATAATTACAAGTGAACACATTTGTTTCAATTCCTCCTCTGCTTATTCTTTGTAGGATGGGCCACATGGTGATGGAGCTGTATTGGAAACATGCGCCCAAGACCTGTAAGAATTTTGCGGAACTGTCCAGGCGTGGCTATTACAATGGAACAAAGTTTCATAGGATAATCAAGGACTTTATGATCCAGGGGGGAGATCCCACAGGGACCGGTAAGAATGTGCCCTAAATAAGTGCAGTACAGACAGTCCCCAAGTTATGAACAAGATAGGTTTGTACTTAAGTTGAATTTGTGTGTAAGTTGAAACAAGTACATTTTATAAGTGTAACTCCAGATATCCAGCTATGGATACAATATGGAAGGGTTAGCACTCATGTAGCATTTGCTTTCCTCTCTGTGCCCCTGTTCAAAACATATCACCTCACTTTCTGTCCCTGTTAAGTTGGGTTATGAAAACAAGGGTTGGTGAGAAAGTTTCAGTGTAGACAACTTTTCCCCACGATACCTCTTTCAGGAGTGAATTTCCCTTTTGAAGGGTAGATATCTGTCATTTTCTGTTTTTTCACCCCCGTTTGTAAGTATGAGTCAATTTACTCAGTTCAACGTATGTTATATTTTGTGCATTTATGCATTATTCTTTATGCATCCTCATAGTCCTGTTAGTTACTGCATGGCTATTGTGCGTGGCCCCTATGGCGATGGGGATGCTGGTTTCAATGTGATATATAACATACTTTGACCTAAGTAAATGGATACTTAATGGTTGCATTGCAGAACAAAAATATATCAGTCTTGTAGAACAAAATTTCTCTTTCAGTTGATACTGTTCACATGCATATTCAGGTAGACTCTTTTTTGGCTTTGAACTTTGGTAGATTTTTCCATTTGCACCAAAAGTGCCAAATTTGAAGAGATCCTGCAGGGTGGTTATAGATGCTGGGTAGTTGCAAATTCGGCAGTATTATGTCCCGCACAAGCATACTGCTTGGTCAAAATTTCAAGTCCAATAAAATTGGAGAACCTGATGGTGAGAAGACTTAGACCACTTGACATGGAATGACCCTCTCTGAACTTGCTGAAATTGTCCTGCTTTAGGTGTTTGAGGGCCCTTCCAGACAGTCCCTATATCCCAGGATCTGATCCCAGGTTTTCTGCTTTAAACTGAATTATATGAGTCTTCACTGCCTGATGATCTGGGATAAATAGAAAACCTGGGATCATATCCTGGGATATAGGGTCTGTCTCAAAGGGCCCTGAATCCAACTCCCATCAGCCTTGGTATATTGTCAATTGAAATTTAAAACACATTGAGAACAATTGTTGGGGAATGGCTGGCTAAAAAATATGCATTGGCATTTATTTACAGTCGGTGCTTTATTTCTTATAATATTATAAAATGACTTCATAAATTAAAAAAATAGATAGTCTGTCAGTACAGGCCCCCAAGAGACCGTGAGTATGCCTCTATCTCAGCCATGGTTCTGCATATTCATTTGTTTAGTCCTGTTATTTGGCAGGAAGAGGAGGAGCATCAATCTTTGGCAAACAGTTTGAAGATGAACTTCAACCAGAGCTAAAGTTTACAGGTAGGTAATGTTTTCAGGGATCTTCAAATATTCTGGACTAAATGCTTCATAACCTAAACAAAGAAATTTCCAGACTTAGACATATGTATGTTGCTTGGCTCACAGTGCAGATCCTTATAGGACAGTAAAGCAGATAAGAACATTAATACATTATCTTAAAAACAGTGGGCTGAATCCATTGTCAGTCCTTCAGAATGTAACAATGGTGGTGCTAGCTTAGTGGAGATAGTAGAAAGATCTAGCAATGTGGTGGAAAGTTACAAAATTACAAAGACACATAAATTTTAGAGTGAAGTCATAGGAATTGCCTACTTCTTAAATTGTGCCCCCACTTTTGTGAGGGTTAGGGCACAGCCTCCCTACAAAAATGGAAAAATGTGAGTATCTCCAGGGGGCGGAGTACAAAGCATCACCATTGTGGCTGGGGGCGGAGCATTCTTGCATGCCACTTCATTTAAAGGTAAAGGTATCCCCCTGACATTAAGTTTAGTTGAGTCCAACTCTGGGGTGGAGGTGGTTCACATCTCAATTTCTAAGCCAAAAAACTGGCATTTTCCATAGATGCCTCCAAGGTTATGTGGCTGTCATGGCTGCATGGAGCGCCATTACCTTCCCGCCATAGCAGTACCTATTGATCTACTCACATTTGCATGTTTTTGAACTGCTAGGTTGGCAGAAGCTGGGATTAACAGCAGGAGCTCACCCCTGCTCCCCGAATTTGAACCGCCGACCTTGCAGTTTAACCCACTGCGCCACTAGCGCCTCCCTACTTCACTTACTCTATGGATTCTAGTTCCATTTTCTTTTTCTGCATTACTTGAGTGTATCTATCATCAGGGCAAAGGAAGGAAGATACTGTGGGTACCTGTAATGTGTGATACAGTGGAAGAGGAGGAATAACCAGCCTAGGGGATCAGGTTCCTCTTTTTTTCCCTGTGTGCTGCATGTTTCTGTTCTCCCTTGTACCCTTCTTCCACTGGCCAGGTGGAACGGAAATTTGCAGAACACAGGAAGACGAGACAGATCCATGGAGTAAGTGAAATGATGCTTGGCCGGCTCCTCCTCTTACATGCATGCTACGAGTCTTTGTTTTGCCCATGAACGCAGGGAAGATGCCAGATGGAATAAAGACTCATGGCAAGCAGGACGAAGAGGAAGAACGAGCTCCGCCTTCACTTGGGCCTTCATTATCTGTCAAAACCAATTCCTCCTCCTATTTCTGTGTGCTGCAAGTTCCTGTGTCCCCCACCCCCAGTGCTCCTTTTCCTTGGTCAGGGCAGGATAGAAAGTTGTGGAACACAGGAAGAGAAGCCAAATTTGCAGGAAAAGAAGAGAGATACTAGGTAGATCTGAGACTTCCAAACAGCCTCTTGCTCACCTCCTGCAATTCATTCATGGAAGCTTTGGTTCTTCATCCATCTCACATTTCCAAAGTCCGTGATACCTCCTATATAGGAGTTATATTGATCTCATTGAGTAGCCTGGTTGTATTTAAGAACTGAAACATAGTACTAAAAATAGAACAAAATGTTACAGTTCTGTGTGTCAGGAAAAATTAACTTGGGAGTCTTTCATTCCTAACAGGCTTTTTTCCCCTTAAGGTGCAGGTATCCTTGCTATGGCGAATGCAGGTCCAGATACCAACGGCAGCCAATTCTTTATCACATTAGCACCAACCCAGTGGCTTGACGGGAAGCACACTATATTTGGTCGTGTTTGCCAGGGAATTGGGATAGTCAACAGAGTTGGCATGGTGGAAACCAATGCCCAAGATCGGCCTGTGGATGATGTAAAACTGTTGAAGGTTTACCCATCAGGCTAGGCTAGATGTGGTGAAATAATTATTGAATCAAATTGTTTTCTATTGTGTTCTATTTCTTTGATGATACGAGTTGTGTTCCAAGATAAAACTTGCTACAAAATATTTTTTTTACCAAATTATGTCTTCAACATGTATTGTTAACTTTTTTATTAAAACTAAATTTATAAAAAAATGTTCTGAATTATTTAACTGGGTTAGGTGAAGTTGCCACCGAATTGTGATTCCATTCTAGCATGCTTAATTTTGTCTACTGCCTGCGGTTTAATTAGAAGGTAGCAATCATTCCATTTGTCCTGTAAACAGGGAGAGAACTGGGCAAGCAATATCTAAGATTTTGTAAATCAACAGAATTGTATGCAAACACAGCAGAGTGTTTACATGGGTCTCAGGGCAGCATTGAAGTACCATCTCACCTTTCGACAGAATTAGAATTAGTATAAGAGTTTATAATGGCTTACATGTACAATAAATCTGAACCTCAAATAAAAATTGTGACCTTCTGTTTCTGTACATAAGGAACCTTGATACTGCATTTGATCCACATTTTAGAAGAAAAATGCTTTACATAACATTTTAGTAAGCAGAAAGCATCTTGTGGTCATTCAGATATCATTTAACTGCAACCTTCAGCAGCCTTAGACATGATGAGGAATGCTCTGAGCTACAAGCTCAGACTATCTGGAGGCCTACAAGTTGGCGGACCTTGTTTCAATAATTATGTAGCAAAAAAAATTGTATTTTGCATCTACACAACTATTAAGGATTTACTATAATCCAGATCACTTATCAGCCCACTGTTAGGATAAAAATCCAATCTGTTCTCATTGTATTGTTTGTTTTTAGCTAAAGTTGAGTTACTTCAAAAGAACCAAATCCTCAATAAACTCATGCTAGGAGAAGGTTTGCTTCATGTAGCAATATCCTTTGTACACACTGGATTTTCTTAACCACTCATCTGGTGTCTGAGAATACAGAAGACTTTCATACAGTTTAACAAAAAATGAATTCTTCATTTTCAGAGGACCACTCAGGCAGGCCAATAAGTTGCTACTTGGTTAATAGTCTCCACAGGAGAAAAAAATACTCTTAAAAAACTAATATGATAGCTATTGTGAGGATCATGCTAACCAATGGTAAAATGTCCTCTGACATAATATTAAGGCTCTGGAAATGCCTTGCTCTTTTTGCAGTTATCTACACATTATGAAATTTCCAAAAGAGCTTCATAGTCAACTTCTTTTTTCTACTGTTCTTTATGATGCCAAAATTTGGAGGATTTCTATGTCCCGCGGAAAGCGAGGGATGCCTGGCAAGCTTCACTAACCGCGGAGGAAAACAAATCAGAAATTAGGAATGGAGAATCTAACCAGGATGAAGGAAAACAACAGAGGATTTATTCAATTTGGACAAAAAAGGACATTCATACAGCACAGGTGCTCCAAAGTAAAAGTAAAAGATGCTTGTAAAACAGACATTTTAATAAACATAAGTTTCCATTCACCACTATGGCCTAGTTTTGAAATTTCCCTCCCTCTCCCCTGATTGGCCAACTCTGATAATATGGTCACCGTCCCCTTGATCTCTGGCTGAGAGGCGGGACCATGCCAGCTTCTGCTTAAATGAGAGCACTGATGACATGGCCAGGAATCTCCTTGCTGAGCAGGGAAGCCCCGAGGCTCCCAATGGTTCTGGAGAGGCAGTCCAAGGGAGGAGGGAGCACCAGGGGCTGTGCCCGCCCCTGGTGTGCAATGATGGAATGTGGTAAACAAAAGGATGTCCAAGAGCCTATTTGACAGGATTATATAGATGTTACTGTTCACAATGGGAGTTGTTATCCCAGACATAGCCCCATGCCAAGAGACAAATGAGTCCTCAAGATGTATGTTTGGTGATGGGATGATAATCACAGTTTCACCTTGAATCTTTGTCTCATGGGGTGGCAGGGGGCTCCAAAGAGGTGCTGACAGGCAGTTGGTATCAGGACCCAGGCTGAGGTCCAGGAAGGTTGTCACAGATTATGTCCCATCTCAGGTTCTCATGCTGGGCACGGAAGGTGGAATCTGGAGTGACTCAGAAGAGGTTACTAGAGTTTCACGGACTCATGTGCATTTGCCTTCATTTTATAGAGTTTTGTTGTTTATTCATTCAGTTGCTTCCGGCTCTTTGTGACCTCATGGACCATCCCACTCCAGAGCTCCCTGCCGGCCGACACCACCCCCAACTCCTTCAAAGTCAAGCCATTCATTTCAAGGATAACATCCATCCATTTTGCCCTTGGTCGGTCCCTCTTCCTTTTTCCTTCCATTTTCCCCAGCATCATTGTCTTCTTCAAGTTTTCCTTCTTATTATGTGGCCAAAGTACTTCAGCTTTCCCTCTAATATCCTTCCCTCCAGTGAACAGTCAGGCATTATTTCCTGGAATATGGACTGGTTGGATCTTTTCGCAGTCTGAGGCACTCAGAATTTTCCTCCAACACCACAGTTCAAAAGCGTCTATTTGCCTTCACTCGGCCTTCCTTATGGTCCAGCTCTTACATCCATAGGTTACTACGGGGAATATTGCTTTATGCAGATCTTCGTTGTCAGTGTGATGTCTCTACTATTAACTATCTTATTGAGATTAGACATTGCTCTCCTCCCAAGAAGTAAACGTCTTCTGATTTCCTGGCTGCAGTCAACATATGCAGTAATCTTCGTACCTAGAAACAAAGTCTCCGTGTTTTCTCCCTCTATTTGCCAGTTATCAATCAGTCTTGTCATAATCTTGTTTTTTTATGTTTAACTGCAACCCAGCTTTTGCACTTTCTTCTTTCACCTTGGTTAGAAGGCTCCTCAGCTCCTCCTTGCTTTTAGCCATTAAAGTGGTATCATCTGCATATCTAAAGTTGTTAATGTTTCTTCCAGCAATTTTAACTCCAGCCTTGAATTAGTCAAGCCCCGCATGCCGCATTATGTGCTTTGCATGCAAGTCGAATAGGTTTGGTGAGAGTATTTGAGAGTTTTTAAGAGTTTTAAAGTATTTTAAGAGTTTTTAAGAGTAATGAAAACGTTGCTTTGTGTTAGTCATTCATAGAGGGGGAGAGAAGGGTGAGGGAGAAGGGTTTCACTATAGCCAAGCAGCAGCTGAAAGGGTCATTGGTGGTATTTGTTATATTTTGGTTCCTTCACTCATGCGCACATTCACAGAAGAGAGAATAAGAAAGAAACAAAGAAACATGGAAGTAGTGAGGGAAGGGATGCTTGGTGGTAAGGGAATGTGGGCTTGTGTTACTTTATAGTAATCTGGTTTGGCTAGGGAAATGGAAGACAGCCGGGCGATCTCTGCTAGCCTTGTGGAGATCCGTTGCAGTGGGCCAAGCTCAACTTGAATAACTGAGCTGGGGAGGGGAAAGAAACCATCTGCAGGGTGCAAGGGTGAGAACGTGGGGCTGCTGCTGGGCTTGAGGAGGCTTGAGCAGATGTGGTGGGCCAAAAGCTATTTCCAGTTTATCTGCCCCCCAATCCTTGGAAAGCTACAAATTATTGGAAACAATTCATGTTCATCATTTGCTTGGGGCGGGGTGTGTGTGTTGAATAACATTTAGATTCGCAACAAATATTCCTTATTATTGTCCCTGCTTCTAAATAGAATGCTTGGTTATTAATACTTATTTGAAGAAATAAGGCCCAGACTGAAATTGGATATGGGAGAACCATGTATTGCTAGCAATGGAAGAGGGATGTATATATTTTTTATATTCTTCATGAAGGGTTTTAACTAGTTGGTCATCAGACGCACCTTTGGGACTCAACTCCTCCCTAGAGTTAGGTTAGCCCATGTCAAGTTTCATTTCTGTGGCATCCTGATGATCCCAAAGTATTTTGGAACTTGAGATTGTGCCCTCCTGTAGCTCTTTAAATAGAGTTCATGAGAGATTTCTAGCACTGCATGTCAAATTATCCACAGCAAGTGCCACAACATGACAGGATGAAGGAATGCAAATATCTAGGCCAGGCCTGGGCAAACTTTGGCCCTCCAGGTGTTTTGGACTACAACTCCCACAATTCCTAACAGCCTACTGGAGCTGTAGTCCAAAACTCCTGGAGGGCCAAGGTTTGCCCAGGCCTGATCTAGGCAGTGGCACCATACCTCAAGTCAACTGAGCCACATGTATTAGCTTCATTCTCTTTGCTATTAGCAAACTTGCTTACGGGAGGTTGCAACTCCTAACTGAAATGGCTATTATCAGAATGATCTATAGACTTAGTTTTCTGATTATTTCACAATAGCCTTCAAAACTTGGAACTGTTTTTGGTTTACTGGTACTTTGCTTCATGAGAGTAGTGAGCCGCAGGGTTATTAATCAGAGGTTCTTTCAACTGTTCAGGATGCAATAACACGCTTGTAAAACTATAGCTTTTTCTATAAAAGCACAATGAATCATTTGTTCTTCATTGTTGCCTTGGAAAAATTACAATAAAATTACATTTCAAAAAGGCAAAACACTGGTTTCATAGAAAGGTCTTGCATTGCTAACTCAGGAAGCAGAATTTCCTAAGAATGTCTTGTTTAAATTATACAAGAACTGCTAGATCTTTTGTTCTTATTAGGTACTTATCTAAAGTCATCTCATGCTATATTGTTTAAATATAGTGTCTCTTAGAGAACAAATTTAACCACTACTGGTCCCCCAGGATCTTCTGACACATTCAGTCCTGTTAAAACTTTATTTTAAATACTTTAGAAAGCAAATGTTTTATATAAATACTTATACATCTCTGTTCTGATTTCTGTCTTTAACAATCCATTTTATTATGTACAGTGGAACCTGTCCTTACCCACATTCCAACTTAAGAGCATTTTGACTTATGAGCTGTTGCTGGCCCAAGTTTTGCTTTGACATAAAAGCAGCATTTTGAGTTAAGAGCTAGTGCGAGGGGGAGTGCTAGCATGAGAGTACAGGACTTTAGGGCTTCAAGAGAGCAACCTCTGTGCCTCATGCTCTTTTCCACTTTGGAAGATTGCTGTCTGCTTTGTTCTTGTCCACTTTGAGGGACTTTGGGTTAGTTGATTTTGTCTGGTTTTTATTCCTGGTATGTTTGGCGTCATGAAGAGAGGGAGGTAGAGGGAACAAGAGAGAAAGGAAGGCTGGAATGAGTACAGTATGAAGAAACTGATGCTTCTGCCTCTTCACTTTGTACTTCTACCATTGTGCCACAACTTTGTGCTTGTGCAATTTTAAAGTTGATCCTTCTTTCTTTTCATTGTTCCATGTGAATGTGCAAATTTTCCTTTGCTGTTACACTGACCAACACACATTTTATTGCCTCAAATGTGCTTCCTTGCCACAACTTTGTGCTTTCACAATTTTAAAGTTGATATTTAAAAAAATTATTCCACGTGGATGTGCATTTATACATTATTTGTTATTTATAAAGTACATTTTCTTACATAAAAACAAGTAACGAAAGAAGGCCATAACAAATTAACAGCACTTCAATGGAAAATTTGATTTGAGATAAGGCCCAGACATTTTTCATGATACTAGCAAAGCAAGAACTACCTTCTCTCTTTCAAAACATTTTGAAAACATCAACATTTTATTTTCTGGTCATTAATTTCTGTTGAATAAAAAAACTACTTATTATATTAGACCAATCAATATCTTACAAATAAAAGCTGTCCAATCACTATAAAATTGTGCTTACATTATTTTTTCCTGTTTTTTCTAATAAAAAAACAAAATAAAAGCAAAAACAAAACTTCTCTTGGTATTTTGCTATCTTTAATCAGCCCATAGGGGGGCAGTGTAATCTCACATTTATTCTGAGTCTTCTGAGAGAAGAAATTATCAATAATCTTAATGTGGAAACTAGAGCCATAAAAGCCAGGAAGCAGAAACTGTAAAGTGCCAATAATGCAACTATTCCGGATTCCTCGAGTTGAATTGGTTATGTGAAACTGTTTTAACCCTTCTAAAAGTAAAAGTAAAATTTCTCTTGCAGGTTCACAATAGATATGGGGAAACAACCTTAATATCTCACAGCCAGTAGAATTGCAGGAGCTGTAGCCCAAACAAAACATTTTCCAATGTCTTGGGTTATCAGCCAACTGATTCAGAAAGTTCTCCTTTCTGCAAATGCATTACCTTACTTCTAAATACCAGCATGACCTATTCCACACAACTCGCAAAACAAATTATTGTTTATCTAAGTCTTGGCAATATTTTAAAATCAATCCTACAAAGGCTCAATTATAATAGGTAAGAACCAAACATAGTGTATATTTTCACATTTCTGCTGGTGAATAGCCATGGTGTGCTCAAAGCAAACTCAAAGGGGCTGCTTCTATTTATTACATCAAGTCAATGGTTTGTTTGGCCAAGTCCTCCGCTTTAATAGAAATAAGCAGCCAGACTTGTGAGATCACAGCATGCTAAATCTCCATTACACTGTTGGGCTACACTCAGGAGGGGAAATGCTCCATCACAGCTCCCATTGTTGCCCTAGCTATGCCAACCATTTTGCTCTGGGTCCTGGGAGATTATCGTATCAAAAGAGGATACAAACACGTAGTCAGATGATAATGAAACAGTTTATATAAGAGGAAACATAAGCATGAAAAGCCGCACCGGGCTATAAATCACAAACAAAATAAGTATTGTGCGCCAATGCGCTGATAGTTGTGTCTAACTCAAGGGTGGGTAAATACCCAAGCTTAGTCCATGTCCCAAATAAAGAAATCCAAATGGAGAACCACAGATGGAGAAGAGCCGACAAAGTGGAGGATGGCAATCCAAAAGTAACAACCCAAGTCGGGTGTATTTATAATCCACTGGGTAGGCTGTAGAGAAGGCCGACGAGTAGAAGTAGAGGATCCTACACTCGTTTCGACCCAGTACGGGTCTTTGTCAAGGCCAATGGTAGTCCCATCAAAATGTGGTGAAGGTCATGGCTGGACTAGCCTAAGGTGAAATACATATGCATATTTCAGTATCACAATAATAATAGACAACGAATTACAAGGCTAGGACGCAAGGTATCCAATGCAACCAAAAGTTATCCAAGTTATTTAAAGGTACAATCTAAGCATAACAGTCATATAAAATAACATAGCTATGATGCTAAGTAATCGTTACAATATAATAACACACATGGTACAGTAAAGCGGGAAGGAGGACGCTCACCAAACGAGGAAATCACTCAGTAGCAGTGTCCAGGGCGTGTAGCAGAGGGCTCAAGGTGAGAGCAAGATTTAAGTAAGGCACAATGAGGGGGGCGCAACAGGTGGATGGATTAATTAGTAAAGTAGGTCGGTGATGCGGACCTTTTCGTTTAACCTGGTGGGAAATTCGCCGACAGGAGGAATCTCCTCTTTACCATCACTTTAAATCGGCCGCACACGGCCCTGACAGCCTCCGCTTTTTTGGCATTGAGAAAATCAAACCTCCCTCCCATGCTGATGTTGATTGCCTCCTCCGCCGCAGTGAAACCCGTTGGATTCTCTATCTAAACAGCGAATTTCCCTTCACCACATTTTGATGGGACTACCATTGGCCTTGACAAAGACCCGTACTGGGTCGAAACGAGCGTAGGATCCTCTACTTCTACTCGTCGGCCTTCTCTACAGCCTACCCAGTGGATTATAAATACACCTGACTTGGGTTGTTACTTTTGGATTGCCATCCTCCACTTTGTCGGCTCTTCTCCATCTGTGGTTCTCCATTTGGATTTCTTTATTTGGGACATGGACTAAGCTTGGGTATTTACCCACCCTTGAGTTAGACACAACTATCAGCGCATTGGCGCACAATACTTATTTTGTTTGTGATTTATAGCCCGGTGCGGCTTTTCATGCTTATGTTTCCTCTTATATAAACTGTTTCATTATCATCTGACTACATGTTTGTATCCTCTTTTGATACGCATTGCTCTGCAACTACCCCGTTTTGTTTTTGTCCTGGGAGATTATCAGCATGGCAATATTTCTGGCTGGTCTAGCCCAAAAAATGTATGCAGCTGAGACAAAGAACCAAATGCTTTCCACCTGCACCGATTTGGCAGGGATGGGCCCGTTGACTCCTCTGTCATCCTACTTTTCAGCTGCTTTTAAAATGCCCCACTTTCTCTCCTTTTTACCTTCCCCCTCTGTCCTTAGTTTACTACTATGGCTGCAAACTGAATTCAAAATGCAAATGTTGTTTGCCCCTCCCTGTATGCTCAGGCAAAATCAAACTGCTGCAGCCACCCCCAGCTTGTGTGTTACTCATTCAGAACTGTTGCCACACTGTGATATTTCTTGGCCACAGGTTTTCATCTATGAAATGTTGGAAGGTATGAGAACATGGTGGGATTTTCCTTCCATTCTATGAAAAAATACCTATTGAGCATGTGACTCCTAATATAAAGGTCATATTTCATTCCCATGACTAGAAGCATGGTCACCTGGTAAATAAGGGCACAAAAGCATCCCCGTTAAGGGGAAGCTGGATTTCTAATAAAACAAGTATTGAGCATTCGAATAACTTTACCTGTTTCTTGCTCTTCGCTTGATATCTATCATGTCCCTGTTTGGGTTTTTGTACAAATTGGGCAAGAAGTCATTCTTGCATCCCTGGTAGAACTGCCTTTCTAAACTATATTTCATGTGCTTGTTAACAGTTGTAGCAGTTTGATACTTTTAATTTAACGGAAGTGTCACAAAGTAGTGAGTCAGTATTCAGTTTGCCTTGTCACAGTATTTCAGAGACCTGAAAAGCTGCAACTCTACAGATGTTGACAGTTACACCTCCCTTATGCAGGGCACAAGTCCTTATGTTCAAAGGACGACTATCTTCAAATTTAGATTAAGTGGGTGGTCTGGAGCAGCAGTAACAACATATCACAGTGAGATACATGTGGGAGGAAACTGAATCTAAAAAAGTCTGGCAATGACATATCCAACAAAAATAATTTCAAAGACTTTACTTGGAGCATTGGATACACCCCCTTAGTGTCACATAAATATCCACTTATAGAGATATGATGCATTGGTACTATCCAAAACCACATGTAAAATAGCAACACTACACAAAACATGTCATGATTGGGTGTTGCTGTTGTGCAATGTACAATTCACAGTACCCAAAAGCTACTTTTATATGCATCTCCACTTCCACCACTGTCAGCAGAATATGCCTCTTGAATTATGGTAAATTACTCCACATGTGCAGCACAACTTGCAAATATGAATTCCACTAACAGAATGCCAACCATAATGTGCTACCCTACTGTAGCCTGTTTAAATTAGGTGGCATGGTTATTTATTGCTATTTTCTGGTAGGGTTTCCATAAAATAAGAGGTCTGAATGAGAAATTTAGTTTTAGAAATTACTTGATGGTTTGACTCATTTTAAAATTCTGTCCTGAAATGCCTTGTATACCTTTTTCAGTGTTGTTACATTCACTACAAACATGAATTAACTGCTAATTTTCTCCCACTGAAAAGGAATATATATGCCACATAAACATAACTGTGGTTGAAAAAAAGATGTCTGTTTCATTTTCACAAACCATTGCTTCAATAAATGTTTGTCCTGTCATTCCTCACACTATAGAATAGAGACATGTTTCAAAAGCAATTATGTTCTCTCTGCCTGCATGAATAAATGTATGCACCAAATCACCATGTCCTGCTCTTATCAAAATCAAATTAACACACGAGAGAATTTCAAAAGCTCAGCCTTATCCTTCCCATCTGCACCCACATAGTGATTAATATTCTGATACTTATTTAAGCATTTGTAGATAACTTCTACAAGAGAATTTGTCTCTCCCTGACAAACATGTTGTTTCAGTTCCTCTTCACAACTGATGAGGAAGTCCACCATAAATGTCTATAGAAGTCAGTCTTAAAAGGGAGCTAGAGTGCTGTAGTGGTTTTACCACCTGGACTAAAGTCCTGGGAAATCAGGGTCGGAATCCATATTCAGCCATGGCAACTTACTGCGCAGGTCACTTTCTCTCGGTTTTAGAATAAACTAATTATAAATCTTTGGCAACAAAACTCTGATAGAGGTTTAGTATTGTAGTGGATTTGAAGTCTCATAGCTATGCTACTGTTGTTACTATGTGCCTTTAAGTTTTTATTTAAACTTATGGCCACCCTAAAGCAGAACTATCATGGAATTTAATTGGAAAAAGTTATAGCAGAGCAGCACCTAGAAGAACTCCATGTGAGCTCTTTATTCCAGGGTTTTGCACAAGGTCTCCAACCTTTCTATTCTTCTTCAACAAGGGTCTCCATCTTTTCTATTCCTCTTCAACTAGACCATGTCACCCTGGCTTTACCTGCTTCTACGGGACTGGAAGTTTAAAAGGATTCCTTTGCCATTTCCCCAAGAACTCACAGCAGATATGCTCTGGGCATTCATGTGCCCACTTAAGAAATCATGTTGCTACTGGAGATGATGTTTCCCCCAGTATTGAATCCAGGTTTAAGGGCTGCCAATGCTGATCTGGGCTCATGGGTCACAGATTTGACTTTCTCAGACTTAAGTTGTATATGCGCTTAGGACTTTTAGGCTAAAGGGTCTTCAAATTTGTTTTTGGGCCTGAGATTTCTTTGGTTGGCACTGATGTTTCCTCAGCAGTTGAACCCATTCCCAAGTGACTGCTAGAATTAAGTCAAGTTGCGACCCATATTCTAAGTCAGTGTTTCTCAACCAGTGTGCCGTGGCACACTAGTGTGCTGTGAGCGATCATCAGGTGTGCCGCGAGAAAAGCTCTCTGCCCCTCTTCCTTCCCCACTCCTCCTGCCGAACTCCTGCTGCTTGGGGGAGGAGGAGGAAAGGCCAGGCGGCCATTTCCCCAGCAAGCCTCCAATCCGCCATGACTCCCACCATGACTCGCCCCTCGCTCACTGAAGCCGCACGAAGGAGGACCCCCGCCCACTGAAGCCCGTCCACCGCTCATGCTCCTCCCCTGTGAGAGAGCTGAAGCCGGGGAGGGGGCAGGGCATGCCCCCGGCTTCAGTTCTCCCACAGCTTTGCCAGCCTTGAGGGGTCAATGCCAAGCCAGCAGTGGCAGAGCCAGCACAATGCTGGCTTGGCACTTCCCCTTCAAGGCTGGCGAAGCTGTGGGAGAACTGAAGCCGGGGAGGGGGCGGGGCATGGCACGGCCTGGCTCGGCCTGGCTCCTCCCCCTGGCTCCTGCCCCTCCCCTGGCTTCAGCACTCCCAGCAGCTGCTCCCAGCAGGCCACCATCCCCCAGCCATGACTCCCACCATGACTCGCCCTCGCTCACTGAAGCCGCACGAAGGAGGACCCCGCCCACTGAAGCCCGTCCACCGCTCATGCTCCTCCCCTGTGAGAGAGCTGAAGCCGGGGGAGGGGGCAGGGCATGCCCCCCCCCCGGCTTCAGTTCTCCCACAGCTTTGCCAGCCTTGAGGGGTCAATGCCAAGCCAGCAGTGGCAGAGCCAGCACAATGCTGGCTTGGCACTTCCTCTTCAAGGCTGGCGACGCTGTGGGAGAACTGAAGCCGGGGGAGGGGGCGGGGCATGGCACGGCCTGGCTCGGCCTGGCTCCTCCCCCTGGCTCCTGCCCCTCCCCTGGCTTCAGCACTCCCAGCAGCTGCTCCCAGCAGGCCACCATCCCCCAGCCGTTGTTTACAGTGTTAGAGTGTCATTTTGTGTCATTTTGGTTGGTGGTGTGCCCCCGGATTTTTTTAATGTTAAAAGTGTGCCGCAGCTCAAAAAAGGTTGGGAAACACTGTTCTAAGTGATGGTTAATTTCTAAAGGAGTACAATACTAGGAAAAGAATGGGCCTTTCTCCTCAAGTGGCAAAACCCTAGAATAGATAACTATATCAGACGAGATAAGCACATTGATTCCAGTTTAGGTGGAATAGGGCCTCATGTAACCCTGATCACAGGATACAGTGAAACAACATTCAATTAACAAGAAACCTATACAGCTATATCTTAAGAGTGTTTTCTCCTTCCTGTGGATTCCTCCTCTGAAGAAAATAGCCATCGTGGGTGTGAACAGCATGCTTAATGCAATGTATAGTTGGCCCTTCTCAGAAAGTTTCATTTAACTTAGTGGTATTACTACTGAATAAAGGACTCCAAATCAGACTGTTCTCTTAGCATTAATCTGGTAATCTAATATTTTTCTTCTGCCTTGGATATGCTAAAATCTATGTCTCTATAATGTTGGGTTTTATCAGTAGCTTTTGAACTGAGCGCAAATTACCTTATAATTATAATTGCCTCTTATTGGCTTCACAGTGACAATGTCTTACAGGAAATGTAATTATTTGCCTGTCAGCATCTAATTGCCAATTAGCTATAGAAGCTTTGTGTCCTCAGCCTAGCAAATGTCCTTGTTAACCCTAACATTTTTGGAGGGAATTTTCATATTAAGAATTCGGATTTAATACCGTAGCAAAAGCCACTGCAACACCTGTATCCATTCCTCAGGATTGTAGCCTCATTATCGTATATTCAGCCATTTCCCCACAGGTTTCTGGCTACACTGTACAGAAAAATTAGAATTATATTGTTAGGTCAGACTGAAGAACCATGTTAGCATTTGGAAGGGTTTTTCCAGAGCTTGGAAAAGTTACTATTTTGGGCTACTCCAATTCCAAAATCCTCCAACCAGTTTGGCCATAGATTTCCCTCCCGTCCCCACATCAGAGGGTTTCATGGCAATGTTTTGACTAAGGATGGATAAAAAATAGTACAAATCTCACCTGTCTTTAGACAAATAAAAAAGATAGGGAGGATAACTGGCAGAGTTAACTTATGCAGAAGTACATCATTTTGCCATGCTGTTACTGAGAAGTGAGATTTCCCCCACTTCCCAATGTAATATAATGCAACAATAACACCATGCTACACAGACTCACACTGACTTCCAGATTGTGCAAGTCAGGTGCATGTTTTCAGATGCTTCAAATCAGCACCTGTAGTAAACAGCTAACACAGATGTGGCCCCATAATTTCCCTGGGCTTAAATCCTCATATACAAAATGTAATTATACTCATTTATAACTCAGATAATTTCAGTTCTATTGTGCAGATTGGAGCTCTGGGAGCTGCTTTATAGTGCCATCACAGCTCAGTATCATGGGACAGAGAAATTAATGTTTGTGTTCTTTCAAATATGCAAAGGTCACGAAAGCCAATGGCAAAGCACTCATTGAATGCAATGGATGCAAGTTTGTGCTGTAAAGACAACAAACCATTATAAGACCATGGGGACTTAGAAAGGCAGAATTATTCAGTTCTTGCCATGCTGGCTTGCTATTCCAGAAGTGTGTCTGAAAGAGAAACCGTGACTATGTGTGACTGTGTGTGTGTTTGGACAGACTGTCAACTTGTCACTCAGCTCATCTACCAAAGCCCAAGGCTCAACAAGGCATAATATATTATCAGACTCATCAATGACTGTGTGCATTTGGGCTCAGCTGGGATAAGGACAGGCAAACGACATAGCCTCTTTTTTTGAATTGCCCTCCGCAGTTTCCTCTCAAAACAGACATCCTGTCCTCAACTCTTAAGGTATTTAAGACTGAGAGGAGAATTCATAATTAGAAAGAGGCTAAAAAATACCTTTGTAACAAAGGATGTATCTCAGGAGGAGAAATCCCATTGAACTGAGCAGCCAAAAAACTGCCTGAATTAAGGAAATATTTAGGGAGACAGATGTGAGCTGTGTTATTATTACATGCAAAATGGAATATTAATTCATAGTGCCATACCTCGGCCTCTAAAGTTCGACAGAGAGAAAGAGTGGAAGATTACCAAGAATCTGCACCTTTTGATAACATTGGTCTTTCTGACTCTGAAGACCTGGAGTGGGCCCTGGTCCTACACAGAAGGCAATGGGCACTGAAGACCCAATGTCACCATTCATTGAGTGAAGAAGGGACAAGGAGAGATCAGTCAGGCATCGGTGTCTGGAAACTGCTGCCCATAAATCTCCCAGCCACTTCGTGACTGCTGAGCTGCTTTCAGCTCTTCTTCTTGGTGACAAGCAGTACTTTTTGGTGCTCATGTTTGCCTGACCTTGGCTACAATATATGCCTCTGTTTTACTTCTGGCTGATTTTAGTTATCTGACACATGTATGAACAGCTTCTGGACAGCTGGCCACCACTTTGTTGCATCTCCTTTCATCCTGCTTGATACTCTGTGAACTGACCAGGACTGAATTAACTCTTATTCAGCTCTTACATTCCAATCACTTTGATCCCAGGTCATTTGTTGACAGGAACAAAGGAATAATAATGATGATGATGATAGTAATAATGATAATAATAATAGAAAAGCTGACACAATATGAGGATTTAAAGATCGAACTGCAAAGACTTTGACACAAGCCAGTACAAGTGGTCCCAGTGGTGATTGGCACACTGGGAGCAGTGCCTAAAGACCTTGGCCTGCACTTAAACACAATCAGCACTGACAAAATTACCATCTGCCAGCTGAAGAAGGCCACCTTACTGGGATCTGCACACATTATTTGCCAATACATCACACAGTCCTAGACACTTGGGAAGTAACTGACGTGTGATCCAATACAACAGCCAGCGGAGTGAGCTTGTTTGCTGTGGACTCATCTTGTTGTGTTTCTAATAATAATAATCATCATCATCTTTATTTATAAACCACCGTATTTCCCCAAAGGTGAGGGATAGTGCAAACAGCATATCACAGGGCCGGGAAGTGGATGAAGTGCAGAACAGAATAATATTTGGTGACCTAGGGACTGGGCCTAGGGACTGATCATTTTTGAAAGCTTGCTGGAACATGCAGGTCTTTAGTTCCCTATGAAAGGAGGACAGTGTGAGGGCTTGCCTAATCTCCGGGGGGGGGGGGTGTTCCAAAATCAGGGGGCTACCACCAAGAAGGCCATCTTCTTCATCCCTACCAGCCATGCTTGTGAAGGTGGTGGAAGCAAGAGAAGGGTCTCCCGCCAGATCTTAGGGGCTGCACCAGTTCATATGGGGAGATGCAATCACAAATATAGGCAGGGCCTGAATCGTGTAGTTACAAATAGTTGGGGACCCTGAGGCCATCGTGGTTTAGTATCCGAGGAATCAGTGCACTGTTAATGAACAAAACTGATTTTTCTTCCTCTTGGCAGTATCACTTTAATCAGAAGCCCCGAGAGTCTAAAATACTCTTGAGGCTTCTGAATTATTGAGGGAGAAGTGTGATAGGAAGAACCCCTTATAAACAGCTATAACTCCTGTCGGTATGATCCCAGCTAGGAAGAAATAGTGATGATGATATGATACTTTTATTCATTCATATCCTACTTTTAATGGGATTGTAATGGAGTTGTAATGAGGTTTAAGAATTGTAATGAGGTTAAGTACCAGGACTGTGGCACAGCTGGCTGGGTGTCAGCTGCATTAAGATCACTACTGACCGAAAGGTCATGAGTTCGAAGCCAGCCCGGGCCGGAGTGAGCATCTGGCCAATATTGTGTAGCTTGTTGTCCACCTTTGCAACCCGAAAGATAGTTGCATCTGTCAAGTAGGAAATTTAGGTACCACCTATGTGTGGGGCAGCTAACTTAACAAATTTATGAGGCCATAAAAAAACTCCAGCAAAAAACATGTGGGAATGCGGAAAGTACTTCATCAGTGTCACAGATGGATGGTGAAGCAACAGCTCCCCTGGTGGCCAGAAAAAGTTAAATAGCCTCTGACTGTCTGTCTATATGTGTTGTGTGTCTATGGCATTGAATGTTTGCCATATATGTGTACATTGTAATCCGCCCTGCAGGGTGAGAAGGGCAGAATAGAAATACTGTAAATAATCAAATAAACAAATAAGAGCTGTTATAAATCATTAAAACTAGCACAGATTATAAAAATGAGTGTAGGTCTTATTTAAAAATAGTTAAGCCATCTAAAGATTTAAGATCACAGAAAAAAAATCAAAGGAAGGATATGGAAAATCAGCCAAAAAGAAAAGTACACCATTAAAAGACCATCTCACTCAGCTTGCTTCTCTAAGGAAGGAATTCCAAAGTCTGGGAGCAGCCACCAAGAAGGCCCTCTCCCTTTTATCCATCATGCAAGAATAGTAGATCAGAGAAAAAGGCCTTGTCAATAATCGCAGAGCTCAAGCTCATATATTGAGACACAGTTTTTCAGATGATTCACTGGTGGCAATGAATGCCACACACCTGGGTTTATCAGGAGGGATTTTCATCAAGGCTTGGAGGTGGGGGGTGGGGTGCCATTCTCCCTGCATGCTACGATCCCAGTCCTTATCTCAATCCAAAAGGGTAAAAAGATGGCAGAAGGAGAAACTGCTGCCCCAAGACCCTATCTATGCCACCCCCACTTCAGAATTTTGGCAATTCAGAAAAGGATGCATGCTTGATCATTTCAACCCATTTCATTCTCTCCTTCAAGCTTTTTACATATGGAAGGGTTGTTTTTTTTGCAAAACCGGAAGTGATTGCTTCCTACAAAGCAGCTTCCCATATTCCTGTATTCTAACCAAAGCTGGGAATAACCAGGTTAATCAAGACTGCTGTCGATCACTTGCTGGTGCACTCACATGTCAATCAGTCACATTCAGTTTGCTTGAAATTCAGAACAGGTTTGCTGGGAAATAAGAAATAATAACCATCAACTGCAGCTGCCTATTACTGTTTGCAGTCTTCCTGAACTTCTGCACAGTCCTCTTTGAGATACAACTGCCATAGATTGCAGTGGTGTTATGAGTGTTGACATGGCAGCATGATAATTTCAAGCCCCACTAGAAACCCAGAGCAGGCGTACATCACCAACCAGCCATATTTGCTGGGATGAAAATTACCACGAATGTCAGCTACCTGAAAGTCATGCTCATATCTCAAATGAGTCACACTTGGTATATTTCACATGATTAGCACCTGCTTCTTCACTGCCAAAGGCACTTGCTTCTTCACTGCCAAAGGCAATCATGATTCCAAGGCATGTACTGGATGGACAACCTGAGCCAAGACTACTGAATCAACTATATAGTTCCAGCCGGCATTAATATTAACAGAAGAGTCTCATCTGTAATCTTCTGCTCTGGTGCAACAGTTAATGGCATGCATCCCTATGCAGATAGAAAGCTGAAGGCAGACATTCTTGGCTTTCTGAAATGGGAGGCATGCCAATATTGTTCTGGAACCTACGCAAGGAGTGTTGGCAGATTCTAGACTACTAATAGGAACAAAGCAATCAATCCTTTTGTGTATTATTATATTTCTGCCACACGGTTGTGGGGAGAAGCATGCAGAGTTTCTGTCTCAGGCATCAAAACCTTGGAACATCTGTGGACCTATGCCATTTGTCTCTGAAGTCATGCACTTAAGTTTGAATATAGGAGCCCCCAGTGGTGCAATAGATCAAACCCTTGTGCCAGCAAGACAGCTGACCAATGTCAGTGGTTCAAATCTGGAGAGAACAGGTTGAGCTCCGTCTGTCAGCTCCAGCTCCCCATGCAGGGACATGAGAGAAGCCTCTCACAAGGATGATAAAACATTTAAACATCCGGGCGTCCCCTGGGTAACACCCTTACAGACTGCCAATTCTTGCACACCAGAATCGACTTGCAGTTTCTCAAGTTGCTCCTGAGATTATTTAAAAAAATTGAATATTATTTTTCCAAAAGAAATGAAAGACACTATTTGCAAGTGCGGACTCGGAGACCTTTTCCTTTATCTGACATTTGTCAGGATCCCGTTTCATAGTGAACCTTCTTGGTGGGTGCTCCCAGGCTACAAAATTTCTTTCCACTGTCGACTAGCTCTCTGCTCTCCTTTTGCTATCGGGCAAAGACCTTTTTATACAAAACAGTATTTAATGATTAACTGGTTGCAGAAAGTCTTGGGGGGGGGGATCTATGTGATGTATTCTGATTGTGCTGTTTTTTTGTTATTTATTTATTTATTCAAATGTATCCGTCGCCACTCCCATTCGGTTCGGGGCGACTCACAAACAATAAAAACAACAATAACAACAACATTTACAACTACATTAAATTTATTAGGATTAAAACAGCAACCATAAAATACAGATAGCATCAGAGAGGACAATGTAATGACAGAGAAACTGACAGTTTTTAGGAGCCAAACACCTGTTGGAACAATAATGTCTTGCATGCCTTCCGAAAAGCCAGCAAACTTGAAAGAGCACGGATTTCGGAGGGCAACGTGTTCCACAGGGTAGGAGCTATGATAGAAAAAGCCCTCCTCCGTGTTGTAGTGAGATGGTAACTCTTAGGACTTGGGACCACCAGGAGGTTTTCTGTCTCTGAACGCAGGGGTCTAGTGGGACAGTATGGGATGAGGCGGTCCCTTAGGTACACTGACCCCAGACCATTCAAGGCCTTAAAGGTCAATACCAGCACTTTGAAGGTAATCCGGCATTCCACTGGGAGCCATTGCAGTTCACGCAAGATGGGTGTGATGTGGCAGCTCATTGGAACACCTGCCAGCAGCCGAGCTGGCTGCTGATCTTGCCTTTATTAAAATGTTTTTAAATTTTGTTTGCCTGTGAGATTGTCTTTGGAATTTTTTTCTTGTTAGTTTTAGAACGTATCTTGCTTAGCCATCTTATAGGCTGCCAAGGGTCAGATAAAGGCAGCATATAAAATATATACATATATACAGTACATTACTGGTGGGAAGTGAAAAATGTCCCTAGAGACCATATGTAATAAACAATGTGATTGTTTATCTCTATTTGAGACTGTATATAAGGTGAAGAGATATAAGGTGTAGTATATTAAAACCAGGACAAGTCTAGCCAATCAACATGAGAGTGAGGTCAAAATAGAAAATAACATTTCTATCTATTAACTCAGCAAGGGCTCAGGCAAAAGCAGAGTTAATTACAGACAAACTACTAAGGCTGAAAACAAAGTGGAAGGAGGAGAGAGAAGCTGGGAGATTTTAGAAGCAGATGATATAGGGTTAACTGGCACTTTCCCAGCAAAATGAGGGACAGTTCAAGGATATGGTGTAGTAGTTTGAGTGGTGTACTGGAAAACTAGTGTTAGATCCTTTGGCCTGTAGGTCTTAGGAAGGCAATGGCAAACCATCCCTGAACAAGTATTTCCAAGAAAATTACATGATACGTTTACCTCAGGGTTACTATGAGTAGGAAACAACACGAAAGTACACAGCAATTATAATATTATGGTGATCTCTTATTGGTTGCGGTCACAGAAGTAAAGAACTTAGACCCTACAGATGTTTGAGGCTACAATTGCCATCATGGGCACTCATTGTGGAAAATTAATGTGGGAGCTGCAGTTCAAAACATGTGGAAAGCCAAATGTTATTAACTCCTGTCAGCATTCAGATTTCAGTGTGCTAGAGGTGGGGAGAATTGTCTCATGGAATACTATACTAGAAACAGCTACAAATATATAATGAGTCCATATCATTGTTTGTTAGTACTTTAGCTCAAAGCACATAGAGAATGTCCCTGATCTCACCCACTCCCAATGGTATAGCTTTGGTCAGACTTCTTATCAAGGTCAAAGCATGGAGGATGAGAGGCCAAAGATGATGGAATGGACGTAAAACAAGTTACTGTACATACTCGAGTATAAGCCAACCTGAATATAAGCCAAGGCATCTAATTTTACCACAAAAAACTGGGAAAATGTATTCACTCGAGTATAAGCTGAGGGTGGGAAATGCAGCAGCTACTGGCAAATTTCAAAATAAAAATAGATACCAATAAAATTACATCAATTAAGGTGCCAGTAGGTTAAATGCTTTTGAATATTTACATAAAACTGTAATTTAAGATAACTGTCCAATTCTGATTAAACCATTATTCTAACCTCCTTCAATGTAAATGTTCTTATGTATATCCTTCCAATAATAATAGAGTAAAATAATAAATGCAATAATTATATAGTAAAACAACTGAAATGTAATAACAGTAATAATAGAGAAAAATAATAAATGTAATAATAATAGAGTAAAATAATAAATGGAATAATAACAATAATAACAGAGTAAGATAATAAATGACCTTAACTCGAGTATAAGCGGGGGGGGCTTTTTCAGTCTAAAAAAAGGGCTGAAAAACTCAGCTGATACTCGAGTTTATACGGTATTCAAAAATGTATAGCAGGGAAGCTAAAATTCCCAGAACCCTCTGAGCTAGAATAGCTTCCCTAAGCTCTGCTCACAAATCAGTATTTTACTCCTTTCTTGCCTTTTCAAGCTTGTTAAGTTTAAGAAAAGGACTTCAATTTGTGGAAGCTGCAGACGGCCATCATAAATATAATATAACTCAATATAAATTGTTTTACAGCTTTGTTTGCAAGTTGGCTGTTGTGATTCGGTGACAGATTGCATCTGCTACTACACAGGCTAATTGCAATATTTTTCACAGTGAAATATATCCATACTTTCCAAATCCACTTGATTTATAAACTTATTATTTGTTCATTAACCACATTTTCGTCAGTGTAAAATACCCATGATGGCTAAATGTGTTAGAAAAAATCAAAGGAAACAAAGACAATCAAAAGATAAGAATGGAGGGAAACCATAATTAAATACACAAGAAAACAACAGCAACTAACCCCAATCAATCTCTGTTCCTCTCAGGAATAATTCAGTTTTGATGCTAGAGGCCTGAATACAAAGTGTTTGCCTACCAGCAAAAGGAGAGGAGGGAAGACAAGGCGAAGACAATCTGGTTTCCTTTGGTTTTTGCAGCTTGGGAGCAGGCACTGTGAAAACCCTTTCATGTCCCCATCGAAAATACCTCTAAGGATGGACGCATTAAAAGAAAGGCTTTCCTCAAGTCCCAGTCAGAGGATGCTTGATTCTGATTTAGTTTGAACAAGTACTCCGAAATGTGTTCAAAAATTTAGCCATTGAAGGTGATGTAACAATTTCTTTCTTTCACATGCTTCTCTGCATCCAATCCCAGTCAATAGTCTGACTGCAGTATGCAAACCCAAATGAAGTTTCCAAAATCCTTTGAAAGGAAGTCCTAAGCAGAAAGAAATTGCTGCAATTGTTTAAGACAGGATGTAACTACAGTAGGTGCCATCATGACCAGATCTGGTTTCTCTAGGAATGGGCAGAGCTGGCATGCAAACATCAACTATACAAATCCACTCCTGACCACAAACCACACATCTAGGGCTGTATCCAGGAATAGATCCAAGCTGGAAACTTGAATATTCAAGGAAAGTGTGACCCAAAGCTCTCCCTGTTTCCTTATGTGTTTTATGACTGTCAAGAAGCACCACTGCTTTGTCTGGGTTAAGTTTTAGTTTGTTCTCACTCAGTCCATCACAGATCTCAGACACAGTTTCAGAATCCGAACAACATCCTTAGATTTAGATCAGGATCAGGGATTTAACGAAGATCTAGGGCTATATCGCTCCTATGAAACTCTGGACCATAACTGAAGACCACTTCCTCCCCATTGCTAGCAAATTCAATAACACTATGTGACCCAATTTTTGTCCCTGGGTTATATATGCCATTTCTATCATTAAGACATGGAAAAAGCTTGTTCACCTGCAAAAACCTTGTTTTTGCGGGACATCTTGCAGCACATTTTGCTATAGTTTTTCAATGAATATCTGATAGAGCCTCAACCAACTCAACATAATTTGTGGCAGCCACAAAAACGAAGTTCCTGGAGTATAACAACTACTTTCAAAGCAAGTACTGCACAATTAAACAGGAAATAACACTTTCAAAACAGGAACTTATTTTCCCCCCAAATCTTGTTACATGATGAAATGAATACAAATACAATTATTAATTTTTCTGAGACTAGGGCTTCACAGTTATTCTGTATTGATGAACATGAGCACAAGCCAGTGATTATATTTTATGTGATATTATAAAAGTGTGGCCTGGTACTTTTGGGCTTACACTAAAGTGTTGTAGGGCTTCAGGTACTCAATGTCGCCTGCTGGTAGTATGTGGTGCAGTGTGATGACTTCTGCTTCTGGAAGCTATTGTCAGTTATTTCCTGAGAGAAGCAATAAAGAAGAATGAGCCTAGGTCTAAAATACTTTCCGGGCTTCTGAATTATTGACAGAAATCATAAAGAAGAAAATATTCTACTCTGGGCTTGACTTTCTGCAGTTTTTTTTATTTTGTTCTGAAGGTGCACAGATGCAGCAGAATTAGATAACATGCCCTACTTTTAGCATCTTTGCTATGGGAGAGAATAATTGCTCTATTAATAAACACACCATATCTATCTTTAACAGTCTATTATTATGTAATATTTTATATTTGTTTTAAACTCCAACTGCTGTTTAAATTGTGCAGAATTTTTTAAGTATACCAATGATTGTTCAGAGTTCATTGCTACAGCTTCTGGCTAATAAGGGAAAAAAAGATAAACTAGCCATGTATATACCTTGACTGTATATATCTTGAAATATGACATTTACTGAAATTATTTTCATCAAGAGGAAGGAAGATGGTTATAGGGAGCCAGGGATTGCAGACTCACATCATCATTCTATTGCCTTCTTCAGGCTTCCTTGTTTCCTCCGGCCATGCACTAGAAGTTGGGAGACACATTTCAAAATGCCGGGAGGTGGTCTTTATTAGCACTTTATTTTGTTGCAATCAATAATTGTATGTTTGCAATTGCTTTTAATGTTATCGACATCAGAACTGAAGTGTAATAATGTCAATCTTTTGTATGTTTTAACTGTATTGTATTTCTGTTCAGTTGGAAGATGCCTACACTTTGATGAAAAGCCTTTTCATAAAAGGTGCTGGTAGTGGTGGCAGGGATGGTAATCACAATAGCATATAAATAACCTGGTGTGCCCAACCTGAGGATGTTTTTAACACTTTATAGCACAAACGTGGAAAACCGACATCATACCTACTCCCTGTGACTAACCCATCCCCTGCTATTGACAGGCAAAATCCATTAAAAACTGTACTATCGAAGGCTTTCATGGCCAGAATCACTGGGTTATTGTGAGTTTTCCGGACTGAATGGCCATGTTCCAGAAGCATTCTCTCCTGACGTTTTACCTGCATCTATGGCAGGCATCCACAGAGGTTATGAGGTCTGTTGGAAACTAGGCTTGTGAGATTTATATATCTGTGGAATGCCCAGGTTGGTAGACAGAACTCTTGTCTGTTTGAGGTAGAATGTTTTAATTGGCAACCTTGATTAGCATTTAGTGGCCCAGCACTTTCAAGATCTGCCTTCTTACTGCCCGGGGGAATCCTTTGTTGGGAGGTGATTAGAAGGTGAAACATCAGGAGATAATGCATCTGGAACATGGCCATACATCCTGAAAACTCACAACAATCCATTAATAACTGCCAATCATGTCACATAATGACACCAAACTTTGTGATGGGGCCATTTCGCTTCAGTCCCAGCAGTAAAGTAAAGTCAGGGTCGGATTCTCCTCCTTCCCCTCTCCTCTTTCCCTCTTCACCATTCCTGAACAAGTCTGATTTTAATTTTAGTAGCATTTTTTATTAACCATACTTGACATTTCTCCAGATACACATATTTTCTTTGTGCTCTTAATACTGTACCTCTGGCCCCATCTACACTGAACGTTTAAGGGTGACTCTTTAGAGGGACCAAAACAGATTTGGCCCAACTGAGTGGTCTGGACTCTGCTCTCGATGCTGCAGTGGTTTAAGAGTAAAGTGTGTAAAGAGCTCCACTAAATCCAGGGCTAGTCCGAAGCAGCAATGCTCTGACCAGATCTGAATGTGTCTGCGTAAATGAGCCCTTACTGAGAAAGGCATCTCCATAAGCAAAACAGGTCAAATGCTAGACGTACCTCACTCAGCAGATAGTACAATTGTTATGAATAAAGCCACAGTGCTAGATGAAATTAAAAATGCTACACTCATATATACTAAAGTTATTGCGAAGCCGAGCAATCTATCATAACTGCTAAAATGAAAAAAAATATTTTAAATGAGTTTTATTCAAGATCAAACCAGGCACAATATTCCTATAAGCCCAGGCACTATCCAGCCAAAGCCCTAACTCTTTTTAATATTACAAAAGCTGAAAGAGCAACATTTAAGGCTAGCAAAGGCTGGTTTGATAGATTAAAGACAAGGTCCACTTAGCATAATGTAAACATGCAGATAGAGGCAACTAACACAGATACAACAGCTGCAGAAACATATCCTGTAGAGCAGGGGTGCTCACACTTTTTCAGCATGCGAGTTACTCTTAAAGCAACCAAGTCCAAAAGATCTACCTGTCCCTGCCACCGTGCGCTCCCGCCACCGTGCGCTCTTGCCACCGCGCATGCTCCTCCTGCTGTTTTCCGCCCGTGCAGCGCTTCTTCCGCCTGCGGGGCATTGCAGGAAGGAGAAAGCATGAGGCGGGGCATCCAGAGGGAGTGCTCCGCCCTGCCTGTCTCACTGGCAACGGAGGCTGCACAGCTGCTTCTGGACGAGAGAGAGGCAGGGCGCTCCCTCCAGAGGCCCCGCCTCGTGCTTCCTTCTTCCTGCAATGCCCCGCAGGCTAAAGAAGCACCGCGAGAGCAGAAGGCAGCAGCAGGAGTGCGTGTGCGCGCAGGGTGTGCGTACGCATGGCAGGAGTGCCCCATCCGGCTGGTGAGGCCCGAAGATCACCTGGAAGAGGCCTGAAGATCTACTAGTAGCTCCTGAGCTACCTAATGAGCACTCCTGCTGTAGAGCTTGAAAAATGTTTATAGAAGGTGGTGTCTATGCCTTATATTGTTCTAAATGGCCCTTTATTGAAAGAAAGTAGAAGCAAAAATTTATTGCAGAAGTATCAATCAAAACTTTATTACGGTCACAGACCAGCACAAAGCGGGCACAAGCGCCCTAAGAGGAGAAGGACAACTCCCCAGTAAACAGTTATTTAAAATCAGACTAGAAATCAGTATAAAAATATATTTTAAAAGACAGGATATTGTTGCCTTACGGTGTCAATCATCACCCGACTGATATTAAGGGCAGCAGCACAGAACTTAGTACTGCAGAAGTAGTACAGTAATATCTATGCCTGGATTGAAACCTGTAGCTGGCAATGGCAAACTAAAGCCTCTGCTTAGATATCATTCAGAGAATCCTAGAGCCCCTTAAACTACTAAAACTCTTCCTGGATATGTTTACCCTGCAGAAGACATGGCTGAGAAGAGACATGGTAGCTATGTATAAATATGTGAAAGGGTGTCATAAGAAAGAGGGAACAGACATGTTTTCTACTCCCCTCGAAACTAGGACTTGGGGCAATGGGTTCAAATTAAAGGATAGGGGATTCCACCTGAACATTAGGAAGAGCTTCCTGATTGTACAATCTGTTCAGCAGTGTCGCTCTCTGCCTCGGAGTGTGGTGGAAGCTCCTTCCTTGGAAACTTAAACAGAGGCTGGATGGCTATCTGTCAGGTGTACTTTGTGCTTTTTCCGCATAGCAGGGAGTTGGACTAGAATAGATTACCCATGTGATCTTTTCAAATTTTATTATTTTATGATTGTATGTTTATATCACGAGTAATACAAAAACCTGAACAACTGATGGTTGATTTGCAACTTGGTTCTCAAATTATTTCAAGACTACAGTTGAGACTTTTTACAGGGAAGAGAAAATTCCCTTTAATATTCTACTACTTGTTAATAATGCTTCAGGGCACCCTGGAGGTCTGACTGAGACCTTCAAAGAAATTCAAGTTGTCTTCACGCTTGCAAACACAACTTTATTCCTGCAACCAATGGATCCAGATAGGATTTCAATGTTTGTATCTTAAGGAGGACTTTTGCAAAGGCTATAATTTCCATAAGTGATGACTGTTTTGAAAAATCAAAGCAAAATCAAGCAAAATCTTTTTGGAAAAGCTTCATTATTTTGGATAGCATTCAAACAAGTAGAGATGCACAGAAAAAGGTTTTTAAAAGGTGTTTGGAAGAAACTCATTCCCCACCCATGGGCAAATTTGAAGGTTTTGGAGATCACTTTAAATGTTGACATGGCAAGGGAATTAGAATTGGAAGTCCAGCCTGAAGATGTTGCTTAACTGCTTGGGTCACATGATGGGTCACCAAAATAGGATATCTTCTTATTTGAAGAATAAAAAGGCTGTTCAGAGAACAGGAAACCTTGCCCAGGGGCGATCTAAGATAATTTTAAATGGTAACCGAACATTATTTTGCCCCCCCAACATTATCCCCCCCCCGGCAGGCAGGCGCGCACTCTCCCTCTCTCCTCCCTTGACCCGTTTTGAGTGACAAGCGCGAGCTGGCTGTGGCTCCGCCCCCACCTTTTGAGGTCACCACCAGCCAAGTGGGCAGAGGAAGGCTGAAGCTTTCCTTACTGCTGGGTTGACCAAAGTGGGCGGAGCCTAAGCCGCCGCTACCTATCCATTCAGTCACCTAAAATGGCTGGAGAGAGGAGGTGGAGGAGGTGAGGCCGAGCGGAGAGGAGAAGAGAGCGTGCATGCAAGAGCGAGCCAGTCCCCTGGCAGAGCAAGGCGGTGCACGCACGCTTGCTTCATGGCGTGAGAGACAAGAAGGGTCTGCACACCACCTGAGGCGCCCTTTCTCGTCTCGCCCTCCTCGGCCCCCGGGAGCCTTTCCTTCTCGGAGCCATGCCAGCCGCGCAAGAGGAGAGCATCGTCAGGGTCGCCGTCCGGTGAGAAACCAGAGGAGAGGCTGGGGAGGATGCCCTGCTTGGTGGGTGGGTGGTGATGGCGCCCCACGCAGCGGCGTCCTTTGCTTACCGGTAGGACCACCCCTGACCTTGCCTGATGATATGGCTCAGCCAAGGATCCTGATAACCAAAAAATCAAAAGTAGAAATTGCCAAAATAGAATATTAAATTGCATTTTGGGAAAAGGTTGATACTAAAAGGTTTTTTTAAGGTTTTTTTGTTTCATGTCAGGAGCGATTTGAGAAACTGCAGGTGTGAGAGAATTGGCTGTATGCAAGGACATTGCCCAGGAGATGCCTGGGTGTTTTGATGTTTTACCATCCTTGTGAGAGGCTTCTCTCATGTCCCCACATAGGGAGCTGGAGCTGAAGAGGGAGCTCATCCGTGCTCTCCCTGGATTCGAACCTTCGACCTGTCGGTCTTCAGTCCTGCTGGCACAAGTGTTCAACCCATTATGCCACCGGGGGCTCCAAATAGCCTTACAAAATCAAATAGCCTTACAGAGAATGGCATAGAGCAAGGTGAAAAATGTCAATGTGTGTCACACCTCTGCCAGGTTCCGGTGAACCAAACCGTGTTCATGTCAAAAGTCAGGATGCAGAAAGGCCAAAAAGCCCTTCTCTGACTCCAACCCCAACAGGGCCCCAGATGGCTAGAGAGCGGTGCAGCCTGGCGCTTTCTCACAGAGATAACAACACCTGGAACAGCTCAACATCCAATCCTCCCCAATTCGCATCTGGCCCGGTTAATGAGCTGACATTCCCCAGGATTGCAGATAGGGTGAGAACCAAGGACGCTTTCCCTGTTCCATGAGAGCAACCAGGCAAAGTCAGTACCTTTTGGAACGGGCCCGCCGAAACCTAAAAAAGGTCCGGTTTACATCCACTCTGCATCTCGTGCCAACTTTTGAACTACCTTGTCCATCGCCACGGAAGGGACTGAGGGGGTCCTCCAAGTTAAAGACTTTGCTTACCATGTTGGGGCTACCGGGCCCTTGGATTAGCCTTTGCGGCATCAAGAGACTTTGTCCTTTGGAACCACCAGAGACTAAACTTTGCTACTTTATTGATACTAGCTATACTGAACTATTTACTCTTTTTTCTTTACTATTAAACTTATTCTAAATAAAGCATTTAACCACAGCTACGGTGTGTGTGGGTTACTAAGGGCCTTGTCAAGCCTAGGGTACAATAATGTGGCTTAATTGTTTTGCTCTTTCAAGAAGTCACCTTTTCAGATTCAGAGTCATCAACATCAATAGCAACATCAAGGGAAAAGATTGAGATTGTTTGAACTTTCCAATGACGAGGTTCAACTATCTCCATCCATAAATTATCATCATTCATCCATGTATTCAAGAATCAACATAATTAAAAGTAAACTCTTGTTCATTTACTGTACCTTTGTGTGTGTGTAGCTTTATTGATATGCAATATTTTTATTTACACTTATGGCATCTAAAACGTATTTGCAAACTAAAAAATGATTGGGTTCTGCGTATGGCGGTCCCCTTATGACCAGCAAGAAAGAGTCAGTCAGTCTACCCCTTCCTCCCTGGTCATGTGGGCACACCTTTCTGCCATCACAGAGATGGCAAGCAATGGCAAGGTATACATACAAAGCTCCATGGCTGGCAAGGAGTGGCACTGGTGACACAAATATCAAAGTGATAAACCATCAGAGCAAATATGGTCTTGATCCAGTGGGCAACCAATACAACACTGCAGTAGGTTCAATCAGGTGCACCTAGCCACCTCCAGGACCAGTGTAAACCCACCCTAGATCTTATTGAAGGGGAAAAAACCAAGCTGTTGGAAACAGGCTGAGTTTATAACCGTCTCTAGAGTAGGCATGGGCAAACTTTGTCCCTCTAGGTGTTTTGGACTTCAACTCCCACAATTCCTAACAGCCTCAGGCTCTTTCCTTTTGCCAGGAAGGGGCCTGAGGCTGTTAGGAATTGTGGGAGTTGAAGTCCAAAACACCTGGAGGGCCAAAGTTTGCCTGCTCTAGAGGGCGAAATATTGGCTATGGCCAGTGTGACCCTTTGCCCCAAATTATTAGTCCAGATACCTGGTGAAGTTTAAAACTGTCTCCAAGGAAATGATTGCGGGCTTTGATGTCACTGAATGTGCAGTTAAGCATCATGACTGAATTCAGAGAGAAAATTGGGTAAGTTCATCTCAATGTGACTCAGTAGGCTATTTTTAGGAAGTGATATTAAAAGACATTATAATCTGTACTTAAACGGAGAATTTTAATTATTATGTTTCTGTTAAACTTTTTTTTGTGGGAAATATCCCTAATCACAGGGAACATATTCATATGCATAATAAATGGTACTGTAAAATGTGGAGGTATGACATATCATTGCTGTGGGGAAAAATGGTAAAATTGAAAGGCACATTTTCATTAAAATATTCATTTTTATTTTCTAAACCCAGTAGCACAGAACTGGGACTCTCAGTAATTTAAATACTTGGGGAAACATTGATTTTCCAAAATACACTTAAGACATGTTTTGAGCTGTATCTAACCTTTCTCTCACTTGCTCTTTTTTTCAAAATGTCTTTATAGTCCAAACTTTCCTTCTCTTCGCTGTTTTCCGAGCCCTGTTGCACACCATCCCTAACACTTAAATTCCAGTTGACCTTCTTCTGTGTTAAGTCAGGAGCAAGTCCATAAACACCCACATCAACACTGAATGATTTATTTATTTTTCAAAGGTTGCAAGGAGCTGAGATCAGAGTCCAATAATAATGGCTGGCCAGTAGCCTACTGTTTCACAGTAAGAAAAACTGAAGTGAATTGAACTTCCTGAATTGGTATGATTAAAGTTCCTGTCTAGAAGAGTGAGATATAAGAGAGCATTCTTACAAAATAAATGCTGTTAAAATATGAAAAGGTTTTACTTAATACATCCTAAAAGTTACTTTTCTCTTGTTTGTTACATTATTTTAAAGTGTAGCTTTATCACATTCTCTTTATTAATGGAGCAACTAATTACTAATAACAAGTCAAAGAAGCTAATGGTCCAATAGAATATCAACACATATCTTAAACTATTAAGCATCTGCCAGCCATGCAGCTATTAAAGTTAACAGCAATTCCTTTCCTGCTGCTGTTGTTTTATAAGTATACTAGCTTGGGGACCCGGCCCTGCCCGGGTTATTTGAGAAGTGCAGCAGGATGTAGAGTGGGTCATGGGGGCTCTGTGTGCCAAGTTTGGTCTTGATCCATCATTATTGGGAGTTGCAGTGGTACCATGAAATTACTGAAGGTAGTGCAAGTCCCATCATCTCTGTCCCGCCCCCCCAAGTGTAGTAGGATGTAGATTGGGTAATGGGGGCTCTGTGTGCTAAGTTTGGTCTGTATTGGTGAATAGATGAGGGATGCATTGTTTTTCGGAAGTGAGTGAAGGTACTTCAAGTCCCATCATCCGTGGTCCGTCTCACAGAAAACTGCACCAGGCTGTAGAGTGGGGCATGAGGGCTCTGTGTGCCAGATTTGGTGTTGATCAGTCATTGGATTAGGTTTGTAGCAGGCTTGGAAAGTGAGGGAAGGTACTGCAAGTCCCATCATCCATGTTCTGTCCCCTCCAAACTACAGAAGGATGTAGAGTGGGTCACTGGGGCTCCGCGTGCCAAGTGCGGACCGTCTCGGTGTCTGCTGGGGCCGCAGTTGTATGTGGGAACAGAGGGGTGTGAAAATACTACAAATCCCATCATCCATTGTCAGTCCTCCCCCGAACCTCACCAGGACGTGAAGGCAGTCATGGGGGTTATGTGTGCCAAGTTTGGTCTCAATCAGTAATTGGATGAGGGTTGCAGCAGACTTGGGAAGTGAATAGAGGTACTTCAAGTCCCATCATCCATGGTCCACCCTCCTCCAAACTGCACCAGGATGTAGAGTGGGTCATGAGGGCTCTGTGTGGCAAGTTTGGTGTTGATCAATCATAGGATTAGGTTTGTAGCAGTCTTGGAAAGTGAGGGAAGGTACTGCAAGACCCATCATCCATGTTCTGTCCCCCTCCAAACTTCAGTAGGATGTGGAGTGGGTCACTGGGGCTCTGCGTGCCAAGTGTGGTCTTTATCAGTATTTGTTGGGGGCCACAGTGGTCTGTGGGAACAGAGGGGTGTGAAAGTACTACAAATCCCATCATCCATTGTCAGTCCTCCCCCAAACCTCACCAGGACGTGAAGGCAGTCATGGGGGTTATGTATGGCAAGTTTGGTCTCGATCAGTGATTGGATGAGTGTTGCAGCGGACTTGGGAGGTGAGTAGAGGCACTTCATGTCCCATCATCCATGGTCCACCCTCCTCCGAACTGCACCAGGACGTAGAGTGGGTCATGGGGACTGTGTGTGCTGAGTGTGGTCTGTATTGGTCCTTTTTGGTGGCCTCAGTGGTCTGTGGGAACCAAAGTGTTGGAAAGTACTACAAATCCCATAATCCATGGGTCATGTCCCCCGACCCGCGGCAGGACGTAAAGGGGGTTAGGGGGGTTATGTGTACCAAGTTTGGTGCAGGTCCATCACCCGCGCTGGTCGCTGTGGCCTGTGAAAGTGGTTGCCACATATCCGCCCTGGCCTGTGAAAGTGGCTGCCACATACCCGCCGTTCTGCCCTTCCGCCCTCCGCATACATACATACATACAAACATTCCGTTTTATAAAGGTACTAGCTGAGGACCCGACGGTGCCCGGGTTATTTGAGGAAGGCATTGTGTGCCAAGGTTGGTTCCTATTAGATGTGTATGTGGCTTGCAGTGGTCTCAGGAAGTTAGTGAAGGTACTGCAAGTCCCATTGGCCATGGTCCATCCCCCTCCCAACAGCACCAGGATGTAGAGTGGGTCATGGGGGCTCTTAGTGCCACGTTTGGTGTTGATCATTCATTGGATGAGGGTCGCAGTAGTCTCAGAAGGTGAGTGAAGGTACTTCAAGTCCCGTCATCCATGGTCCATCCCCCTCCAAACAGCACCAGGATGTAGAGTGGGTCATGAGGGCTTTGTGTGCCAAGTTGGTCTTGATTAGTCATTGAATGAGGGTCACAGCAGTCTTGGGAAGTGAGTGGAGGTACTTCAAGTCCCATCATTCGTGGTCCATCCTCCTCAATACTGCACCAGAATGTAGAATGAGTCATGGGGGCTCTGTGTGCCAAGTTTGGTCTTGATCAGTGTTTGGATGAGGTTGGCAATGGTCTGGTGAAATGAGTGGAGGTACTTCAAGTCCCATCATCCATGGTCCGCCCTCCGAACTGCATCAGGACGTCCATTGGGTCATGGGGGCTTTTGTGCCAAGTGTGGTCATGATTATGCACTGGATGAGGGTCGCAGCGGGCTTGGGAAGTGAATGGAGGTACTTGAAATCCCATCCTTCATGGTCCATCCTCCTCTAAACTGCAGTAGGATGGAGTGTGGGTCATGGGGTACTGTGTGCCAAGTTTGGTCTTGTGGTTCAGGGCCGCCTTGGTCTGTGGGGAATGAAGAGTTTGAAAGTACTACAAATCTCATAACCTGTGATGGTACTTCAAGTCCCATCATCCATGGTCCTCCCTACTCCAAACTGCAGTAGAATGAATCATGGGTCATAGGGGCTCAGTGTGCCAAGGTTGGTTACTGTTAATTCAGGCCATACACAATGTCCCATTAACTGAGGCCTAGTCAGGGAAATGAAGTTAATGAAGCCGTACTGTAAATTTTGGGCCTGGTTTGTGATTTGTAGGGGCTACAGTGTTTTCTGGGAAGTTAATTGGGTGAAGGTACTGCAAATCCCATCATTCGTGGCCCATCCTGTCCTAAACTCTCTTTTGGGGCCTGTAATGTTCTGGCCTGCTCTGCTGGTAATTGGTAACTTTAAAAGGCCAAATGGCAGGCAGCCGTTTTCTAAAAGCTGAGGGGGAGGAGAAAACAGGAATCCATTTTGTTTTCACAGAGCCAACTGGGGAGGGAATGTTGATGGTGCATTTTTCCCCTCAGTGGGAAGAAATCCTGTTGTTTGAATGTAGAGGCCTGGATTCTGGGATGCTGGCTAATAAGTGGCAATCAATGCCCTCTGTCTGGTGTCTTAGAATTTTGGAGTGGCGAGGCTGGCCAATCAAAGGACTGTATGCAAATAGCTGCCACATTTTTCCCCTCAGTGGGAAGAAATCCTGTTGTTTGAATGTAGAGGCCTGGATTCTGGGATGCTGGCTAATCAGTGGCAATCAATGCCCTCTGTCTGGTGCCTTAGAATTTTGGAGTGGCGAGGCTGGCCAATCAAAGGACTTTATGCAAATAGCTGCCACATTTTCCCCCTCAGTGGGAAGAAATCCTGTTGTTTGAATGTAGAGGCCTGGATTCTGGGATGCTGGCTAATAGAATTTTGGAGTGGCAAGGCTGGCCAATCAAAGGACTTTATGCAAATAGCTGCCACATTTCCGCCCTTCCGCCCTCCCGCCCTTCCGCCCTCCGCACACATACATACAAACATTCCGTTTTATTAAGGTATACAGATACAGATTAGAGGCTTAACTAAAAATGGATGAGTCCATTTTCATTAGCACAAATATAGCAATATATTTTGCTTCAATTACCATAGCAACATCTTATGAAATCTGGGGGTTTGTAGTTTGGTGAAACACCAAATCTCTCTGGCTTAAAATTCTAACTCCCCTCTTTAAAAATTACAATTCCTTGGTTCTACAGGATAATACAATTGAAGTTAAAGTGAAATATGGTACTATACAGTACCCATGTGCCCATGGTTTGTCTTACCTGCATCCGACAAAAGATATATTCTCTAGGAATTTTCTTTATGCTTTAGATTATTTTATAGTGTGCTTTCACCAGAATCTACCATAGAATCAGTGGTTCCCAATCTGTGGTCTATGGACCACCAGTGGTCCCCAAGAACAAAAATATGGTCCACGGCCTCACCATTACTACACTCTTATCTTTATGCCATGCAGCAACAAGAGCGACTGGTCTCGTGAAACCCTCTTATAGTGCTGAGGCAACGGGATATCAGGAGGGGAGAGGCTGACTAGCCACAAAAACTCCAGATTATTAAATATGGTTTTCTGTGGGGGAGCAGATGGCAATTACTGGATGGCATATGTTCTGTATCAGAAACTAGAGCTGATGTGATCTATCCAATGCAACTTTCTGAATCAGCACCCCAAATAACCAAACCAAATCTAAATTTGACCAAAAAGTACTAACTTTTGGTACTAATGTCAGAGAGTGGACCCTGTTCAAGTGGTCTCTGACCAAAAAAAAGGTTGGGAACCACTGATAGAATCATGCTACGTAGAAAATCTCTGTAGTTATTTTCTAGGCCATCTAGCATGATTCTATTGTGACTTCCAGCAGAAATAGGTCATTTCAATAGGGTTCACTATTGTCCATGGTTTCCTATTTCCATGGTAATTTTAAAAATGCATCCCCACAATCAGCACTAATTTTTAATTAAGAACTGTATTCATTTATATGTTTGATAAATACAGAGACTTTTCTTACCTAAATCGAAACCAGCGGTTTGAGTGTTGTACTATGACTCTGAAGGTCATGGTTTGAACCCTTCATCTGCCATGGAAACCCACTGGATGACCTTGGGTAAGGCAAAGTCCAACCACCTCTAATCAAATCTTGCCAAGAAAACCCAGAGATACGGTCACCTTAGGGTTGCAATAAGTCTTACATTACTTCAGGGCACACAACAACACAAGATAGAATAACAAAATTAATTATTTTTATGAGTGGAACACCCTTAAAGCCTTAAATTAATGCATATGTATTTCTTCTAGTGTAATATTTATTTTATTTATGCACTTGATAGTGATCTCGCTTTTCTCCAAAACCATGAAGCTCACGGCAAGATTCACATGAAAATGCAGATGGAAACACAATTCTATTTAGGCACAATTGACCAAATTATATTATTAAAACCTACTAAAATTAAAATAAAGCCCATTAAAAACCTCTTCCCCACTTGCCAAAACTGTGACTGAATAAGAAGGTTTTTGCTGGCAGAAGGACAACAGAGAGGGAACTGGACTAGCCTTCCTTGGAAAAGGAGGCCTTTCTCTTTCCACCATTGAAGACACAGCTGAGGGACTTTTTGGTGGCTGCTCCAAAGATAGTGGAACTTCCTCCCATGGAGGCTTCTTTGTCACTCCTCTCTGCTCTGTTTGCCAATAGGAAAATAATTTCATATTTCAGTTACTAGCTTGTTATGGCAGAAAGTTGTTTTAACAAGGCAAATGCTTTACTTTTACAAAGTATTTGTAAATACTAGTGATTGCTGGTAATTGTACAGTGTGGCTGTCATACCTACAGAGGTTCAGGTCTGGGTGTTGTGCATAATGCCCCATATAATTAAATGGTAGTGAGCTGAATGCATATGTTTCAGTGTGTCTCTGCATTCACGTAGCAACCATTTACAAGTGCGGGGTGCAATGTTCATAGGAAATCATGGATCCAGATCCCACAGACCTATAGGGTCCATTGTATTATGTTGCAATTATGAATCACATTTAGAGAAAAGCAAAATATAAAGGAAAATAATAGTAAAATTAATTAAAAATTAAGAGTATTATTATCATTATTATTTAAACTCTTGTGTCTACCAAATGTGCATCTGAGGGTAATGGGGCTGGGAGAAAAGTCTTCCCCCAAAATTCAAGTCTATATTCATTATTTTTCCTCTTTTCCTCTTTGTTATAATATTGGTACAATATTAGAGAGAATAGCTCTTAGGCATGGTTTAGAACCCAAAAATAGCAAATCGAAAATCTAATGGGGGGGGGGGGGGTTGATTAGTAATAGAAAGACTTACAAAAAAATTTCCAAAAATTTCTAAAATGTAACTTAATTACTAACGAAATTCATTAGTAGTTCGTATGCCAGCGCATGCGCATTCCAGATGGTTTTGGCCTACAACTCCCAGAAATCCTAACAGCTGGTAAATTGGCTGGGATTTCTGGGAGTTGTAGGCCAAAACTTGAATAAATCACACTGAATTCTAGATGGGACTCTCCAAATAGGAAGGAGGGGAGGGAGGGAAGGAGGGAGGGGGTATTCTATTCTTGGAAGCAGCAAAAGAAAAGGAGCCCCCCCCCCTCGCTCCTCGCTGCCTCTCTCTCACCCCGATCCCGAGGGAGCGAGGGCCCAAGTTTGCCCAGGCTGGTCATATACCTACATTCTATGCACATGCAATAATACAGCAGTAATAACAATGGGTATAAGAAGAGGTAAAATTCAAACCGAAGTATTCTGACTGGTCCCTCTTCATGTGGTGCAAACGGGCTCTTCTCTGTGAGCCCGGGAAAAGCCAGCGTTTTCTGCTTGGGTGCACACACATACATATTCGTTGGGGGGGATTTGCCGCAGAATCTTCTCTATGAGCCTGGGATTCTGCAGCAAATCCCCCCCCCCCAAGAATATGTATGTGTGTGCACCCAAGCAGCAAACGCTGGCTTTTCCCGGGCTAATAGAGAAGAGCCCGTTTGCACCGCATGAGGAGGGACCAGTCAGAATACTTCAGTTTGAATTTTACCTCTTGTTATTGTTATTACTGCTGTATTATTGCATGTGCATGGAATGTAGGTATGACCAGTTGGATTACTTATAATATTAGGCACTTACAGTAGCATTCATTCTATTATACATTAGGTTGGTTTCTCACCCCAATACTCTTTGATGCTTTAGATCCTGGCAGGAAGGAGAGGCAGGGAAGCCTGGAAAAAATGTAAACAGAGAGGTTTACTCAGAAGTAAATCCACAAAGGAGGGCACTTCATCCAAAGTGTCCTCCTTTGCAGATTTACTTCTGAGTAAACCTATCTGTTTACATTTTTTCCAGGCTTCCAGCCGAAAGAAGGAGCGAGTTTAGGGCTTGCCTTGCCATAATACTTATTGGCAAGGGAGGCGGGAGGGTGGTGAGAGAGAAGGAGGGTGCCCCCCCTTACGACCTAATAACGACACTTAAGAAAATCCTGGGCCCCGAAATTCTATAAAGAAAGTCTACTTCCTGGTTGGCGTTCCAGGTGCGGAAATACTCAAAAGTAGCATTTCTTACGAATTTCTTACGAATCATTTCATTTTCATAACTTTTTTCTCATGCCTAATAGCTCTCTATACAATATCTGTCTGTGGCAAAAAAAAAGCCCACCTAAAACTTTGGCAACAGGCAATTGATAATATATAGCTTTGAAAATACTTTTAACAGAAAGAGAATAGCCCTCATTCAGATTAAAAACTGTGTTTTTAGAATCTGCCACTTCAAATTAAAAAATGACTGTCAGTGGTCTTTTATGTGACTTTCACATAATGCAAAGAACATAGTAGGGCAAATATTCATTGCGTTGTGCTATTTCTGAAAGCATCCAAATCACCAGACTGGATCAATAGATTTGGCCTTCCATATTTGTGAGTTTCACTTTTGCAGATTTGATTATTCTTTCTAATAATATTAAGATCCTTCAGTTGCACAGGAGAAGTTAAATGTTCCTAGAGAGAACACTTCTCTAGGCCAGTGATTTTCAATCAGTGTGCTGCGGAACACTAGTGTGCCATGAGAGATCATCAGGTGTGCCGTGGGAAATTATTTTCAAAGTGCATTCATAAACTATAAGGCGCATCTGTCCCTTTAAGAAATGGAAACATAGCACTCTCACATCACCTAAGAAGTGACGCGAGAGTGCTATGGTTGCGCCATCTTGGATTCGCTCAGACGCAGCTAAGTAAACAATGTTAGAATTAGTGCTGCAGCTGCGCGTCAAGTAACAGTGGCAATTTGGGAGCTCAGCAAGACAAGCAAGTGACAGTGATGGAGAAGTTTTTGAGAAGGGAAAATGCAAATGCTGAACAGGGCCCTGGACAAAATTATGACACAGATGAAGGCCCTAATATGAGTGGTGGACAAAAGAAAAAAGAAAAGACGGTGAGCTCGAAGTAATACAGCGAAAGCTATCTTTCATTTGGATTCACTTTCTCCGGGGATGTGACGGCACCGACTCTGCTGTGCTTGGTGTGTGGTTGGTGGTGTGCCCCAGGATTTTGTAAATGTAAAAAATGTGCCGCAGCTCAAAAAAGCTTGAAACTCACTGCTCTAGGCAGTTATAGGCCCTTCAGTGTGAGTCGACATTCAAATTCTGCTGGAAATGTCTTATGTACCTTAGCCTAAACTTAGCTGGTCATTACTTTTCTGCTGGAAGTTGACTGCAGATTTGTGCTGGATAAACTAGAAATTCCTAGGGAGGTGTTATCTCAGGTTTAAAAAAAATAGTGTTTTTATTTCCTTTTTGTTCCATTTTCATGAGGATATTGCAGCCTTAAAACCAGTGAATATGGAGGGCTGACTATTATCCCTCCAGTCCTTAATGTCTCATAGATATGAAGACAGATTGGGCTGGAGATAGAAAAGGAAATTGGTTTCCGTGACAGGTTGGTTCCCTATTTTTTTCTGCTCCTCAGGCAGAAAGGTAGAGATATTAAAGGCATAGTCACACCGCAGAATAAAAGGCATGTCCACACTTGAATATAATTCACCCCCAACCCAAAATTGAGCATTTCCAGATGGTACTTTACCTGGAGAGATGCTTTCAGGAGCTTAGAACAGTTGTTTCTCTTCGTTTTTTTTTTCATCGCAGAATCCTTTAAACAGTGTATCATGATGTTATTGAGAAATTAGACCCTAAAATTATGAATTATGAGATGTGGATCCATTGAGATATACAACACAACCCACGTGCCAGCAGATTGAGGGTGAATCCAGCAAAGACGGAGATACTGTGGTTGGGCTGACCGGACAGTGGGGTGGTTCAGCTGCCTACTCTGGATGGCGAGGCATTATGTCCATCACCTTCAGTAAAGAGCCTTGGGGTTGTGTTAGACCCTTTGCTGACAATGGAGTCTCAGGTCTCCATTGTTAGCAAAACCGCTTTTTTCCATCTGCGGCAGACTAGGCGGCTGGCCCCCTATCTGTCTAGAGAGGACCTAGCCACAGTGATCCAAGCCACAGCCATCTCGAGACTAGACTACTGTAACGCCATTTACATTGGCCTGCCCTTGTCCATGATCCGGAAACTTAAGCTCATCCAGAATGCCGCTGCGCGACTTCTCGCTGGGATGCCAGTGAGATGTCACATAACTCCCATCCTTCAGCAGCTTCATTGGCTTCTGGTCGAGCACCGGATCACCTTCAAGGTGAGTGTGTTAACTTTAAAGGCCTTGAATGGTCTGGGGCCGATGTATCTGAGAGACCGTCTCACCCCCTACCAACCCCAGAGATCACTTCACTCTGAAGATCTGAACCTCTTCACAGTGTCTAGTTTCAAATCCATCCATTTGACATCCACTTGGCGCAAAGCCTTTTCTGTTGTGGTGCCAACCATCTGGAATACCTTGCCAACCGAAATTCATACCTTGCAAGACTTGCCATCGTTTCGCAGGGTATGCAAGACCTATCTATTTCAGCTGGCATTTGATTGTTGAAATTTTGCAACCTGTTTTAGTTTGATCTGATGTTTTATTTCTGTTCCTCTTTTATGTTGATTGTGAGCCACTCCAAGCCCTCAGGGAGTGGCGGCATACAAGACCAAATAATAAATAAATAAATAAATAAATAAATTGTTATTTCCATTTCACCCTGTAATTTCTGGGAATGATGCCTCACCACACCTAGGACTTCAGCAAATGATTTCGCAAATTACCACAATCCTTTCACAATGAACTGGGAGACTCAGGGGAAACACACAATGAACCTGGGTCCGCTTTTCTGTTTCACCTGATATGATCTGGGTTATCTCTGGGAACATTTATTTTCCTATATCGCAAACCAGATCTACCCTCACAATATTAATCGAAATGGCCATTACCTTAATCACCCATTGTTTATCTGGGCTAACACCATTGTATCAACCAGAACTGGAATATTAAGCCCATTATCGATTACACCACCATATTTCTTTCTGATTGTGTCTTTCTCATAGGCAGATTTATAAATGGATACACTCTTCAAAATAGTCCAATGACAATTTATTAACGTTTCCCGCCACAGCAAAGACCAACCAGAAATGGCATCAGATAGAGCACTGGCCCATTCAGGAAACAGATCCTAGCCAGATAGTTTCTGAGCCAATCAGGCCCCAGCACAGTAGACTTGAATAGCTGTCAAAATACAATAAATATGCTGTGTATTCAAAATTGTGGTATGTCAGTTCTTTGGAGTGCCATCACCACTGACATCTTCCCTAGCCATGGAGAATAAAGCTTCTGGTTTTGCCTTCAGCCCGTCTGTGTCTTATTTGGTCCTTTGGAAGCTTGGCACCCCAGGCCTTGAACCCATTGTTTTAACAGAGCTGAAATCACATAACAATGAGTAGTATGAATTAATACACTATCCACTTTCTGACTGAATCCTAAAGCCAATGAGTTTAAAGACTTTTTTTCATTTCCCATAAAGCATTACTCTTATGGTAGGAACCAGCACGGTTGTGTAATGGCTATAGCCATTCATTTACCCTTTGGCCTTGAAATTCATTAGGTCAGTCATTACCTCTCCACATAAACTACCTCCTAGGTACTTGTGAAAATAAAATGCAAAATGTGTATTTTGCATTTATTGTCTTGGTAGAGGAAAATAAAGTAAGATTTCTTTAGAGCAGTGTTGACTAAATTTAGTTTGTGCAGGTAGATGAGGCAAAAATATTAGGGAATTGTTTCCAACCCAAATAAAACAAGGATACTGAGCTAAAATACCAAACAGAATTCAGTTTAAGCTAAGGTACAGACATATTTTCGAAGTGTCTATTTTAAAGACAGGTTTTATAAAATTCACTGCCAGTGATCCATAAAATAATGTGTCTTGGAAATATATTTACAAGCATTGGTAAATATATTACATTGCAAATAATATATACAGCATACAACAATGTTCAGATAAAATTGCAGGATGATAATAGTTGCTTATAGAAATTATGCACACACCAACATCAAGTGGAGTTAATACTACACTGAAATGGGAAAAGGACATGAGTTGCTGATGAGTATAGAAATAATTTGTGTTGTCTCATTATATTCTAAAATCTCCCTGGATTATTAAAAAAGCTAATACAAACAGGCCCCCTTTTTGTAAGCACAGCATTGACCATGTACATCTTGTACAGGTCGGTATCATTGTCTAGTATAATAGCTGCATGGAGTATTCCACCTGAGTTGCCTTAGAGACACAAGAGCTCTTGAAGCACGGAATGTGATCAGAAATATCTTCCTTCGACCGATGTTATTGTTAGGGAAACAGGAAGTCTGAGTGGACTGCTTTTTTACCCCCAAAAATGACACCTCATGCACATTCATACAAGATTAATGTTCACACAGATGTATAAAATATATACATAGTTTAATGAATAACATAAAATAAATGTATGAATGGCCAGATAATACAACATTGTCTTTTTACCTGGGATGTACAGCCACAGACAAGGGATATATAGTTGACACCCCACTTTGGTGGGTTTTGCTTTTACAGATTGAATTGTTCAGATTTTATTATAATGTTGTCTCTAGGAACCCCTGGCTCCTCCAGTATGATTCCATAGCCAATGTTCATCGTCTCAAGCAAAGATGGATCCATCTAGCCTTCCAGGTCTCAAACTTATTACCATTCATCATAGAGGTCAAGAAAGTTGCCAGAATCCTATATTTCCTTTTACTTAACATGGATTTAAGTACACTTAGCTGTGTAGCAGAAGTGCTAAGAAACCCTGTTAATGAATAGCAAAGATCTATCTCAGGATACTAGCAAGAGAGTTTGATGAGGGCGATCATTGGACATTTTGCCAGCTTTTAACTATAGTAACATAACAGTAGACCTCTACTGGATTTGGATATTACAGTAATGACCTATTCTAATTCCCACATAGGCAAGTCAGCTTATGAAGATGTAACTCCTATATAGGATTCCAGCCAGCATGCGTTGTGACCCATTGGATAGTGTTCGATTGTGTCTCTTAACATGACACACCAATGTACAAAATGCTTGGTAGGGATATGCAATTCAATAACATCTCAAAAGCCTCAAATTCTTCACTTCACATGAATTTGATGGTATTGATTATGGACAACTGTTTTATTTAAAACTGTATGGTTTACTTTTACATTTTCACATGCTGTGCTCATTCAAAGCTGACATAATTACAATCAACAACCTCTGTCACCACACCAGTTGTAGTTACACTGACACCCCATAGACTATATGACATCTAGTGGCCTGACTCTGTCTAGCTTTCAGCTTTCTCATCTTTTGAAAACATGAATAGATTATTCAGCCATCATTACAAAGAGCAAATGCCAGTGAAACATAAGAAAGACAACAAAAGGGTCTTCGCTGCCTAAAAAGCCTGCAGCCTTCACTGAACCTGTGAAGCTAATCTTGAATAACTCCTGAAAGGTGGACACAAAGCCATAGGATCACTTAATTCATAGTGAAAATGGGCCCCCACCATCACTCACACATAGTTGTCAGAGTCACAAAAGCACTCTCTTTGGAATAGGGTCACTCTTCAACTTTATGCGCTTCTATTTCTGAAGCAACACAATGTCAACACAACCATGAGCGAGGGTGACCAGCTCATATGCCCTATGGCAAGATTATGATTTATTAGAGATAACTAGGACAGACCATTTGAAACCAATGTTGGAGCCACTTAATTCATATTACATCAATTGCACTGCTCATCTGTAAAGAGAGATCATTAGATGGAGAGGGAAGGGAGAGAAGCACATCATCTAAAGATTTCCCTCATGCAAACCATGTTATTTTATATTATAAGGTCTTTGAGGTAAGGAATTGTACTCTTGTATTTTGTAAAGCAGGAAGGGACAAGGGGTGCGTCTACATTGCAGAATAAATACATCTTGACACCACTTATACTGCCATGACTGAATGTTGTGCAATCCTAAGAGTTATAGTTTACATGATATTTAGCCTTCACTCCGAAAGAGTGTTAGTGTCTCATCAAACTACAACTCCCATGATTCTATAACATTGAGCCATGGCAGCTAAAGTGGTGTCAAACTGCCTTCATTCTACAGTATAGATCTCAACCTGGGGGTCAGAACCCCTTGGAGGGGGGGGGGTTGCAATGGGGTTTCAGAGGGATTGCCAAAGACCATCTGAACACATATATTTCTGATGGTCTAAGGAGCCCCTTTGGCAGGGAAGGTTGAAGATCTCTTTGCCCTTCCTTCTCTTCCTTTTTGGAAACAGACAGTGAATCATCCCACCAAAAGCCCTCCTTCGCTGTGATTGGTTAGCCTCTCAGCCAAGGGGAGGGCTGATTCTGAGACTCTAAGCAGAGAGGGGAAAGCAGGTGTGCTTGGCACATGGCAGCATGGTGTGCATGTGCAAGCGAGGGAGAGTGTGCGAGGTTGGAGGGAGGCTCGCACCAGCGAGTCCCTTCAAGACATGGAGGATCTGTGTGGGAAGTTTGACTCAGTTCTATCATTGCTGGTGTTCAGAATAGTTTTTGATTGTAGGTGAACTATAAATCACAGCAATTACAACTCCCAAATGTCAAGGTCTATTTTCCCCAAACTCCACCTGTGTTCATGTTTGGGAATATTGAGTATTCATGCCAAGTTTGGCCCAGACCTACCAATGTTTGAGTCCATGGTGCTCTTTGGATGTAGGTGAACTAAAGTTCCAAAACTCAAGGTGAGTGCCCACCAAACTCTTCCAGTATTTTCTGTTGTTCATGGGAGTTTTGTGTGCCAAGTTTGGTTCAATTCCATCATTGGTGGAGTTCAGAATGCTCTCTGATTGTAAATGACAAAATCAATCCCTCCCAACCAGTATTCAAACTTGGGTGTATCAGGTATTTATGCCAAATTTGGTCCAGTGAAAGAAAATACATCCTGCATAGCAAATATTTACATTACTATTCATAACAATAGAAAAATTGCAGATATGAAGTAGCAACGAAAATAATTTAATGGTTGGGGGTCACCACGACATGAGGAACTGTATTAAGGGGTCAAGGCATTAGGAAGGTTGAGGAATACTGGTATAGATGCACCCAAGGTGTATCCCTCCCGATTTATCAGACTGCAACTCCCAGCACTGCTGGCCAACGATATCTGGAAGATTGTGCAGGAGTCTCCTGCTTTTCAGTGGCCTGCTTTTCAACAACCCATTCTTGCGGCCATTTTAAATTATGGTATATCTAAAATCTGTATATGTGATGCCATAAGATTTTCAGTTCACAAGAAAAGCTAGAACTAATCCAACTTAGTGAGAAAGGCATACCCATAAGAAATATAGGTCGCAAACTAGACATACCTCGCCCACAGGTTGCTATAAATAAACCCAAATCGTAAAACGAAATAAAAAAACCTCACTAAACCATTGTACACTAATGTTTTTAGAAAGGAGAGTCTAATTACTAAAATGAAAAAAAAACTTTTAAATGTGTGGATTCAAGACCAAATCAGCTACAATGTCACTCTAAACCCAGGAACGATCCAGTAAAAGCCCTGAGTCTGTTTAATGTAATGAAAGCTGAAAGAGGAGAGACATCCGCTGAAGAAACATTTGAGGCAAGCAAAACCTGGTTTAACAGATTTAAAACAAAGTCCAATTTGCATAATATAAAAGTACAGGGAGAAGCAGCTAGCACAGAGACCACAGCTGTGGAAACGTATCCTACAGAGCTTGAAACAAATTATAGACAGTGGTGCCATACAAAATAACTGATTTTCAATATGGATGAAAACATCACTATATTCGAAGAAAATACTAGCTTCTTGTCCCCTTCAATAACTTGATTTTGCAAAAGAAGATACATCGATGCCTGGATTCAAACATACAAAAGATAGGCTAATGCTGTTGCTAGGGCCTAATGCAGCTGGCGACTTCAAGCTGACGCCTAAGCTTATACCATTCAGAGAGCCCTAGGGTCCTTAAAAACTATTTAAACTTTTCCAATTTATTACAAGAGTGAAGCAGAAGCCTGGATGGCTGCTGATTTATATGCAAATTTTCAGATTATTTCAAACCTACAGTTAAGACTTATTGAAAAGAACTTGAAATGTTGTTGACATGGTAAGGGAGTTAGAATTGGAAGTCCAGTCTGCAGATGTTGCAGAATTCCTTGGGTCGCATGATGAGGCACTCCCCCCCCCCCTGTCGTTGTCCATGGGATGCCCAGATGCTTTGATGTTTTACCATCCTTGTGGGAGGCTTCTCTCATGTCCCCATATGGGGAGCTGGAGCTGACAGAGGGAGCTCATCCATGCTCTCCCTGGATTCTTGTAAACTACGGCAAAACCCCATAATTCTATAACTTGGAGTAATGGCAGGTAACGTGGTCTCAAACTCCATTAAAATTCTGCTGTGTAGATGCATCCTTAGACAAGGGCAAAAGAGGTCAATGTATCAATATCTATTATTATTATTTATTTATTTCCTATATTTATACCTTGTCCTTCTTTCTCCCCCCGAAGAGGGACTCAGGGTGGCCTATCAAGAGCATCATACGATACTATCATCATAAAAACAACCACAGTACAATCAAAATATTAAAAATATTGAAAAAACAATTAAAACAATTAACTAAGACACATCCATTAAAATCAAAACCCCAAAACCAGTCTGGGTCAATTCATTGCCATAAGTTGTGTGATCTTCTTCCACTTGCTGCTCATTGATCAAATGCTTGGTCCCATAACCAGGTTTTGATTTTCCTTCTAAAAGACAAGAGGGAGGTGGCCAATCTGATATCTCTAGGGGTGTTCCATAGGCCACTGCTGAGAAGACCCTGTCTCTTGTCACCATCAACCGCGTTTGCAATAGTGGTGGGATTGAGAGCAGGGCCTCTCCTGAAGATCTTAAACTTCGTGGTAGTTTGTGGCAGGAGATAAGTTCAGACAGGTAGTCTGGGTAATCTACTGCCTTCTTGTTTCAAGATACCACTCCAATTACCATAACCATTCATTGTACTGAAATGCTTTTAATGTATGCTGCTTTGAGTCTCCTTGTGGAGAGAAAAAGTGGGAAATAAATAAACATAATAAACAATAACAATAATAATTCACCCCAAACCCTTCCGGTTCACAGCCACCAAGATCAATAATAGCATCACCCTGTAAGCCCAAGATCAAGGCTCCTTTTCTGAAAAAACAATGAGATTATTTGATGTTTCTGATTATGGGGCTAAGGGATGTATCCTTTAGACTTTCTTCAATAAATCACCATCTATCATGTATGTATATAATAATCAAAATATTGAAAAGTAGACTTCTGTTCATTTTATTGTATTCTGTGCACATATAATGTTACCGTATTTAGTTTTCCAACACATAACCAGTGAAATATAGTTTGTTGTTTCTGTTTTTTTAATTTTTGGACCAAAATACATTTGCAGCCTTAATGGAATACCTATTATCATTGGGTTCTGAATTTCATTGATTTCCAGTTGACAGTGTTCTGGTCCCTAACCCATTCAAATAAGCAGGAGATGCCTGTACTTTGCTGAATACCAACAAGGCTGGTGTTTTAAACAGACTTAAATGGCAGCAGGTCTGAATAATTGTTTAATGTTATCTTTAAAATAAAATGGAATACTGATTATCATTTCTTACTTACAGCAGAACCCAGTTGAACCAGAAATCTGGTACTGTTGTTACTGTTGTGACATTTCTTTCCCCAAAACTGGAACTCTAGGCAGATTACAGGAATGAAAACCAATGCATCAGAGGCTGATTTATATTGGTCTTCTTGATAAGCACCATATAAATCTGTAATTTTGTTTTAAACTACTGATAAGGAAATAATTAGCATGTATATCACTTTACAAGTACATATCAGAATAATATTGAATTCCTCAGCAGTGTTTGTACAATACAGGATTTCAGCATATGACTAATGATATCAAATTGAGGCAGCTGAAATTTTGCATTGTTTAGTCATGGTCACATTTATCCAGAAGTTAAATAAACTACAGTTTAAGACCTTGGGGTCTGAGATGCCTCTAAATGCATTTTATAAACAAAATGTCAAGTTTTGTATAATTGAACAGTACACACCGTTGGTAATGTCATGGGGGTTTACATTTGTTATAATTTTGGGCCTCAGCATGATTTTAATTCAGCCCTGTGTGTGGTTCAGTGAGATAGATGGATGGATGGATGGAGAGATAGAGGTTCATTTCACTGGTGCTTACTTAAAAGTAAGTGTGTACAATGTGGCAGACAAAAAATCATGACACATAAAAAAATGTTTCTGGAATATGCCAAAATATACAAACATTAAATGGCAGATCTCCTTGACCCATACATCTCAAGACTCCTACTCTCTTGGTTTTGTTTTTGTTTTCTTCAGGAGGTGAAGACTTTTCCAGTCTACTGATTTTGATTTTCTGCTGAATATGTCTTTGTTTTATTCTACATGCCTTTTGGATTTTCAGAGTATTATGATTGTATTATAAAGATGGTTTTAATTGTTGTAGTCACCTAAAATGATGCACATGTGCTAGAAAGATGGGATATAAAGTCTAAAATAAATACAATTATCAAGTTTCAATTCTGGAAAGCAGTGCTTTATCCAATATTAATATTAAAAGCCCTACAGCAGCACAGCACAGCATCCCAAATTATTATTTAAAGCTGCCTTTCTCAAACTTTTTATCCTGGAGGAAACCCTGAAATAATTTTCAATTCTCCAGTAACACCTGTTTACAAATTATTATACTTCTAGCTAAAAAAGCATGTTAATGTCTTAAAAACTGTGATCCCACATTGAACACGTAGCAACATTTCAAGCAAACCCAAGGTGATAAACCTTGCCTTCAAGTCATGATTGATTGTTTAGTTACAACATTTGGAAATTACTCTCTTTTACACTCCTGTTGTTGTGTATGGAATGGTCTGCACAACATTGTATTCAATTATTTAGTACAAATATTTGCTCTAGGGCTTTTTTGTGTGTGGGCGGGTTGGGGGAAGAAATAGAATTACTTGCATTATTCAAGTGTGTTCTTGTTTCCACAGCCCACTGGCTGAGCACTGCCCACTAACTATACAACTATGTGAAAAGAGTATAAAGAACATGGTGCTGAATTATAATTGGAAGGAGGAGTCTGATAAATAAGGTATGTGCAATCCTTCAAGCCATCCCATTGGCTGTCCTTAACATTGTGGTTTTCTCTTCCAGAGCCTGGATACAGCAGATTCTTAGTTAACCAGAACTCATGCAACTGGAACTCTCAAGCAATGTGCATTAAAATCATACAAGTAATACTTTAAATAAAGATTGAAATACAGGGATACAGTAAAGTAAAACTGTGTTTCATTAGGTTAAATTTGTTGTTATTTGCCTTAATTTTCTTTCAGTAGGAATATCAAGTAAATATTGATATTCCTACTGGACTCATATAGTATGTGATATTGCATTAGTTTGGAAGCTGCGCTGAGTCCCCTTAGGAGTTGAGATAGAGTAGAGTAAAAATACAGTAAATAAATAAAATAGGACTATATTTAATAGTAACTCTCAAGACTTAGGTAAAGGTAAGGGTTTTCCCCTTGACATTAAGTCCAGTTGTGTTCGACTCTGAGGGTTGATGCTCATTTCTATTTCTAAGCTGAAGAGCCAGCATTGTCCATAGACATCTCCAAGGTCATGTAGCCAGAACTTCATGGAGCGCTGTTACCTTCCCGCCAGAACAGTACCTACTGATCTACTCACATTTGCATGTTTTTGATCTGCTAGGTTGGCAGAAGCTGGGGCTAACAGCGGGAGCTCACGCCGCTCCCCAGATTCAAACCTGTGACCTTTCGGTCAGCAAGTTCAGCAGCTCAGCACTTTAACCCACTGAGCCACTGGGGCTCCTTCTCCAACAGTAGATGCCAGATAAATGTAGTTTCAATCTCAAGCAGTTAGAAACTACATTTATCTGGCATCTACCAATTCTCATAGGTGCCAGTTAACTGAGAGTCTCTAAGAACAAACAATCTTCAACAAATTGTTCAGTTGAAGAGAATCTGGTTACTGCAAAAGCCTATATGAGTGTAATTAATTACCTGCACCATCTCCTTAACATGCAACAAACTCCCTGATCCAGAAAATTGGAAACTTTATGAGATTGTGCGCAATATACAGTGGAAGAGTTTGTGTTGCATATTAGCCAATGGGTGAGTGTGGGAAAAGGTCAGTAATCTCTACATCAAAGTGAGCACTCAAGGGCTACACTCAGAAGTATTTAGGCGCATTCTAGTTTTTACTGGCAAGGGTGTATTTCCAACTCTGGGCTTGAACCATTGTTCATGGCTAGGTTTTTTTTCCTCCCCTTCATGACCCAATCCAGTATCCTGTCACTGTCAGATTCAGAAGCTGAAGAGCCAGAAGTGTTGACCAGGAAGATGCTGAATCTGAATGGGACAAGACAGCATGGCTTGCTGGTTTCAGTGTCAATGGGACAAGGATCCAAGATCTGCCCTGACCTTTAAAGGGACCATCCAAGGTGCACAGACTATTTTGCAGTTAGGATTTTATAACTTGGATAGCTCCTTTAAGTTCTGAATATGTCCCATTGTACATGGAGTATCCCAGTAACATAGAAGCCATCAGTTTGACACTATACCTCACTCATTTCAGTATGACTCTCACTCATACCCTTACATATTTCCCATTTATGCTTTCCATACACTGCAGTCACTTTTCTTACTCACTCTCTCTTCAAATGCATGTGCATATATACTTAAGACATTAATGCACTTTCTCATTCACAGACATTAAGTTGCTCTCTCATTCACACTTATTCATCCATTCATATAATCCCCACGTTCACTTACATTCATTTAAACCTCCCCTCTGCTGCAGTCTCCTCCTGGTGGGGAAATACACTATGTTGCCAATGGCCATGCAATCCAGTCTGTTTCAATGTCTTTCACTTCTGGCATGTTTTCACCTGCCAAACCTAAGAGGCCAAGTGAGACTGAAGACATCACTATCCCATTCATTGGTGATAGGCTTCTAGTTTTAACTAAAAGTGCAGAGTGGTGATTGCTCATTCAGATGTCACAATGCCCACCAAACCCATATCCTTGAAAGGAGAAAACAAATGCCTTGCCCTCCAATTGCTAGCAGATCTGAAATGATCTGAAGGCAATGCTCCGAGCTATTAGTTAGTGTGCCAGCCTTACTGTGACACAATTAGGAGACTTTTTTTATTATGCCTGCTCCTGTAGCATGTGAAATGCTAAGGGAACATCTCTGGTTTGATGAGAAGGGATAGCTAAGTGCGACCTGGAGAATGGGAACATGTGTGATTGCATGCCTAGCCTTTCTGTTGATTGGAGCCTACTTCCGATGAACTCCTTACACATTCCCTGAATATGTGAGGGGAGGGGAAAGGCTGTGCCAGCTTGACTAGCTAAACATCCCAGTATAAGCCTCTGGGCATGTACCGCTGTATCTGTGTAGGGACATTTCACATCATCAGAAACTTTGGGCATTTAGTGTCCCAAATCATACAAAATCTACTCACAGTGCAACTAGGTAGCTTTCAGGCTTTCTTTCTTTCCTTACATGATTTCATTCATTCATTCGTTTGTTTGAATATCCCATTTTAGTTATATCAATATCAATAAACATCAAAAAAAGATTGAAAACAGATTCCCCATCCTCCCTGCCAAATCAGGCAAGTGTCTGAGTCCTGTGAGTGTCAACTGCAAAAGACCCAGTGAATCAATTATTTAATGGATAAATCCATTTATTTATTTATTTACATTTTTTGTACCCTGACCTTCTCACCTCCATGGAGGGACTCAGACCAGCTTATAGCAAAATTCAATGCTATACAAATTTAAAACATCTTAAAACAGCATATTAAAATACATAAAAACAGAAATACATAAAAACCACATTGCCATTAAAACCACATTCAACTGGGTCTATAAAAGTGGTCACTCATTTCAGATTGAAATCAATCTCAGCTTATTCTGGGAAGGCCTCGTTCCACATCCAAGTCTTCACCCGCCTCCTGAAGGACAACAGGGAGGGGCAGATCTAACATTGTTTGGGAGGGAGTTCCACAGCCGAGGGGCGTCACTACCAGACGCACTTGCGAAGATTGCGGGATTGAGAGCAGGTCTATTCTAGCATACCCACCAGGGTTTCATAGATTCAGACCAGGATACGTGTGGCCTAGGAGCCTCTGGTGATCCAGCGGGTAAAACCGCTGAGCTGATGAACTTGCTGACTGAAAGGTCAGTGATTTGAATCTGGGGAGTGAGGTGAGCTCCTGCTGTTAGCCCAAGCTTCTGCTAACCTAGCAGTTCAAAAACATGCAAATGTGAGTAGATCAATAGGTGCCACTTCTGCAGGAAGGTAATGGTGCTCCATACAGTCATGCCGGCTGCACGACCTTGGAGGCATCTACTGACAAAGCTGGTTCTTCTGCTTTGAAATGGAAATGAGCACCAGAATCGGACACGACTAGACTAAATGTCAAAGGGAAACATTTACCTTTTTACCTTAACATGTTGCCAAGCAACATCCCAATTTGATCAAGATGGCAAAAGTAAATGTAGACAAACTAGGAGAAGCTACAAGGGTTTGCTTTTTCCTGAGCTTACCATGAAGTGGAAGATTCCATTCTTTCCTCTCCTTGCTGAGTGGTATGAGTGCAAGCTGCTTTTGAATGCAGTTTGTAGTAACTGAAATAAAGGGGAAAGCAACTGGAGGAGGGAAAAAGTGGGATATTTAAAACTCAGCAGAAAAAATTGGAATTAATTTTGGGGAATAAATCAGAACTGGCCCTACCATATTGGAATAGTTTATTTATTTACTACATTTATATTCTGCCCTTCTCAGCCCAAAAGGGTGGCTCAGACTGGCGAGACATACACACATACAGTAAAAATAAACTTATACATTAAAACCAAAAATCAACAGTAATATTAAAACAATTATTAAAAGCATGTCATTCAGAGACAAATCCAAGGATGTTCCATTAGTCATTTCACAATTCCATAGGCTCATATTGCACTAACTTGCTAGCCAAAAGCTTGGTCTGATAACCAGGTGCTTACTTTCTCCATGAAGGTATGGAGGGAAGGGGCTGCTCTGATTTCACTGGCGAGGAAGTTCCATAGCTGAGGGGCCACCACTGAGAAAGCCCTGTCTCTCATTCCCACCAATCGTGCGTCCGAGGGAGGTAGAACTGAGATCAGGGCCTCCTCAGAAGATCTTAACCTCTGAGATGGATCATAGAGGGAGATACGTTTGGACAGGTAAGTTGGGCTGGAACCATTTAGGGCTTTATAGCTAAAGCCAGCACTTTGAATTGTACTTGGTAGCAGACTGGCAGCCAGTGGAGCTGGCATAACAGGGGGTTGGGGAGATTTTTTTTAAACTTGGGACTTACAATAGGTTTTTGTTTGGCATGAAAGTAGAGTTAACAGTATTAAAATGGTTGAAAACATAGTAGAAAACAAGAAAATAGTTATCTCAAATAAAAAGGCTTGCTTGCAGAAGGATGGCACAGATGGTTTCATAGCCTAGAAACATTCACCAAATGTGCTGGCCAGAATTGTAAGGTCAACTAAGGCCCATTTATCAACTAATTGTGCATTTATCAGGGATACAAGCAGAGAGGCATATTAAAATTGGAAGCCTGGTTGCCCAGTGTAACTGCTTGACCTGAATGGAAGTTCTGCAAAGTTTGGTAAAACTACTTTTTTCGGTGAAGCTTCTAGAATAGATCAAATCTGCACGGCCAGTTTCCACCCAAGGTTTCCAGCCTTGGAGATTGTTTGAAGAAAGCCTGAGTTATGTTTCTGAAGTTGTGAATAGGGGAAGTCATTGGTTGGGCAGGTACAAATAAATAGAAAAAAATAATTTTTTGAAGGCAATGTAAAATGAATGGAAAATGAATTAGGGAAATCTAGACATTGTTTTGCAAAATAGCTGTAGATTTGAGATACTACATAAAATCTCAAATTAGTGGTTCATTGTTTCTGGATTTTCACTAAACTCACATCTGTTCAGTTGTGGCCTTGGGGCAAATCTTTCTGCACTACCTAACTCAGCCTCTGTTTCCAATTCTGTTTACAAATGTCTCTGGAGAGATTATAAACAGGGCTTTGTCACCTGCACCTGTTACTCAGAGGGAGGAAAGGGAGGGAGAGGAGTGTTTTATCACAGTGGCCTGCAGCATACATGCTTCTATGTGTGACAGAATGAGAGAGAAGTTTATGTGCTATGTGGTTTCTAAAGCTTTGATGTCATCTTGGCCAATGTCTCTGATATGTTTTCCAGAAACTTGTTCACATCTTTATTCACTCCATTCACTGGCTTGAAAACTCAGGACCTGGGATAGTTCTGACTTGGAAGCTAAACAATGGCCTCTTCTACACTGCCATATAAAATCCAGATTATCTGCTTTGAACCGAATTATATGGCAATGTATACTCATATACATTTTTTGATTTTGCTTTTTTTAATGCTTTTTGCTGCTGCTGCTGCCCTTGTCGCCCATTCAGAAGCAGCTCTGCAGTGCTTGACATCCTGCTTTGCAACAGCTGCAGAGCTGTTTGGGCTGGAAGTCAGACTGAAGAAAACGGAAGTCCTCTACCAGCCCACACCACAGGAAGAACACCAGCATCCCCACGTCAGCATATCTGTGCTTAAGTCCGTTCAGCAGTTCACCAACCTGGGAAGCATCATCTCTTCAGATGCCAAGATTGATAAAGAGATAGATCATAGATTAGCAAAGGCATATAGTGCATTTGGAAGGCTTCACAAAAGAGTCTGGAGTAACAAACACCTGAGACAAAGCACCAAAATCAGTGTGTACAGAGCTATCACACTGTCTATTCTCCTCTATGGGTCTGAAATATGAGTCACCTATCGCCAGCACCTATGACTCCTCGAACACTTTCATCAGCGCTGTCTTCGCACAATCCTAAGTATACACAGGACCGACTATGTGACAAATGTTGCTGTCCTTGAGCAAGCAGGGATCACCAGCATTGAGGCCATGCTATTGAGAACACAGCTGCGCTGGGCAGGGCACGTCTCTAGAATGGAGGACCACCGCCTCCCAAAGATATTACTCTATGGTGAACTCGCCACGGGTCAGCGCAAGAGAGGCGCCCCCAAAAAGAGATATAAGGACTCCCTGAAACAACATCTCAGGCTCGGCCAAATTGATCACCAACAATGGTCCACCCTGGTCTCACATCGGGAGGCATGGAGACGCACTATCCACAATGCTGCGGCCTCTTTTGAGAAGACACACCAAACGGGTCTCAAAGAGAAATGACAACGCAGAAAGTACCGCAACTTGGAAACAACATCACCCAAGGAGACTTTCTGCTGTGCTTTCTGCAACCGGACTTGCCTATCTCAGATTCGCCTTTGTAGTCATCAACGCACTTGTAAAAAGCGTGGGATGAGTCCTTCCTAAAGAATCTTCATTTGCGAAGTAATGCCGAGAGAGAGATACTCATATAATCATGCTAATCTGACATATCAGACTACAAAGGGATGTTGCATCACCTTAGAGACTAACTGTGAGAACAAAGTTAGCAACACAAGCTTTTGTAGACTGAGGGTGCATCTACACTGTAGAATAAAGGCAGTTCAGCACCTCTTGCTCGATGATATGGAATCGTGGCAGTTATAGTTTGGTGAGTGTAAATGCACCCAGGGTTTACTTTCTCAGGTGCATCTTATGCTACCAACCCTAACAACTGCACTCTTGAGAGAAAACAAAAAACTTTGCAAAACAATTCCATAGCATAGAGTCATGGTAGATAAAATGGTGCATTAATTTTGCAGTGTAAATGCACCCTTTCCCAGATGTATCTTATGCAACCAACTCTGTTCTCTCAGTCTCTTAAGTTACTAAAAGATCCCATTGCATACGGATATAAACTGTATAGCAAGTTAATGTATACTCTGTGACTCAGTTCAATTTGAGTGAGAAAATATCGCAAGGAGAGAACACCATGTGTATGTCTCTGCATATATCTTGTTTGTTAGAATTGTACACTCTATGCAACTGTCCTTAACCCATTGTGCATCATGGCATCACCAGTGCCTGGCCCACATCCTGTGATATCACAGTAGGACATCTCTAGGTCCCAGATTTTGGTTTGAAAACTCAGGACCTGGGATAGTTCTGACTTGGAAGCTAAACAGTTGCCTCTTCTACACTGCTATATAAAATCCAGATTATATGCTTTGAATTATATGGCAGTGTATACTAATATAAAATCCAGTTTAATGCACATAATCTGGATTATCTGAGTGGATAATCTGGATTATCTGGCAGTGTAGAAGGGGCCTTTGTCTTCCTGGAGGGGAGGCCATAGTAAAGAGAGGAGGAGGAACAGCAGCAGCAGCCTTCTCTTCCTTGCGTTCTTCTCTGCCTGTCTCCGGAAAGGGACAAAGCTCAGAGGAAGTGGTGCCATGAGGCTAGAACATCTAGAGCAGAATCTCCCAATCTGTGTGTCATGACACAATAGTTTTCTGGCTGCAAGGACATAGTGGTGTCCCATGAACAAAAGAAAACAGTTTTGAGCTTATGAGAAATAAGCAATAAATCATACATTTCTTTCAAAATATATAAATAAAAGGCTTTCATTCAATATGTTGTGTCCCCATACATGTCGTTATTACAATGTATGTATGTATTCATATCTCTTTAAATGGGGTAGATTTAATCTCCACTTTGCTAAAAGGTAATGGTTTTCCCCTGACATTAAGTCCAGTCATGTCCGACTCTGGGGTTGGTGCTCATCTCCATTTCTAAGCCAAAGAGCTGGCGTTGTCTGTAGACACCTCCAAGGTCATGTGGCCAGTTCGACTGCATGAAGCACCATTACCTTCCCGCCAGAACGGTACCTTTTGATCTACTCACATTTTTTAACTGCTAGGTTGGCAGAAGTTGGGGCTAACTGCAGGAGCTCATGCCGGATTCGAACCTGTGACCTGTGTCGTGAAATGATGCATGTCTAAAAGTTTGTCACCAACATGAAATGCTTGGACAGCTCTCATCTTTGGTCCTTCCCAAAATCGGAGAGAATACTTCCATTTAATATTTTCTCCTAAAAAGGCAGACAGGGAAAAGGAGTACAGTTGGTATGGTTTGAATATTGGACTAGATCAGTGGTTCCCAATCTGTGGTTCATGGACCATCAGTGGTCCACAAGGTTGAAAATATGGTCCGCGGCCTCACCATTACTACACCATTGCCTTGAAACCACATGGCAAACTAGAGTGACTGGTCTCGCAAAGCCCTCTTTCAGTGCCAAGGCAATGAGGATGTCGGGAGGGGAGAGGCTGACTACCCACAAAAGATTAGTACTACCACATCAGCTCTAGATTATTAAATATGATTTTCTGTGAGCAAGCAGATGGCGACTACGGGATGACATATGTTCTGCATCAGAAACCAGAGCCGATGTGGTCTATCAAATGCAATTTTCTGAATCAGCACCCAAAATAACCAAACCAAATCTAAAAATGACCAAAAATCAATTTGCAACTATTTTGGTATTAATGGTGGAGAGTGGTCCCTGGTCAAAGTGGTCCCTTTTCAAGTGATCCCTAGTCTAAGTGGTCCCTGGTCAAAGTGGTCCCCGGTCAAGTGGTCCCTGGTCAAAGTGGTCCCCGGTCAAGTGGTCCCTGGTCAAAGTGGTTCCTGTTCAAGTGGTCCCTGGTCAAGTGATCCCTGTTCAAAGTGGTCCCTGGTCAAGTGATCCCTGGTCAAAGTGGTCCCTGGTCAAGTGATCCCTGTTCAAAGTGGTCCCTGGTCAAGTGATCCCTGGTCAAAGTGGTCACTGGTCAAAGTGGTCACTGGTCAAAATGCTCCCTGATCAAAGTGGTCCCAGATCAAGTGATCCCTGGTCAAAGTGGTCCCCGGTCTAGTGGTCCCTGGTCAAAGTGGTCCCTGTCCAAAGTGATACTAGGTCAAGTGATTCCTGGTTGAAGTGGTCACTGGTCAATGTGGTCCCTTTTTCAAGTGATCCCTGGCCAAAGTGGTTCCTGGTCAAAGTGGTACCTGGTCAAAGTGGTCCCTGGTCAAGTGATCCCTCGTCAAAGTGGTACCTGGTCAAAGTGGTCCCAGGTCAAGTGATCCCTGGTCAAAGTGAAAGCAGGTCAAGTGATCCCTGGTTGAAGTGGTCACTGGTCAAAGTGGTCCCTGTTCAAATGGTCCTTGGTCAAAGTGCTCCCTGGTCTAGTGATCCCTGGTCAAAGTGTTCCTTGTTCAAATGGTCCTTGGTCAAAGTGGTCCCTGGTCAAGTGATCCCTGGTCAAAGTTGTCCTTGTTTAAGTGGTCCCTGGTCAAAGTGGTCCCTGGTCAAGTGATCCCTGGTGAAAATGGTCCCTGGTCAAAGTGGTCTCTGGTCAAGTGATCCCTGTTCAAAGTGCTACCAGGTCAAGTGATCCCTAGTCAATGTGGTCACTGGTCAAAGTGGTCCCAGGTCAAGTGATGCCTGGTCAATGTGGTCCCCACGGTCTAGTGATCCCTGGTCAAAGTGTTCCCTGGTCAAGTGATCCCTGGTCAAAGTGGTCCCCGGTCTAGTGATCCCTGGTCAAAGTGGTCCCTATTCAAAGTGGTCCCTGATCAAAGTGGTCCCTGTCCAAAGTGGTCCCTGGTCAAGTGATCCCTGTTCAAGTGGTCCCTGGTCAAAGTAATCCCAAGTCAAAAAATAGAGTTGGGAACCACTGGACTAGATTCTTTAGACCAGGGTTTGATTCCTTGCTTTGTCTTGGAAACCCAGTGGGTGACTTTGGGTGAATCCCACCCTTTCAGCCTGAGAGGAAACCCCTCGCAACAAATCTTGCCAAGAAAACCTTGTAATAGGGTCGCCTTCGCGTCGAGAAAGACTTGAAGGGACAGAACACGAGCAAGGAAGAGGAAGGAAGGGCCGAGATGGTGTCGCCCCCTTCCTCAGCCTGGCTTCTCAGGCCCCTTCTCCATTGCCATATAAAGTGGAGATTATCTGTTTTGATCGCCTGGATTACATGGCAGTGTCGAAGGGGCCTTCGTGTCACCCTTCCCGTCTTTTCAGAACCAGGCTGGAAGGCAGCCACAGGAAGCACCCACCCTCCCCCTTCCGCGCCCCAATTCAAGGAAGAAAGCGGTGCCCACGCGCGTGATGCCAAGCCCACGTCCCCCGAGGGAGACCGCAAGCTTTCTCCCGCCACCCACGGAAAACAGGACACGGAAGGAAAGGAAGCCACGGTTGTTCCCATCCCGCTCTCTCTGCCAAAGCCACCCCCCTGCTTCAGTCCCACGCGCGCCTTCCACGCGCCGGGTCTTCTCCTCCTCTCCCGCTCTTTCTTTTCCTTCCGAAACCCGCCCTTCTGCTTGCTGGGCCGGTGCATCTCCACTGTACAAGGAATGCAGTTTGACACCACTTTGGCCGGCATGGCTCAGTGCTGTGGAATGAGGAGAATGGCAATGTGGTGAGGGACCACATCCAGCGCTCCTTATTGCAGGGGGGGAAGCAAAGAGTGGCCCCTGGCTCGTAGAGCTCCCACGGCCCTCGTCGCATCGCCTTGAGCCGCGGCGGGGAAAGCGGCGTCCGTTCCCTCGGGTGCCGAGGCAAGGCAGGAGGCGGAGCGTGAGCCCAAGCCCACGCCGTGGACTGAGAGGAGCATCAAATAGATCACACCAAATCAAAAAAGGGAGGGAGAGTTCTGCTGAGCAGCATCCTTCCTCTCCTCTCTCTCCATCCTGGCCTTTGCGCGAGCGAGGTATACTATATAGCGTGCTTGTGTGTCTCGCGTGGGTCGGCGAAGGGAAAGGAATCGCGAGGAGGAGGAAGAAGAGGAGGATTAGGAGAGAGGGGGGGGGCGCGCAGGCTGCGCGGCTCTCTTTGGGGACTCCTCCTAAGGGGGCTTCTCTCCCTCTCTTCGCCCTCTTGCTTTCTTTCTCCGGAGGAGGGAGACTTGTTGAGAGCCGCGCGTGGAGCCCTATGGAGGAGGAGGACGACGTTATGGACCACCTCGAGGACATGGCGTCGTCGGTGAGGGACTTCGACCCTCTCACGGGCAACATCCCGGCCACCAAGGTGGAAGTCACCGTCTCCTGCAGGTGAGGCGCTTCCCGGCGAGTGGGCGGAGAGGGGAGCCCGGGCGCTCCGGCAGGCAAGGGAGCCGCAAGTTTCTCGCGCGTGTTTATTTGTGGCCACGGGTGGGGGCGACTGCTGCCTGCCCGGGCGAAGTTTGCCTACCTTCTCCGGGATGGGAGCTCGTGGGAAGGCTGGGAGAGGGATGCAACCTTGCGAGGAGCTGCTTAGGGAGATGCGTCCCTTTAAGATTGAGGAGAGGAGGCTGAGAAGGGACAGCATCGCCCTCTCGGAAGACTTAGAATCACAGAATCATTGAGTGGAAGAGACCTCATGGACCATCCTTGCCAAGAAGCAGGAAGAGCGCATTCAAAGCACCCCTGACAGATGGCCTGGCCACCCAGCCTCTGCTTAAAGGCCTCCAAAGAAGGAGCCACACTCCGGGGCAGAGAGTTCCACTGAGGATTTCACACTGAGGAAGGGGCCAGCTTGTTTGGGCTCAGAGCAATGGATCCCAATGGCAGGACTCCACTACTAAACACTAGGAAGAACTTTCTGACCAGCAGTGGCATATGCTGTCTCCTTAGAGTCCTACTCTGCAGCTTTTTAAGCAGAGGCTGGATGGCCATCTGTCGGGAGTGCTTTGAATGTGTGTTTCTGCATGGCAAGGGGTTGGACTGGATGGCCTTTGGGATCTCTTCCAACTCTGTGTTCCTATGATTCGATGGGTGGGTGGGGAAGATAGTATTATCTCCCCACCCCCCCACCAACCATTTTACACCTCACACAAGCCCCACATGCAAACATTTCACAAATTCACATTTCCTCTACTTTAAAAGGAGACACTGTGCCTTCCTTTCCATGGTTGACTGGGATGAGAGTTCACAAGAAGGGTCCTGGAGCAGATGGTGATGATGATGGTGACTGCAGGAGCCCCCGGTGGCACAATGAGTTAAATAAACCCTTGTGCCAGCAGGACTGCTGACCAACAGGTCAGAGGTTTGAATCTGGGGAGAGTGCGGATGAGCTCCCTCTGTCAGCTCCAGCTCCCCATGCAGGGACATGAGAGAAGCCTCCCACAAGGATGGTAAAACATCAAAACAGCCAGACATCCCCTGAGCAACATCCTTGCAGACGGCCAATTCTCTCACACCACAAGCGACTTGCAGTTTCTCAAGTCATTCATGTCATGGGAAAAAATGATTACTACTATTAAAGGTAAAGGTTTCCCCTGACATTAAGTCTAGTCATGTCCGATCCTGGGGGGTAGTCCTTACCTCTATTTCTAAACTGAAGTGCCATTGTCCGTAGATGCCTCCAAGGTCATGTGGCCGGCGTGACTCTATGGAGTGTTGTTACCTTCCTGCCAAAGCAGTACCTATTGATCTACTCACATTTGCATGTTTTTGAACTGTTAGGTTGGAGAAGCTGGGGCTCTCAGTGGGAAGACACCCTGTTCCCCAATTTGAAACGCCAACCATTTGGCCAGCAAGTTCAGCAGCTCAGCAGTTTAACCTGCTGTGCCACGAGGGGGCCCTATTACTATTATTAATTTTATTTATTTATCTCACTTTTATCTCTGGATTGAGATGCAAAACAGTTCACACAGCATTAAACTAGTGCCATTTTAAACCCACAAAATGCAAATATGAAAATACAAACAACAAATAAATTAAAGCCCTTTCAAACTGTTAAAAGAATCAAATATTCATGTGAGGCCACTCATTAAGGACAAGGAAATCTGTGGCCTTCCAAGGTGTTATTGAACTGCAACTCCCATCGTGGCCTTGCTGGCTGGGGATGAGGGAAAGTAGAGTCCAGCCACATCTGAGGAAGGCAGGGGTTCACTAACTGTGTTCTGGTTCATCCCAGAGCCTTGTGTTTGTCAGATGATGGGCAGGCATGTAGCCGGGGGGGGGGGGCTTCAGCCCCCCCCCCCCAAATTCTCAGGGTGGTCCGCGAGAAGGCCTTACTGGTACATTATTTAAACTGTTATGTTTATTCATATCATGATCTGATCACCATGCTCATTATATCCCACATTCATGGGGTTATTGGGATAACAATACAAAAGGTTTGCTAGGGTAGACCCTCTTCCACCCAGTCTCAGCCCCCGAACCAAACTCAGCCCCGACTCAAGATCCCGGCTACGGTCCTGGATGATGGTAAGGACTATTGTGAAGAAGGCACAGAAGTGCGTGGAAGTGGCTAAGTGTCTTATGACAGTTTTAAGGCTAACAGATTTATTTTGACATAAACCGCTATGCTTTGGATCCCCTTTTCTCAGCGTGATGACAACTGTGTGCATACCATCTGACCTATGAAGAATTCTTAAAGATATGAATCAGGTTTAGATGCACTGTTTTGTGTGAGCAGCCAGAAGGCTCTGGGGGTAATTTCAGCATGCTGTCTAGATCTGTGGTTTGTAGCGGCTGATGACTTCCACATTAGTAGGATGGTGAATTCACTCCAAATTTCAGTCATGCACTATAAGGAAGCTTTCCTAGGTGCTGAATCTGAATACAGTACTGTTAACTGTGGTTGAGATCTTGCACTAGGAGACAACAACACACATGTGTAGACATTATGACCTTACTAACAGAAGAGGGCTGGATATGTTGTTATTTGCCACCTTGTTCTCCAGCACATTAGATGATGATAATGTGCTAGGGAGGTTGCATTGTTTCAAAGATATGGGGTTTGTGTGTGTGTGGCGTGGTGGTGGTACAGTTCAATAATAGTGAAAGTGAATATATGTAATTTACAATGCTGTAATTTGGGCTTGGGACTCGACTAGTTGAAGTCACCAGATTTCATCTCCTCTTAGAACAGTGTTTCTCAACCTGTAGGTCCCCAGATGTTTGGACTTCAATTCCCAGAGAGCCTACCAGCTTGTAAACTGCCTGGGATTTCTAGGAGTTGTAGGCCAAAACACCTGGGGACCCACAGGTTGAGAACCACTGTCTTAGAAGCTAAGCAGGGTTATTCCTAGATAGTAGATTGGAAGACCACCAATGAATGCCAAATTGCTATATTTCAGAAGAAGAAACACTCAAAATCATATTTAAGTATAGACTCATTGAATCATAGAGTTGGAAGAGACCTCATGGGCCATCCAGTCCAACCTCCTGTCAAGAAGCAGGAAAATCGCAATCAAAGCACCCCCGGCAGATGGCCATCCAGCCTCTGCTTAAAAGCCTCCAAAGAAGGAGCCTTCTTTGGAGTATCTGTTTCCTAAGAAAACCTGCTGAAATGTATGGGGTATCCATAAATTGACAGTGACTTGAAGGTATGTGTGTGCACACAAGTTGGGATAATGATATTGTAATTACTGAACAGAGCAAAGTCTCCACCAAATTGGTGTTGAAGCCACCAGCTGCTATAGCCTGAATCCATTGGTTTGAGTCCTGATGGACAGGCAGCGTATGTGTGTGTGCAAGCAAGAACCTTTCATATCTCAGCAGCAGAGCATATGGTCTTCATGCACAAGATCCTGGCCAGCAAAGGCAGGAAAGAATAGGAGAGTAGCTTCCAGTACAGTAGGCAGATGCTTATATCTGCTTCTAGGCAGTATCATATAGCTAAGTATTGAACGTTGTTGCATCCAGCAAATTAAAGGGAAAGATATACAGCAAATTAATTTGAGGAAATATCATATTTACTTTTTTGGCTAAATTAAATTATCTTACCAAAATTAGTGTGCACATTAGATTTGTGCAATATGGTAATCTTAGTCTGAGCCAAAGCAAAAGGGGAAGTTGCTTCAGGAACTGCACCTGGAGCTGCTATTTGAAAGAAGTCATCTCTAATTTAATTGGCATGGCTCAGTGCTAAAGAATCTTGGGATTTGTAGTTGGTGAGGCACCAGCCTACTTTGGCAAAGAAGGCACAAAACCTTGTGAAACTATAGCTCCCAGGATACCATAGTATTGAGCCAAGGCAATTGAAGTGCATTTATTCTACAGCATAGATGCCCCCTAAGGTTTTCTTTTCTGTTGCTGGAAGCTCTGGTGTCTTCACATTTTTGTTTTTAAAGAAGGAATTCTAAGCACATAGCAGTTGTAATATATACCTTTTAAGGTCAAATGACAAAAGAGTGCACTTTTTGCTGCTGTGCATTACATTTCTGGTTTCAGGCTTTAGAAAATTGAAGTGCGCATTAGACTCAGTGGCACATTAGACTTGAATAAATATGGGTACTTTGCCCCTACTGTGCTTTCAAACATTGATTGTGATTGTACAGTTTTATAATACCCAAACATATTGCTGTACACGTTTAGATAACAACTTAAGATTTCACACATAATTTTTAATTGGTTTGCTTATGTGGATCTAGAACAGTGGTTCCCGACCTATTTTTGACCAGGACCCACTTGACTAAGGACCACTTTGACCAGGGCTCACTTTGACCAGGGACCACTTGAACAGGGACCACTTTGACCAGCAACCACTCTCCAACATTAGTACCAAAAGGGGCGGGGCTGGTCAGCTCTGCGAAAAGAAGTGGAAATAAAATAAAATAAAAAAGAGGAAGGAGATTCATGGACCAGATCGTTGTTCTCATGTTCCACTGCTGGGCCATGGCCCACAGGTTAAGAAACACTGGTCTAGGGCTACAGAAAAAGTTTGCAGTTGTTTCTTGCCAAAGTCTAAAACTGAACTATTGTTGTAGAGTCAAATTAAAGTTTCCCAACCTGTAGATCCATCTGTTAAATACAGAATATCAAGGCAGATAATCCACAATATCTGCTTTGAACTGGATTGTCTGAGTCCACACTGCCATATAATCCAGTTTAATGTGGATTTTATACAGCTGTGTGCAAGGGACCCCAATTGCCTTCTTTTGGACACAAAAGAGTGGTCAATGTGTATTTTTTAGTAATCCAGGAGAAAGGACTTAGGATATGCACACACACACACACACATTACATTATAGATTATATAATGTGTGAGATATAGGATCACATGATAATATTTTGTATCAATGAATCAAAAACAGTTAAACGTGTTCCTTGCCATTTCCATATTCTTTAAATCAGTACCATAATTGAAATTGTGCCTTCATGCATAGATTTTGCACTCAGGATCATTTAGAAGCAGTAAAATCCTACACATACTTCTTCAAAAGATAGTTTCCCTGAATTCAGTGGGGCTCACTTATTCCTAAGGGACTATAGAATTATAGGCATGTTGTTATATAGAATAATCAAAAGGAACTGCTTTAGGTATGTAAAAAGAAAAAAGTCACATCTAAAATTCTCATTTAGGGTAATGGCTTTATCATAACCAATAAAAGTGTCACAGAAGTGCAAGAAAAAAATTGAAGTTTTCCTGCACAATTGCCAGGTTGCTTTGCTCAACATACACCTTGTTTAGCATGTGTTGACATTTTTTTACATTGACTGTAATGAAGTGATTGCCCCAGTGAAGATTTTGGAATTAAGGTAAAATCCTAGATCATCCTCGTACATTTAAAGGCAGTTGCCTTAATCAAGCCATTAGTCCCAACTAAAATGAGCTCATTAAAACAATGGGAATGTTTTAATGAGCTTGATTCATTATGTAATTTCAAGGGATTCGAGCTGGGAATAAATATCTCAAAGGCATTAGGTCCTACCTGATTTTGGAAGGGAAAGAGAATCGTACTTGTATGGGAAAGAACCAAGAAATATTAGGTGCTTATAAGGCTGTATTTAAGCGGAAAACAATGACAAATCACCTCTGGGTATTCCTTGCCAAAGAAATTCAGGGTGTCACCACAAGTCAACAGATGCTTACAAGGCAAATATACAAGGTCCAAGTCAACAGGTGATTATAAGGTACACACACAAATCTCTAGCTGGGATTTCATGTCCAGGCTAGAATGAATAAGGGATGATGGGAGAATGGCAAGGAGGTATTGATAGTATGGAACTAGGTGAAGGGAGAGAAATCATTTCAATTTAATTAATAGACAAGAAGATGGCGATTCGCTATGTGACATACTCCATGCTCATATATGAGAAATCCAACTCCTTTGGACTAGTTAATTAGTCTAGAATAAAAAGCCTCTTATTAAATTCCAAAGTTGTTGTATGCCATTTTGCTGCCTGAAGAAGAAAATAAATATTCCCCTTACCCCAAATTCTTAATTTGTGTGTCATATACTCAAAGCTAGATAATAAATTCGGGGAGCAGGGTGAGCGCCCGTCTGTCAGCTCCGGGCATCCCCTGGACAACATCTTTGCAGATGGTCAATCCTCTCACACTAGACATGAAAAAAATAATATAAAATAGGAACTCTCTCAGATAACTCATCCATTCTTTGGCAGTAAAGAAGAAAGCAAGAGCAACAAATAAAATAATAATTTGCTGCTCTTTAATGATCTCCCAATTTTTCCTGGATTAGGTAGGACTGGCACTGTTCTATTCAAACTACTGCTTTACCAACTTGTTTCATTTTGAGGGAATAAAATACACTCACATGTACCTAAATATTACACAAAATGGAATGCAAAAAAGCTGTTACATCTTCAGTGCTCCTCAGTAGATCTCTCCCACCAATGTAATATTAAACAACATTAACAGAGTTTCAGTAAGACAGTGGTTCTTATCCAGTGAGTCTCAAGGACAAAAATCTGGTGTGCGAGCCTCCTTCCTCTTTATTTATTGATTTTATTTTATTGATTTTATTTCCGCTCTTTTTGCGCCGCCTGCCACTCTTTCCTTATCATTGACCATGAGATACATTCTGTATCAGAAACTAGAACTGATGTGGTCTATCCAATGCAACCCTTTTGGTACTAATGTTGGAGAGTGGTCCCTGGTCAAAGTGGTCCATGGTCAAGTGGTCCCTGGTCAAAAAAGGTCGGTAACCACTGCAATAAGAAAATATTATTTTACCCTCCCAACCTCCGTTTCTGTTTCTATACTCTTTAAATCCAAAAACACAGGGAAGCTGCCCTCATATTTGTGTTGGACTGCACTTTCCTTAATCCCCAGGCTGACCACATCTGGAGGGCTCCAGGTTGAAGATGGCTTGCATCAACCTAGTCATAATTGTTCTCAACAGACATGCTTCTGTGTGCTCTGTTTTTTTAAACAAGTCATTTAATCGGCCTTTGAGTTCTCTATCATCAAAGAAGAAGTGTCTAGAGATAAATAAGTATATTGTTTGGGATTCGCTATAATTTTGTTCTTAGTTTTTTAAAAATAAATAAATCCCTAGCCCAATAAATTATCTAGAATCTGCTTGATCCTTTTGAAAACTTCTTCATGATTCCATTTGCAGTGACATCAGAGAATGTGTTTGGTCTTAGTGCAACATCTCTCAGGATCAGAAAGAACATCAGACTGTCTGCTTCTCGGTGGCGATGTTCCAGGGCGAGTGGCAAGGGCTTGTGTGCTGAGTGGTTCTGTGCCTTGATAATTTGCCAGAAAAAAACAGCTCTTTTCCCATACACACAAAATCTTTGGACAGTGTGACATCTTGGGAGATTCTGTTCAGTCTGAAGATGTAGGCTTTCTCTGTGTTTGGCTAATTGGGTATAATTAGCAAGGTTATTATTGAAGCAAGCGATGGACTGAATCATTCGTAGTCATGTTTTTTTAATAGTATAATTCAAGCAAACTGAAATGAAGGCATGGAATACTGAATCAGAGAATAGAATGTGGATGAAACACTCCTTAAAGCATCCTCCCTGCTCTTCCTGAAAGAGAGCATTATTTTGCAAAGGACCACAAGCCCTCTTTGACACAAAACAGGTTTCACTGGAGCCAGAGAGTGTGGATCTCTGACTTGTGCTTCCTGCTTGCATTGCCCCTCTGAATTATGAATTAAAGAGCTGCCTTTGATCCAATTTGGCTCTCTGGATGCTTTGCTCTTGGGCACATACCAGCCTCACTTAGAACATCACTTGTAGCTAGGTTACTTTATTAGATGTCAAATCAAAAGAGGTGGTACATTGTAAATAGGGATTTTCTTTCTTGTGCTGAATAGGAACTACTTGAAGTTTTTTTTTCATGTCAGGAGTGATTTGAGAAACTGCAAGTCACTTCTGGTGTGAGAGAATTGGCCGCTGCAAGGACATTGCCCAGGGGACGCCTGGATGTTTTTGATGTTTTACCATCAATGTGGGAGGTTTCTCTCATGTCCCCGCACGGGGAGCTGGAGCTGATGGAGGGAGCTCGAGCTGCTCTCCCCAGATTTGAACCGCTGACCTATCGGTCAGCAGTCCTGTCAGCACAAGGGTTTAACCAATTGCACCACTGGGGACTCCTTACTTGAAGATGATAAAACAGGACCTTTTTGCAAAAAATATTTCTCCTCCTGGGGTGTAGCTAGGGGGCAAGGGAGGGAAATAAATAAACTATCCCTATATAAACTTCCTCCCCAATTGAAATGTTCATTTAATACTCCTATTTCTTACAGCGTGGTGATTCAAAACATCAGTTAAGTGTTTAGAAACATGTTTTAGGTATCCAAAGACAAAAAGGGATCAGGGCAAAGTTATTAGGGAAATGTGAATCTAATAGACATTCTAGGTGTGAACATTTTCCAAAGCATCACTTTTCCATTCTAGAAATTTGGGGATTGAGAGACATGGGGACAGAATTCTGATGGGGTACAGAACCCACCCACCTGTTACCAACATCTCTTCTCCCACCTGCCACCTTTTTTGGATCCTTTTCTGCCTATTAAATGGTTTTTACTAGTAGCCTTTGGTAAGAAGCATGATTCAGTTGAGTGTTGAATAGCTTAAAATTGCTGACTTTAAAATATCTGTTAACCATTTATGGGAAGGCAAATGGAAGGTTTTGAAAATTTGCCGTTACTTGAAGTATTAGTTTCAGGTGTGGGGAAAGGTGTGAATAAAATTAGAGATGTTTCACAACTGTGTCCAAATAATGTAAGTTGTTATTTGAAATTAGTAACAAGCGCCTTTCTGATATGTTTAGAATTTTAGTCCAACTCTTTTTATTCTTCAGCTGGTTTGTAAATAACTTAGTTTGCAGATGAGTCTTTGGGCAGTGTGAATTGGTTTCAGTGAATTAGAAACGTTGGCTTCCAAATGGGTGAGAATTTCATGATCTAGCCACTAGATGGAAGTCCATCAGTTTCTGAAGCAGAACAAGATATATGGCTTATGACACAAAGCCTACTTTTCCGGCTAGGACAAGGGATACAACTTCTGAAAGTGTTTGCTCTCTATGTAAATTGATTCCGAAGAATGACTTTCCAAAAAGTTACTCCATAGGGTGTTTCCATGGAGGCGAAGCTATCTGTAAGGAATACCCCAGACTGCCATTAACATGAATAATTGCATATTGGCATGTGTGTGTGCATGTGTAAATAAAATTTATTCCTCCATCTACAGCAGTGGTTCTCAACATGTGGGTCCCCAGATGTTTTGGCCTTCAACTCCCAGAAATCCTAACAGCTGGTAAACTGGCTGGGATGCCTGAGAGTTGTAGGCCAAAACACCTGGGGATCCACAGGTTGAGAACCACTGATCTACAGTAATATGTGATGTTAGGGAAGTGTAGATTGGAGTGATGTCTCCACAAAAGCTCCATTAACTTGTTATAGATAAGGCTCAAAATCTTCTTGTTGGCTTAATTCTGCTTAGCTTTGTCAAAATAAGTATTTATTTTATAGGCAGTGTGCAAGGAGTCTGTTCCAGAGCCCATATTTCTGGCACTTGCTTTTCATAAGGCGTGGTAGGAACAGCTGCTGTAAGCCATTTTACTTCCAGATGTGTTGGAGTAAATAAGAAGAGTCCTGCTGGATGAAACTCAAGGACTATCTAGTCTACCATTCTCTTCAAGAGTTGGAAGAGAATGAAAGCAGATTATAAGCAAGACACAAGTGTAATAGCCCTTCCATATTCCCTAAGAATTTGAATGAATAAAAACCCTAATAAAAGTTGTGTCCCTGCTGCAGATCTGGTGGCAAGCCTCATTCATATTACATAGCCACCATTATGGCAACATATACAGCTGCCCTATACCAAAACCAGACAGTGATGTGATTTGTTTTAGTACAGGGCAGCTACACTGAGGGCATTATCATACCCCACTAGCCATGTTTGGTCCAAATTCTAGGCATGTCACTCAGTGCTGGTTTGGGCAATCATTAGGCTTGGATTTTGGAAAATATGTATGTTTTTGGCCCTTATAGGTGCTACAATACCAGGCAAAATGTATCATCACTGTTCTGTCCTTTCCCCCCCCTACAGTAATTTTTATTCAAGGCAATGACAAAATAAAACATACAAGTAATTTTTTAGATAAATAAAATTAAAATCTACACAGCTACATATTAGCTGCTACTACAGACTATGACTAAGTGACCTTTAAAAATAACAAAACAAAGGAACAACAAAACACACATAAACATGCACAGTATAAAACAACAACGGCTCTACAGACTTTGCACTGTGGTTATCATCCCTTGTTAGTTTACTGCCTTTAAATGATATTAGATAATCATACTACTGATCATTATCGCAGAGATCATTGGTTATTGGTTTTATGCTTTGCTTTTATGCTTTGTTATAATGTTGTTGTTTTATTCTATTTTATGCTGTTGTTTATATATTTTAACGTGCTATATTTTAACCAGTGATTCCAGCCATGAAAGCCTTCGGCAATACAGAGACCATTCTGTTTCACCTCATTGATCTTCTTCATCCTTTGTTTTTTCTTCTCCACACCTTTGATCTTCCTCTTCTTTCCCCTTCTGATGTGTGTCAAACCTGTCTCCATATTTCTTCAAGATTTCTTTCAGCCGTTGCACTGTGTTTAATCTGACTCTCTTTTGATTAACTCCCTCCATAGCTTCTCCCATTGAAACTAAATATGCTTTTATGTCAAGACAGTAGAATATTTTCTTTTCATCAGAAGTCTAGAAGGTATATCTTTAAACAAAATCATATGTTGACCATCAATTGTCAACTTCTTTGGGTGATGTGCTGCAGAACCAAATCACAAGTCTGATCTTACAGAATTTACCAACATAACTCAGGGCAAGTTTCTCTGTCAAGTAGCCATAAAAGCTGACAACTGCCAATTGTTTGTTTGTTTGTTTGGTTGTTGTAGTTGTAGTTGTAAGGATGCTTAAAGTGGAAATCCTGCATTGAGCAGGGAATTGGACATGATGGCCCATGGGGCCTCTTCCAACTCCATGACTCTATGAGATATGCAGCATGTCTTTGTACAGTGCCATTTCTTCTGCTATAGACTTGTTGCCAGACAGTGTCCATCTGCACCCCCACATCAGTATACAATCAGTTGCTGTGACAATGGGAGGGAGGACTGTACCCTGTGCCATCTGGCTGCCATTGCACAGCTAGAGAAGAAAGAACAGCCTTTGCCCTCAGTACCCTTCTGCACAAGAACACTGCTAGAGTTTTATGCTCCATCGGTTCTTAATATGATCTCAGCTGATTCTGTTTTAAACTAAAGCCTGTTAGCCCAGCTTTCATGTATCTCAGGACATCTCCATTACTTTTAAATCAATGAGTCTCATTGGCAAAGGCCCTGACTTTTCTGTGCAGTCAATTGACCTCAACTATAATCTTTAACACAACATTGCCAGTTCTCATACTCACGTTTCCCTCCCAAAGAATTGTTGTACTATTGCATACAACACTCCCTTGCAAACATCTGAGCACTTTGTTTTATGCTCACAGTGGAACTGCAAATACACAAACTGGTGCTTTTGCATTCAATTTCACAGTGTGAATTATGGCTGCAAAAACAAGGATTAGAGCCGTCTTTGGGCAAATTAATACCGCTTACATGGTTCAACAACACATTCAAAGCCCTGTATCAGTTCCCTTGTTTCTATTTTCTGAGAGTCTACTCATATATACCCAGTTTCTGGAAGAACACGGTGAGCACAAGAATGCCAGAATGTCTAACCAAGTTCAAGATTTTAAAATGGGTTAGCAAGATAGAGGTCTCTATCCTTTCCCTTCGCTGACAATGTTTAGGCTCAACAGTTTGGGGATTTTTTGAAAGGTTTTTGAGAATTAATACTTCACATACCAACCCCCAAAGCATGGGGATGGTAGCTGCTGTTAAATCTGACTAAGTTGGTCTCTGAGGATTTTAGGTATTGCTTATGCCTGGAGCCCAGTTAGAAGATTGCCTGAGCTTCTTTAGTCAGGAGTTCTATAAGCAAGAAACAGCTTCTTATGGACTGCCTTCTCTCTGCGATCTGGTCTAGACACATAAGCCTCTTTTAACCATTCATGTCAGGTCTAGTGTGAATGTGTGAGGATGAGGAGCTGATTAGCACCATCCCTTCGACATTATTTTCTATATGTAGAGAGTGACGGTAGCCCTGTTCAGGTGTTACTAAAGTGTTTTGACTGAACACATGGAGAAGTTTTGTGTGCTAGCCACCACTGTTGTCACTTTCACCGTCCTCAATATGGGAAGAGAGACATAGCTGAAACAGAGCAGCTGCTAGCTGTGGAAGTTCTATAGGTTGAAAACTTGGAAAATCTAACTCCATGGAAAATGGAGGTTTCCATATGCTTTGGGACCAAAACGGAAACCGTAAAACCATGCCAACACACTCCCCCCACATGAAATAGCAAAAAAAAAAGTATGTGAAGCAACTGACTTGTAAAATGACCAGGTGTTGGCAAAGTTTTATCCTTCATTTTTCTGACAACCGAGACTGCTATTGGTCGTTGAGGGCATACATAGTATCTTATTCCAGGAGCTTCTGGTTCAGAATGGAGGGTGGCCATATGATGTCCCCTGAAAACACAAAATCTCTACAAAACATTAAAAAAACACGAGATTTTCAGTTGTGGGAATATCCCAGTTCTGGCCAGAAAAAGCAGATATTTGGATCTCTGTATGTTCCTACATTCAAAAAATACATGGTTCCTGTGTTATACATATTGGTTCCTGGTTGGTTGTATCCTAAAAACATGGCAACAGTTGACTAGAGGGCAAAAACTTTATATTGACAAGAGACACTTCGTCCTCCACACATATAATGAAATTTGTAACACAAAAACAAAGGTTTTACCATGTAATCAACTTTCCACAAGTTTCTATGATAAAAATAATGAGGAACAGAAATGTATACTCAGGAAAATCATCCTGTTGTTCCCAGGCACAAGTACACGACCAGACCTGTCTGGATAGATGGCATCTGAATGAGAATAATAACAATGAAATTCTTTTCCTGGGTTGAAAGTGTCAGTTCCTGTTTAATAGTGTAGTCCTGACTTTGAAAGTTGTGGTCCTATTCCACAAACATTGTTTGCACATCACAAACTTCATTAAACATGTTGAGGACAAAGTTTCTCTTGACAGGACAAAGTTTTTGCCCTCTCATCAACTTTGCCATCTTTTCAAGATAAAAGCAATGAGGAAAAGATATGTATTACCCAGGAACAAAACTCTTACGAACAATGTGCAAATTCGCATCTGTGCATTTAAAGGTGTTTTTAAAAAACCCTCCGAAATTTCTGGTGGTTGTCCTGCAGTGGCCATCTTGCAGGCTTCAAAATCCTGTAACAAAACGGCAAGTCTGGATGTTGCAGGAAGAAATCCTGGGACAGCAGGTCTGTGTGTGGACCTGCTCTCAGGTCCCAGGTTTTTCCCCCCCTCTTGGAAAACCTGTGATTTGGTACTGTCTGGAAGCGACCTGAAAATATTGTTGTAGTTTTACAAGGCCTTTGGCTTCCTCTGCCAAAGAGTGCCTTACAAAACTACAACTCACATTGAACTATGGCAGTTCAAGTGGTATCAAACAGATTTATTCTACAGTGCAAGTGCACTGTAAGCCAGTCATTAAACAGTGAAAGGTAGAAAGGACATTCAGATAAAATTATAACAGTCTCGGTCTTCATCTGAACAAGAGAGCCTTAGTGCTTCCATAGCTCAAGTATTAGAATGATTAATCTTTCAGATTTATGGATTCTCTACCTTCCATGGTTACACAGAAGGGACCCCTCCCCAATAACCCATAGCAATGTGATGTTTCAATCTGCACATGTTCACATTCACTGTTGTGGGTACCCATTAAAGCAGGCGAGGTACCTTTTAATGTCCACATGGTTTGGACTGTTAGCTATGTTGAGTGGGTCGTTTGGAAGTTCAAGACTGAATTGCACAGCCAAATGTTCCCCACTCCTGCAGTGAAGATAGTCAAGTGATGAGGAAAGGCGGGTAACGATCTATTGATCATTGCGCCTCTATTTCAAGTGTCAGATTCATACAGAGTTGCTTAATTCAGAATTGGCCTCTTTAACTGTCTAGTCCATTATGTTGTATTGTGGTTGGCATCAGCTTTAGGGCTTTGGGAGAGGTCTTTCATCTCATCTGCCACCAGAAAACCCTTAAATGGTAAATGCCAAGGGCTGAACTTGATATCTTATATGTGTGCGTTTCTCGTTAGCATTGGAATCTTTCTCTTGTTGAATTTCCTTCAACATGTCAGTTTTATTCAAGAAGTTAATCAATTCGTGCTTACTTATCATTTCTACTGTTTTCCTCAGCAGATACATGAGATATGACTAACGAAAATTGGTGTGGAATTGTCTGCCTTCAGATTCTTTGATTTTGTGATTGATGCTGTGGAGCATTACACATGAGCAGCTGAACAATTTCTTATCTTACTCTTTCAAAATCCCTGGGTGAATACTGTCTAGGACTGATATCCTATTACTTCTTAACCTATCAATTTGTTCTGAAACCTCTACTACTGCCTCTTCAATTTGTGATGTTTTTCCCCCCAGATCTTTCATCTGAAAGGAATGAATCAGGCATAGGTATCTCCTTGGTAACCTCTTTTCTGAAGACAAATTTCAAGAATTCATTCAGATATCTGTGATCTATGAGTAAACCTGTTGCAGTTTAATAGCCCTGTGAGGCTCTAACACAAGCATGGGCGAACTTTGGTTTTTCAGGTATTTTGGACTTCAACTCCTGCAATTCCCAACAGTCTCAGGCCCCTTCCTTTCCCCCCTCAGCCGCTTAAGGGCCTGAGGCTGTTAGGAATTGTGGGGGTTGAAGTCCAAAACACCTGAAGAACCAAAGTTTGCCCATGCCTGCTCTAATACGTGGTGGGCAGCTCAAAGCTTTTTCACATTTTGTTGCATTGAAGTTCCTGTCAGCCCTTGCCAGCACAGTCAATTGTGGGGGACAATGGGAGCTACATTCCAACGAAATCCTGAAGCTTATATGCTCTCCGTCCTTATTCTGATACATTTCTTGCATTATACCTTTGAAGATTCATGATTTTTAACATTTTTCGCCTTTTGGTCAATAAGATTACTGAGAGTGTTCTTGTCCTGCCTATTCATTACTTCTTTTGCAAATATATCGTCTTTTGATTTCGCGTTTTTCAAACCCAATTCATCTGGATAGATTTTTCACTACTTCCCTTCCATTCCCCCTATTAATATTTCAAATGTATTAATCACCACAAATATGCATTCTTATGAGTGTTCAGATAATGCACAATAGAGCAGAGCGACAGTAATTAAATCAGTTGTGCCAGCATTCCTGTTATGAGATCCCATGGAGATTGTTATTAGGGGAAAAACAAATGAACAAACATGCAGCGAGGTGGAAACCACAACTGGCAGGTGAAATAAAAGAAGAAATAATTACCTCTGTGTTGGGAATCAAGAGCTGTTAGGCTAAAAAATAACCCTCTTTGGAGGTGATTCCACCAAAAATATAGCAGAGTGCAGAATGCAAAATTCATATGCAACAGAAACTTATATGCAGTGAGCCAGGATTGAGTTCCATTTAAGAGGATTGAACAGAAGGAGACTTCCGGTGAGCGTTTCAGGGGAAGGCAAGGCATGCCGAGTGCTCTCTAGCATGCCACCCGTTTCTCATGGTTTGGGGGCCAGATCGACCCCCCGGATCCCGGATCGATGGGAGAAGATGCGAAGCTGGCAGGGTCCTTCCGTGCCCCCAAAGCCCCAGCCCTCACGGATGGGGGACAGGGGGGGTGAAGGTGGTACCGTAGCATGCGAACCGTGAGACGGGAAGTGGGAGAAGTCCCACACTAGCAACCCCACGCTCATTTCTACTTTAAAGAATTCTACAAGAAAGGAGTGCAAGACATGTAAGTCTCTCTGTTTTTTTCTGGTGAAGAAATTCGAACTCCGCACTAGAGAGGCGATCCCCAAAAAGAAAGGGTTGAACGAAGAAAAGCTGAAACCCAATACTAAAAGAAAAGATAAATAAATCCTGGACCTTTGCCATAATATTGCCATAACACTGCTACAATATTATTATACTTAAAGAATAAAGAAAGAACTAAAAGGAATCATGATGCCATCGGAGGAGCTGGAGGGGCGGGAGAGGAATGCCCACAGGCAAGACCGAAGCTGAGGGTGAGGGGCCGAACTGAGCAATATTTTATTTTGAGAGGCTCTTTGGGAACAAAGGAGAACCAAGGTTAAAGATTAAAAACAGTCTTCAATCAAAGAGAAACGGCAATAGAAAGTAAGAAAGATGGCGCTGACCTTGATGCTGATGTTTTGTTATGGCTACTATCCTTCTTCATAAACATGATGAACTGACGAAACTCCTCCCCTCCCCTCCCTCTTGGAGAGTGAACACAAGAGCGGAAGAAGAAGGAGAGATTAAAAAGAACGCGCACCAGAGGGTCGTGACGGGAGGACTGAATGGCTTGTCAGAAGAGGAAGGTGGAAGGAAGAAAACCATGGAGGGACCGGAAGCCGGAAGCCGGAAATGGGAATTTGAAAACAAGAGAACATTGCAGAACAATAGCACCAAGAAGCCCAGGAAGGAAAAATCAAATAAAGTGAGAGATACAGAAACCTCTGGGGAAAGCAGGTGGTGGCAGAGATGAGGCAGGAGCCGACAGGTCTGGGAGATGAAGCAGACGACAACGAGGATGAGAAACAGACGAGATAAGGATGAGTTACAGATGATAGCGCGGAGCTGAGAAAGAAAATTTAAAGAAGCTTATAGGGTATTGGACTGGAGAACTGTGAAACTGGGTGCACTGGGACATAGGGGTAAAGAACGAAATTACAGCAAGAGGGGCTCTGGGGAGAGAGGGAAGACGCCTTTTTCTAGGGGAAGACCTAATGATGGGAATGAATTAGATAGGGATTCAGAACCCAACTGAGCTGGGAGAAGTATAAGGTAAAGAGTAGATCAAGATCAAGAAGAGTGAGATTAAGAAGTGTGACAATAATTGAATGTGGTCTTATATTGAGATTGATTGTATCCCAACTCACTTGGAATGTATTGCGCTTTTTAACCAATCAATTAACTAATCCACTAATAGATTCAAAATGTATTTAAGGAATATACCCCAGTTGGAAGTCACATTAGAAGAAATGTAGGTCTCGGATGCACTGGAAGATATAAAGAAGTTAAAAATAGACTCAAGTACAAATGTGAAAATCCAGGAAAGGAAAGGTGGGAAAAATAGTAATTATAGTCTTGAACTCAGTGAGATGGAACACAAATATATAAGTATGAAAGGTTATGGGACAAGAAGGACAGACACTAGAGAAAGGGTAAACTAATTAAAGCAATGGGAATGCAAAAGAGAGAAGTGCATAGGGAGGTGGATAAAAATTTCAAAATCCAGACTAACCACACAAAAAGAAGAAGGTCTTTCGGGACACGATAATTAATTTTAAATGAAAAAGAATATGTGAGGTGGTCTGGTGGAAATCTAACACCTATCCCATAAAGCTCAGAGATGCTAGAATAATGACCCTTCGAGAACTCCCTTCTATAATTCTAAAGAAATGATGAAAGTATTTCCCCTCACTAATGAATTCAAGCATATGATTATTAAGATCAGTCGGAAAAGAATTGAAAGAAATATGGTGATCCATAAAGATTAGGAATTTTGCCTTAGAGAAGGAATAAGATTTAGAGAAGGAAGGAAGACATAAACTTAGCTCAGCGCACCTGGAAAAAGGAAAAAAAAAAAAAGAAAAAGAAAAAGAGAACGTCTCAACTCCCCCTGATCCTGAGGCGAAAATGTCTCAGAAACTGCCCCCGAGAATCCACTAGAGGAGGAAGAAAAGAAAAGAAAAAAAAAGATGAGGTTAACACTGCTGATTCTGTGAAAGAAGACTAAATAAAGAAAGGTTCAATATTGTGATGAAGGGCAATGGAAATGTAGAGAAAGGTTTTGTGCTCCTTACAATAGTGGCTAGGATTGTATTGGTGAAGAAATAGATCCCCCAACCCTTAAAAGAATACTGGATAGAGATAATGAGATAAAAGAAACGTATGAATTAAATATACTGGTTGTGGTAGTTTAATGGCAGAGGTAATAAAGACAGATTGGACTTAAGTTAATGAATATTTAGTAGATATTGAATATGTAAAGTACTACTGTCAGACATTCACTTTTAAGAATAAGAGCATTGGGGATGCCCTGTGTTTAAAATGAAATCAAAGAACATATGTAATTAGTGTGGAGCTAGAATGGAAGTCAACATATTCCCTGTTCCCTTTTCCCTTTCCCTTTTCCCACTGTGATCTTGTATGTTTGATAAAATGGAAACTTTCAATAAAAAGCATTTAAAAAAAAAAAAAAAGAGGATTGAACAGAATTGCAGATCCACAAGTCAAAGGATCAAAACAAAAATATTTATTGTAAATAGAGAAATCCAATCAGGATAGGAAAGGTTACTTGGAGCTAACTAGCTTTACTAAGCTATCCACCAAGGGAAAAGAAAAAGGAAAAATAACAAAAGTTACTATTACATCTTGCCTCAGAGAGTGCAAGATGCTTCCTCTCTCTAAAGAAGCAGAAGCAGAACTCTCCAAAATGGAGATTGCCGCATGGCCAGCCTAAACAATAGGACAAAAGCCTTGTAAACAGGAAGTTACCTTTTACTAAAGCTTCACATTCATAGCAGTCAAAGGGGGTGGACTTTGGCATGCAAGGTGAATGGAAACAACCCCCCTTCTAAACCCTTTCTTGAGGTAAGCTTGCTAGAGGAAATGGGAAGAATCTCTCACTCTAACCTATCTAGGCTAACTTCTCCTCATTGAGGACTGGGACTGTGCAGTCAGGGATGAAACCCAACATTCTGGTAGGACCAATCTTTACATTGATCACTTTTGTGGATTTTGAAATGGTGCAACCACGAGAGAGCTATGCCACATAAATTGCTATACATATGCACGAGCTTTTAGAACTACACAATACCAAGGGCAGTTTTGTTGATGAGCATGATGTTTTGTTGATGAGTATCACTTAACATCTGGTTTCTGCCTCCTAAAGAATTCTGGGGTTTGTAGTTTAGGGAGGAGCCTTTAACAGCCTCATTAAACTACAAACCCCAGAATTCTGCAGGAGGCAGAAACAGGATTTTAAGTGGATTTTTTTCTCTAGTCTGATGAAATGGCAAGTACAGTATATAGCCCTGCTTGGTTTAAACTCTCTTCTGTCATCATGGGCAAACAATTTTTCAAGCTTCATTTCCTTCACAGCAATAATGTCTGGCAAAGAGTTTTAGGAGGAAATGTTGACCACTGCCATAGGATGTTTACATGGGAGGGCCATTTTGCCATGTTAATAGGAGATATGGAAGCATCGACAACATGAAATCAGAGTTTGAAAAAACCACAAGGGACATGCAGTCCATCCACTGCCATGTGGGAATAGCCAATTGAAGCACTCCTGACAGATGGCCATCCACAAAATGGAAGCACAAGCTACTTACTTCACATGCTCCAGCAGCCATGCTTGAAGTGAATAACTAATCAGCTACTGTGCACTTTCATGTTTCTGGCTGCACACTTTTTGCCTCCATCATCATTCCTAACTGGCAAAGGCAGGAAGCCAGATTCCCCCTCAGCTGCACTCTGGTGGCAGTCAACAACTCTTGCTAACAACTGCATTCAGGTTCAAACACAGGCCATCATCCGGAACTTGGAAATGTAGCTACGGAGACATAGCTACCCCTCCTGAACCCAACCTTTTAAGTAATGGAGCTCTTCCCAGCAGTGCCTTTTCTGTGTTGCCTGAGAACAGGGGTACAAGTGGGGTTGCATTCAGCTCTTTCTAGGAGCTGGACACGCTGTGACAAATATCTGCAGGGACCTTACTGTGACCTGAACGAGACTTCTGACTTATGCAATCATCATAAAAGTGAATTGTGGTGGTGTGAGTCATATTTGCACTCTCATAATTCATGAACTTAGAATACTTCAAAGAATTTTCTACTGAAGCAAAGAGCATGCATTTTCCCTGATAACCCAACAAAAAACACTTGAGAAAAGGCAACTTATTGAATTCTATTGTTACTTCAGGTTATACGATCTCTGAAACATCTACTGGTCACTAATTATGTCAGCTCCTAAAAAATAAGCGGGGACAACTCATGGCTTCAGCAATGGTTAGGTAGTGAGCAAATTATCCCTTTCCAATTCTTGCCACAAGGCCAAAAGCCTAGAGACTTCGGGCTATCTCAATCCAAGTAACACTGTATTGGCAAATAATGAAAGTAGAAGGGGTAAAAGAGGGAAAGGATTCAGATAGAGAAATGGCAGGATTCCTGAGGAAATGTAAATCATATACGTTTGGACCTTGGACCTGCAGGGAGAGGCTGTTGTTGTTGTAATAATAATATAACATGAATCCATGTTTTGCCTGCATCCAGCTGCTTTGAAGGGCAGTCAAAGCTGTTGGACTGCAACACCCAGCACACCCCACCATTGGTTGTGCCATTCCAAGGAGCCTCCATGTGGGATGTGTGTCCCTTTCCCCAGAAATTCCAGAGAACTGCTTCTGTCTAATCCCATCTAGCAGAGTTGGAGGTCTCCCAGCCCCATTTGTCACAGGCCCGGCCCTCCAAACACTTAGGGGGAGGGCCCTGGCCAAGGGGTTGGGGGCTCTTGCCCTGTTTGGCTGAAACAGGGGGCTAATAGAACCCAGTGCCCTGGGGTGGTGCTTGTGCTGGAGCGGTGCTGGATATGGGAAGCTGTGAAAGTTTGTCTTGCATGCTTCCTCTTCCCCTTACATCATAAACCTTTACTATTACTGTATGGCAAACAATACTCTGATGTTTCACCCACATTTGAACAACTACGGTTTATAGATGTCTCACCCCACTGTTACTGATTCTAATGTGTGAAAGTCACAAATGATCAGTTTGGCACAATAGGCAAAATATGATTTGTTACAAGTCATTGATCTGGGAATGGAGGAGCTTTTTATTGTTCCATTGTCATGGACAGATAATTCTTGGTTAGGTTTTCTTTTTTTATTATTTATTTATTTTTAAAAGGTTGGCAATTATATAAACATATACGAAACATAAGTTATCAGAGCAGTCCGCTCCTTGATGTCTTTCAGAAAAGGAGTGAAGACTTTCCTTTTAATTCATTTTATTGAGTCCTTGCTTCTATGGTTATTTGAGAATTTTAGATGTATTTTATTGAATCCAATTTTACCACCTTTTATAGCTTTTATTACTTTGTAGGGCTTTTACTACATTTATGTCTTGTTTATGAATGGTTTATGTTAGATTTATGTTAGGATGCTGTTTAACAATGTTGTAAGCTGCCTTGGGTCCAACTGGAGTAAATCAGGGTAAAAATGCCCTAAATAAATAAATAAATTCACCATTCTTATGACTATACATTCCCCACCCTTTTTATTTTCTTTCATCCCTGTGCTCCCCTTCTCAATAGCCATCTCTTCTTCTAATATCCCATCAAAAGTGGAGGTCCCACCTTCTTTTCACAATACTTTGTCTTCTCCAGATACTTTCCAAAGTCATTTTGGTCAGGTTTCGCCTGGTTGGGATTCAGAGTCTCTGCAGCTATGGGGGACTTAGATCACCATTTGGTACCAAAAACAAGACCTAGAGCATGCACGGCAGTATGAGTGGAATCAGATACAACTTTGGTACAGACCCATGATTGTCACATTAGACATAAAATCCTGAGCCATTTCTTACAGGACAGCTTTTACCTGGATGTTGAAGTTCTCAATACCTTCCCAGCTACCTCAGGAAGGGAGACTGTTAAGCAATGAGGTGTGTAGTACACCAATAGAATCACAGAACAATAGAGTTGGAATAATAATAGAGATCACGTGGGCCATCTAGTCCAACCCCCTGCCATGCAGGAAAAGCACAATCAAAGCAACCTGATTGACTAGTGATGGAATCACTAGTCTGTCCTCCATGACCCACCTTTAAATAAAGCACTCAAAGCCTGAAACAGGAAAAGGGCATCTGGCCAGTGAAATAACATTCTGATAAACCACTGCAACTCCCCTCCATGCCTTCCAGGTCTTGACTTCTGCTGCACAGAGAATCCTGGTGTGTAAAGACGAGGGAGATTTGCCTTTCCAGTCTATCCAACCAGGTCACTGTGACACATGCCAAGTTCATCTCCTTTTTAACCATTCATGACTTGGCATTAAGTGAAAACTTTATTAAATTAACTGAGTGCAAACTACTTTTGCAGCAGTTGAAGTAAGCTAAGGGCAAAGGGGGAAAATTGTGGGGAGGAGAGAAAAACTGGAACATGACAAACAGTTCTGAAAAGTAAGACAATAGAAGATGAATTGTGACTGTTTCTGCCAAACTAGGGCAGTTGGATGGTATGAAGCCCTAAAGTACCCACAATTTTTTTGCTAACATGAGGGTGGATAAATTAATGGTTCTTGGTGGGCACCTGTGGTCATTTCTGAGACCTTTCCAAAGGGCTCACAATCCATTTTCATTTTGAAAAATTTGAAGGGGGAGGGTTCAAAAAAATAGAATTGCTTTGCCTCCTGTTTTTGCTGGGCTTTTAAAATGTCTCCTTCAAACCTCTTCATTGTATCCTTTAGCTTCAGTTGTACAGTCATGGGGACTCAGGCAAGTTGAGGATATTGCTCCCCAAGTAAGAATCTTGCCTCCCTAATGAACTTTTGTCTCAATTTCCAGCAGTGCATAAAGCGCAACACTTTTCTGTGTGTTTCAAGAGCGACTTGAAAAACTGCAAGTCACTTCTGGTGTGATAAATGTCCCTCCCAAATGGGGATGGAAGAAGAGAGGCTTTGGTGGGTGAATTCATAGGTGCAAGAGTCCAAAAACACAGTTCATGAAGGTTGGGGAAAAAGATCATTGGATTTGATAAGCAAAAGGTCCTTTGGTTTTTTACTATCTTTCACAGAACCCTGGGAAAGGGTGGGGTCACCTCGATATCAATTGGCTGTCTGCAAGGACATTGCCCAGGGGACGCCCAGATGTTGATGTTTTACCATCCCTGTGGGAGGCTTCTCTCATGTCCCCACATGGGGAGCTATAGCTGACAGAGGGAGCTCATCCGCACTCTCGCCAGATTCGCACCTCCGAACTGTTGGTCTTCAGTGCTGCCAGCAGAAAGGTTTAAGCCATTGCACCACCAGGGGTTCCTTTTCACAACACTGAAAATAGTCTATACTTAGAAGTGTCATACTTGCTGTATTCACATTCCCTGAGTAATTCTGACTGCGCCTTTTGTGTGAAAGACTACACTTTATTTCTAAATGTTCAACTAAAGTTTTAAGTTACTACAATGCTAGAAATCTGGAGATTGAAGGAAAAATATGTGGGGTAGCTGAATTGTTATTTGGAGGGCAATACCTTGTAGCTACCCCAGCCCCAGGGACTAACTGTGCCTAAAATCTCTTCTTATCCAGCCTGTGCCGTGTATGTGTTTCTAGACGCATGAGAAGGAAAAGCATTGAGCAGATTGCAAGAGGCGTCAGGATGATTGCATGCAGCTGTGAAAGGCAGAATATTCAATATTTCAGTAATACAATAAGAGTAAGAAACCCAGCAGAGTTAGACTGTGAATGTAAATTCTGATTTATAATATATAATGCAGAGAGATAATGGATTACAATGATAAATCACATTGATATAGAAAGCCAGCTGGAAGCCTGAAGTAAGAATGCAGTCTTGTAGCATCAGTGGTCTTCGTGTGTGGCCTTTAACATATGCAAATATAAAAGCCTGCTGCTTTGGCAGTGGTTTTTTTTGTTATATGAGAGCTTTCAGTCTTGTTTGTTTTTTCATTGGACAAGGTAAGTTTTTCTTGCTTTCAAATAGATGAAAGGAAATGTTTGCTCCAGAAGATTTTGGAAGAGTCTTCAATGCATGACTGAATGGATCTTTTCTTAAGACTCAGAAGCATTATTTGCGTGTCTCTGGTGCACACAATCCAGAGAGATTCCCAAGGTCAGTGTAGCTAATGTGGAACTTAGAACAGTCAAAGCTGTCCACCATGTTGCAAATCATGCTTTGTTGACCACAAAATGATGATATGATTATTATTTATACTCTGCTTTTTCTCTCTACAAAGAAACTGAAACAGCTTACATTAAAAATTTATGAAACTCACAAACTTAAGATGGGCTCTGTAATAGGGTAGGAGCAACTGGAGCCACATAAGGAGTTATTTTCTCAATTACCAGTAGCATCCATGGCAGAAGAGCATGGAATCAGCTCTCGTGTTTAGTCTCAGCTATCCAAAGTAATTAACCTTGTAACTGAATTAGGAATGATCACCTTGGAAAGTCCCTTTCAAGTTCAGGCTAAAGTATGGATAGAAGTCACTCACATGGAAGTCAACAGTCACTAACTATTCATACGTGCAGCTGATACATACTTAATGCTTGCCACATTACTGATGGGGAAAGCCAGGTACAGTAATGATTGGATTAATTGTCTTTGTGAAGGTATCGCCTGTTGCTATTTTCCTGTTTCTACCACCACCTATACTGGTATAGTCACTCTTGCGCTATGTACAAATGGGATTCTGGCTAGAATCAGATGAGAAGCTGTGCCTCTCTCTGGAGAAGAAGAATATACCTGCATGTCGCCAAGCTTTTGGATTGACTGTTGTAATGCATTTTTATGGGTCTGCTGTAAAAGACAACTTTGAAGTTCCAGTAGGGCAGAATGCTACAGTTTGTCTCTAGTTAGGCCTTGTCTACATGGCGAAAATAATGTGGACTCACCCTTCGGATTTGCAGCACATTCACTGCATTACTCTACAATAGAGGAGCATGGGATTTATTCTGGCGCTTCCTGGAAGCTCTGGAGTGATGCCTCATCATTGGAGGTGTGTATAGCTGAATAGAACTGGATCTATCCTGCTCTGTTGTCCTCATCACCAATGGGCCAACCATTGCTTTGCCATCAGTATTAGGTGTCTTCGAGAGGTTTACAATTGACATTGCATTTCTAGTGAGGTTGTGTTGGGCAGCAAGTCCTTTGGAAAATGCTGGAACCAATGATAGCTGTGATGTGGCTTTGGTCCAACCAGCCATGTAAAACACAACCTTAGAGTTGGGGAAGCAAGGACATTCAGCTCATTCAGTTGTAACTTCACTGGGCCTAATTCAAGGTCTTGATGCTTATCTTTAAAACCACTGCTGTGACACTGAATGCACATGTCATAAAGCTGTGCTTTCCCTACAGTATGCTATGATCTGTGGGGCCTTTATGGTGAATTGGCCCAATACTATGAAATGATCTGTGAGAAGAGGGTCAAGTATTCCATATCTCTTTTAGCTTCTTGGAAAGCTGTAAGATTTACCTTTTTGAAGACCCCCCCCCCCTTGAGATTGTGTAAACTTTAAAAGCTTTGAATTATAAAGCATTTTGCCATTGCTGAAACTTTTTCGTTTAGCTTTTTCTTTTTTAAAGGGGGCATTTTTAATTTTTTCATTGCATTTTTATGCTTATAAGTTATTGTTGTAAGTATTCTTGAGCCTTGGTAGTACTTCACATTTGTGCAAGTACTTCCAAGTGTTCAAAGCACTTCATGCACATTATCTAGTTGTCATCTTTGCAACAACCCAGTCAACATAAATATCATACCTTCATCGCAGAGGCAGGAAGAAGGAAAGCAAGGCCAGGAAAGAAGAGTTTCTCTAACGCTACTAGATGAAGCTGTGGAAGAAACAAGATTGAAATTGGGGTCTTCCTGACTCTCATACAATGCAGCCAGCAATCACTCAAATGGTGCTCAGCAAACACATCCATGTAGCTTCAACCCGATATCTCTATCTATCTATCTATCTATCATCTATCTATCTATCTATCTATTTTCCCCATCTCTGTATTTCAAATGAACACAATTCTTCCTTATTCATTCCAGGATGTGTAGACCCAAAGCATTAATTCCCATACAGAACAAGAGAAGGATGAACTTTTCTCAAACCTAATGTTTTCCTATGCATGCATTGATTTAAAGACTGTGACTAGGGTTGCCACTTTTTGATAAAATAATAAGGGACAGGTACCTAACAATAGGGAATTTTTCACAAAAATAAGGGACACTTCATAAAACTTGAAAATGTCCCTTATTTTTGTAAAAAAATCCCTATTTTAGGTACCTGTCCCTTATTCATGTGGCAACCCTAACTGCGAGCCGAAATAGTGATACATATGACTTTTAGGAGCTCCTGTATTGTGCCTTGCTTTAGGTCAATAAAGCATTTGTTTTAAGTGTGAACTTCAAATAATTTCACCCCCTCAATTGCAGAGGCAGGAATGGAGGGAGCAAGGCTGGGAAACAGCACCATGTTGTATCTCCCCTTGAGCTGCAGGGAGAGATGGGTAATAAATGCATTATTATTCTTTTACTGACACAAAACAAGTATGACACAGCAAATGAGATATGTATGCTAGATTTCGTATCACAAAATCACAAGTCGAACACTTCCCAAACATTTAGGACTGTGTGATGTATTTTTGAATGATGTGCGCAGCTCCAAGTAAGGTGGCCTTTTGCAGATGACAGATCATGATTTTGCCAATGTTTATTGTTTTCAAATGCCAGTTGAGATCTTTTAGCATGGCACCCAGTGTGCCGATGACCACTGGGATCACTTGTATTGGTTTATGTCAGAGCCTTTGCAGTTCGATTTTGAGGTCCTGATAATGGGCGAGTTTTTCCTGTTGTTTTTCATCAATAATAATAATATATTATTATTATTTTTACAGCTGCCATGTTAGATCATGTGGGAAACAAGATCCACTGACAGCTAAGACAGTGGATTTAAGTGATGAGCTAGGATTTTGGGAAACTAGTTTTGAATCCCTATTCAGTCATGGAAACCTAATGGATGGCCTTGGGCAAGCTATACCCTCTTACCCTCAGAGGGATGCCATGGCAATCCCCCACCCCCTTGAGGTACCTTGCAAGATAGAGCACTGTGATGGGGTTGCCATGAGTCAATGAAGACAAGTAACAACAAGGCACAAATTAAATTGCTTGTATGACATACAGTTTTTCAACAGTTCACACGTGCATTTCAGGCCATGGTAGTTCCTTTTCTGAATGTGTGAGCATCAGGATGACTGATGGGAAAGTAGCTGAAGAGAGTCCTGAAGTTGGAAAATGTCATTTTTGCTATAGACACTTCTTGAACTTTAGTTCCAGACTTATAATAAATAATAATAAAACTTTATTTATACTCTGCTCTATCTCCCCAAGGGGACTCAGGCCAGATTCCAAACATAAAAGGCAAACATACAATGGCCGAATGCAACAACAAGGCATCCATACTAACAAATTTATACAAATGTATACAACTCTTATCTTCTTCCACTGCTCCTCCCCTTATTCACTTCAGCACTTTTCATTTATCATCTTTTCCATGGCTTCTATTTCTCATTTCCATGAAGTACAGGGTGGTGTTTTGGTGGCCATCTAACTTTACAACACAGTTGAGAAGGGTTTCTTTTTTTAAAAAAACTACAATTCTCATAATTGCTCCCCACCAGGCTTGCTGGAAGACTCTTCAAACTGTAGCCCCAAATAACTATTATGCTCTACAATAAGACAACAGTTACATTTGCAATTGTGTCAGTATCACTGATACAGGGGAAACTGTCACATAGCATATGATAATTTTCTTTTAGGTGGAACAATATGCCCCCTAGTCGCGCAGCGGGTTAAACCACTGAGCTACTAAAGTTGTTGACCGAAAGGTTGGTGGTTTGAATCTGGGGAGCGGGGTGAGCTCCCGCTGTTAGGCCCAGCTTCTGCTAACCTAGCAGTTCTAAAACATGCAAATGTGAGTAGATCAATAGGTACCGCCTTGGCAGAAAGGTATTGGCACTCCATGCAGTTATTCTGGCCATACTTGGAGGTGTCTATGGACAATGCCTGCTTTTCAGTATAGAACTGGAGATAAGTACCACCTCCAAAAGTCAGACATGACTAGACTTCAAGTCAGGGGAAACCTTTACCTTTACCAATATGACACAGCTAAGCTACTGCTTGAACTGCTTCTAAGAATGGGAAAGTGCCAAGGCTGGGATTGGTTCAATGACAACTGTTCAGCAGTTAAGCCTATACTTACAAGTGATTATCTGGTCTGGTTTCATGCTGAAACACTTTTCTGTGATGCTATTACAGCAGCCATGTTCATTTAATGTTGGAGTAGTCCTAACTTGAGGCAGACTGTTGTCTTAGGTAGCATATTCTCAGGAACAGGAGATGTTAGAAAGATATTAATTACTACAGTATATGCCAAGTGGCCTACTGTGTGCTCGCTCTGCTCTAGATACAATGGCACAAGTTCTCCCACCATCGGGGGGGGGGGGGGGTGCACATAGAAACTGAATTAAGTCAGTTGTAAATCCAGTCAACTTTTGAACAAGGGGAGAAGTAGGATGCCATTATTCTATTTTCTTCAGATACCAGTAATGTTTTGATAAGGACCTGGTTCAGTATGCTTTGAGACAATTAACTTTCAAATCAGCCTATTTCACTGAAAAATGCAACTTCAAAAAGTCCCCCATTGTGGCAAGTGGAAGTCCTCCTTGAAACCGTTCTCGAGTCAAGAGCTTAGGGGAAGAAGCCTCATTAATGGGAAAATCCTTGAGGGAGTAATAAGCGCAGTCTCTGTCATCTCCCAAGTTGTTTGGTCTCTCACTACAAAGGGAAAGAAGAGGAGTCTGAGATCCCAGTGCCCAACAAATTTCCCAATCTAGACTTTTCTCTTCTCATCACAGAAGGCCCTGGATGAAAGCCTGTGGCTTTTTTTGCTGGGTGATGATTGGGAATGTGTTTTGCTGTGCTGATGGGGAGATAGCTGCAGTGTTACAAGTGCTCTGCCTTCCAAGTTGCACTCTCTTTACAGCTGTAAACCAGACACCACATTCTGATTGATTTTCTTCTAATGCAAGCAAATATTAAAACCAAGGGGGGCAACTTCAGTGCCAGATTTGTGCATCAATCTTAGCAGGCCTTTAAATAGGATTAAAGCATTTCTCCAATGACTCTCAGGTTTCCCTCCTGAATCTTCTTCAAGGAATATTAATCCCCCACCCAGCCCCCTGGTTACATAGGACGGCATGTGCTGCCAAGGCAGAAAATGCAGCATTAAATGTCTTTCTTAATGCTTTATTGCCATGGTTACCCCATCCCATAGAACTCAGCCGGGTGAGAACAAGGGGTGGGATGGGGGTAAAACTAAGGTGACACCACACACATTTCATTTGAAAAATTGGGTAGGAATCTGAGTTTTACAGTTAAAATATTTTTAAAAAATAAGATTTCAAAACTTAAGAAGTGGCAACTTTGAACATTTCCAGGATTCTGAATATATAACAATGATTTTGATGAATAGTGGTACTTGTAAGCCCTGTTTAGGTATTTGTCTAATTTGATTATGTGGCTTCCATAATTAAGATCTCTGATAATGCCATGCTCTTAGTCTCAGGAGCTCTGTAACAGTGTTCAGCCCTGGGCAGATCTTTGTGGCATTTGATGCCTACATTTTGTTACTAATATGCACAGGTGGAAATGTTACACCTGAAAAGTAGTTTTAGTAAACATTGTGTCACATTCTTATCTGACTGTTTGGGATCAAGCAGAGACCGTATGATCGGTCAAAAAAACCCATGGTATGCGAAGCCACGGAAAATAGTTGATTCCCGTGATACTGAGGGACGCCCAGTTTTGGCACTATACTCACAAGCCTTGATAAAGCGAAAACGTGAAACGGATTGAGCTCGTTACATCATCCGTTAGGCTCTTCAGCCAGGCTCCGGGGGACACATTCACCCTAGGAAGCCTGTTTTTCACGTCCCAGACTTTACTTTAAAACTTTGTACATTGGGTGCTTTATAGAAAAACTTTCGGAACTGATATGCTCACTGCGCGAAAGGATTACATGCATCTCTAGCATCAGACTGCCACTGGGAGAATCAAGCAGTGCTTACATAGTTCCGGGAACATTTCCATTTAATCCAGTTTTTTCGCAATACACAAACCAATAACTATGTTTGTGCAATGACTAGATAATACAAAGAACCTAACAAATAATAGATTACTTCAGAAATAAGGACACCATCTCCAGACATCTTAGCGGAATCCAGTTCAACTCCATACAATCCGGATTTTCACATCATCAACAAACATTCTACCCGAAGCACAGCTTACAGCAGCAGGGACTTACTCTCATGTATTCCTGTTATATGAATTGTATATTGTGAATTTGTACATGCAATTCTAAGTTATATATACTGTGATAGTGATACATTGATGTTTGATATTGCATTGAGCTATTTCGTTCCACTTTTGATATGACACAATGTATATTTTTGAACTACATTCTTCATGTGTGATAATATATTTACCCTCTACTGTTCTGTTGGTGTTTTGTGAGAGACTCTTTGTTTGGTGCTGTACATGAATTGAAATACCCCCAGGTGGGGAATATGGGATCTACAAATAGCCTCTGTTCATTTTATGAGGGGACCCGTGGACCTACTGCATAACAGAGTGACCCAATATGGAACTCACAGTGGTATGCATGGTACTGCACACTGCAAGTATGCAAATCAGAGTATTATTATTATCATTACTATCATTATTATTATTATTTGATACACAAAAGGATTAGTACACAGCAAACAAGGTTGTTCTGTTGACTGTTGTATTGGATCACACGTCGAACACTTCCCAAGTGTCTAGGACTGTGTGATATATCGGCGAATAATGCATGCAGATTCCAGTAGGGTGGCCTTCTGCAGCTGGCAGATGGTAATGCAGACTGTGCAAGGAAGCTGATGAAACTATGGACCATATCCTCAGCTGTTGCAAAAAAAATTGCACAGACAGACCACTAACAAAGACACAACTCTGTGGCCGAAATGATTCACTGGAACTTATGTCACAAGTACGACCTGCCAGCAGTAAAGAATTGGTGGGATCATAAACCAGCAAAGGTCATGGAAAATGAACATGCAAAAATACTGTGGGACTTTCGAATCCAGGCTGACAAAGTTTTGGAACACAATACACCAGACATCAAGATTGTGGAAAAGAAAAAAGTCTGGATTATTGATGTCGCCATACTGAGTGACAGCCGCATTGAAGAAAAACAACAGGAAAAGCTCAGCCGTTATCAAGACCTCAAAATCGAACTGCAAAAGCTCTGATATAAACCAGTACAGGTGGTCCCAGTGGTCATTGGTACACTGGATGCCATGCCAAAAGATCTCAGCCGGCATTTGGAAACAATAAACATTGACAAAATCACGATTTGTCAACTGCAAAAAACCACCTTACTTGCATCTGCTCACATCATTCGAAAATACATCACACAGTCCTAGACTCTTGGGAAGTGTTTGACTTGTGATTTTTTGATATGAAATCCAGCATATAGATCTCGTTTGCTGTGACATACTGTGGTTTTGTGTCAGTAAATAATACTTTATTTATATTCCAACCTCTCTCCCCAATGAGACTCAGGGTGGATTCACAACAAAAGATGGCAAACATTCAATGCCAGATCCAGTTCATAAATGGTGGTGGACTGATGACTCTCTTGCAGGTGAATCCACCTTACAGGGCTGTTCTGAAAATAGTGGAGTGAGAAGGACATATGCAATATGGTGAATTTCTTTTATGGTGCCCAGAGAATTCTGTGGATGATGGGATAATTTAATAAACAGATAGATAGATACACTGACACATGAACACATTTCAGTAAACAGAGATTTGCCTGGGACACAAGAAATATATAATCCTTGTTTTCATGGTCATAGAAAGTTGTGGTGTGAGAACATAAGGGCTTTTATTTTAATGTTCAGTGTTCACATTAACATTAAGCCAGGTCACATTAATGCGAAAGAGCTGCTGTTTTCCCTTTTCTTTGTGATCTTTTTATTATAAGTAAATGCAACTTTGTAATCATCTTGATAATACAATAAGAAAATGAATAATGCTGAAATATATGCCATGTAAATGAGCGTAAAATCTGGCTGCTATGGCATATCTTTTTCTGATACAGTTTAGGAGAATGTTGCTGGCTTTAGCATAGCTTCTCTCAGTTTTATACAGCTGAGGAGGAATTTCATAATTTGTCATCCTCTCATATATGTTTTTGAATTCACAGCTGTTTGATGGATGGCCTCTTCCCCCTGGTAAGTGGGGAATAAATTAAATTTACATTTTTCCTCTGTGGCTATTACTGGAGCAGATGAAATGAGAACTCTGCAAGGAATTGTTCAGTTTGGCTTTGGTTTTCAAAGATTAAGGAAGAACTGTGATACTGGATATAGTGCCTCTGCTCCTCCCATCCTACCCAATTTTTCTTCAACACTGCATTTTACTTTGTTTACATCTATTAGCCTGGCTGTCTTTGCTCTTCTCTCCTCAATAGGAAGCCCATGTGCCCTATTTTACAGAGAACATTCCTCTGCTTGAATGCCTTTGAGAAAACAAACTTCTTTGTGAAGGTGCTTTATGTTTGACACATAATTTTTTTTCAAAGTATTTGTAAAAATATTGGAAAGGGGTATTTCTTAAGTATTGTCTAAATGCTTGCAGTTTGAGGCATATTCTATGCAAAATTCACGCATGGTTGTTTTGTTCAGAAAACAGCAGCTGAGATCTGCACATATGTGTCTCACGAAGCAGTGTCTCCATAGCTACATCTCGCGTCCAAACTCACCTTGTAAGATGTGCAGTTCCATACTGCCAACAGCATATTAATTTCTTTGTTGTGGAAGGCTGAAGGGGTCAGTGATGAAGTGTTCAGTTATTTTTCTTTGGCTGGACGGACACACTTTGACCGCTACTAACAGAGATCTAGCCTTGCCGTATGTCTAGCTACAGCAATCCATGAGCTGCATGTGCCCCCCACCCCCAGGCCAATTTGTGGCCCCCAGGGTCAATTGTTTTGACCAAAAAATGATCTGAAATGATCATCTAGAGCAGTGTTTCTCAACCTTTTTTGAGCCACGGCACACTTTTTACATTTACACAATCCTGGGGCACACTACCAACCAAAATGACACAAAATGACACTAACACAGTGGTTCTCAGCCTTTCTAATGCTGTGACCCCTAAATAAGGTTCCTCGTGTTGTGGTGACACCCAACCATATTTCTGTTGCTACTTCATAAATAATTTTGCTACTCTTACGAATTCTAATGCAAATCTCTAATATGCAGGATGTATTTTCATTGCTACACATTGAACATAATTAAAGCCTAGTGATTAATCACAAAAACAATTATGTTTGGGGAGTATGGGCAACGGATGATGGGATTTGCAGTACCTTCAACCAATTCAGCTCTGACTTCAACAGACCACTGAGATTCCCCACGAATGACAGACCTAGACCAAACTTGGCACACAGAACTCCCATGACCAACAGAGAATACTGGAGGAAGTTGGGAGGAATTGACAGTGGTGTATGGGCGATGTAGTTCGCCGACAGCAGAAAGCACTGTGAACCCAAATGACTATTAATCTGGACCACACTTAGCATAAATACTCAATATGCCCAAAATTGATCAATGGTTGGAGTTTAGAGAAAATAAATAGTGACATTTGGGAGTTGCAGTTGCTGGGATTTATAGTTCCTCTGCCATCCAAGAGCATTCTGAATTCCAACAAAAATGGAATTGAATAAGCTTGGCATACAGGTTGGGATGGAAAGGGGGTTGGAAAAGTGGGAAAGACTCCAGTCTGGTGTGTGTGTGGGGGGGATTGGGAGAAGGTAACGAGGAAATTGGGGAGGTAAAGAGGAGCAGCTGGAAAAGATTGGAATGGGGAAAGGAAGACTGCAAAATGAGCACGACGGGGGGGTGCAAAGGGAGCCTGGAATAGGGGAAAGATTGAAATGGCATGGGGGTAAGTGGAATAGATTGAGGTGGGGATGGGGGCTGGAATAGTGGGAGGGGCTGGGTATAGTAAAGAAGGGAAAAACTAGAAAAAGGGAAGACGGTGGGAAAGGGGTGTTGGAAAAGAGGGGGGGGAACTGAGGTGGGAAGGGAGGAAGTGGGAAGGACTGGGGAGAGGAAGGTGCGGGCGAGCGACCCAAAAGAAGGAAATCAAGCGAGGCACCTTTTGCCGCCCCTGCCAACCTCTCCCCGTGGCTCCTTGGTCTCCCCTCCTTCTTAACCCAGTCAAAAGGAGTGGGGGGGGAGGGAATGCTAGGAGGAAGGAGGAGCAGCCCAAGGCAAAGCTCAGGGGTGACGGCAAGCAGAGGGAGTGAGAGAGAGAGAAACCCTCACAGAGGGCGAAAGACAGGGAGATGGAGGTCCCAGCAGAGCAGAGGAGGCGGCACTCAGGGTTGCTGCTTCTGCTTCCCCTCTGAAGCATTGCCGCAGAGCCTGCCTCTTTCCCCCGCCAGCAAGCACATGCGCATCTTCCTTCCTCCTCCAATCAGGAGTGCAATGTCGGCGCCGCGTGCGAGGTGAGGGGGGCGCAGGCAGCTGCCTTCCTCCTCCATTCAGGAGCGCGCCCAACTCACCTCGCACACGGCGCTGACATTGCGCTCGTGATTGGAGGAGGAAGGGAGCTGTGAGTGCGCTTGCTGGGGGGGGGGGGGGAAGAGGCAGGCTCGGCGGCGATGCTTGCTCCCTCCTTCCCTGGCCCCCTCCTCCTCTTCTTCTCTCCCCTCCCTTCCCCTCGGCTCCCCAAGGCGCCCAGGTTCCTGTGGGCTCACTTTCGGAGGAGGAGGAGAGTGTCGCCTGGCCCCTCCCCTCCTGAGCCTCCCTGCCTCTCTAGGTCTAGGTCCTAGCGAGGGTTGGGTTCCCCAACCGCTGTTCCTTGATCACCTGGTGTGCCGCGGGAAAACCTTGGAGGGGGAAGAAAGGCGGGGGGAAGAAGTTTTTTTGCGGCACACCAGGTGATAGCTCATGGCACACTGGTGTGCCGAGGCACAGCGGTTGACAATGACTGATCTAGAGAATGTGGATGACATTTCTATCAGGTCTGGAGCCTCCTTGAATGAACAGGGAGCAAGATGGGTTTTTTTTTCAAAATTGTATATATTTTTTCAAAATTCTCCTAAATTTTGTCTAGGAAATGCTTCAAAACATGCTCCCATGTCCCCGTAGAGAGCATTTGGGGAAATAAAATTATTTACTTTATTTCTGTAGTTGGTGCTGTGGGTGTAGCCTTCAATAGGTGCTGGATTTAGGACAAATGAAGCCCTGTGCTAGTTAAGTAATGAGGCCCCTTCCTTGAGCCCTGAAAGTGGTAGGCCTAGTAGACCTACACTGCTTACTTTGTGACACACTCCCATAGACTGTCAACTTTATCATTATGTCTGAAATCATGCAAAAACGGAACGCTTTCAAATTTAGAATTGCGCCACATAAGCAAAATCTATTGTAGAAACAATTTTTTGGCAGGAAGATGGACCCCTCTGTGATTGTTTCATATTCATGACCTCTATCTAATCCCTAGTTTAGAGGTTGCATAATGACCATAAAAGTGCCCAGCTGCAACAATTGACAGGGCCTGTTCCCCTGTTACTTAAGAAGGAGTGGGCCGGTGGTTCTGCCCATCCTCTTACACAAGCTGTCTTGGGCATGGAGGGGAATTGGGGCAGGGATCTTGCTTCTGCCTGTTGTGCTGGAGATTCTTCATGGACAGTAATGGGAACATCAGTTGACATCTTCCCAGTTGACAAAGATCCAGATTGAACTGGCTACTGCCTGCTAAGTAGGAATTGGGTTGATCAGGACAGGATTCACTGCAAACACTGAATTATTATTATTATTATTTATTTATTTAATTTTTATCCTGTTTTTTCCCATGGGAGGGATTCAAAGCGGCGTACAATGGTTAAAAGTGGCAAAAATTACGTAACATAAAAAATCAACAAAAATTATATAACCATATAAACAAATGACACACTACATAAACTATATATAACAACTTAATACGTTAAGATATTGTACCATTAAAAATTCCTTGACCCCCAGGCCACTGAGTTTATCCATTAAAAAGTTATCCTAGAATCCTAAAACTCCATTTACTTTAGGCTGTGTAAAAGCATTGCGAGGTCCAAAATAGCATTAAACATGTCCATTATCTGTAACTGTCTGGTCAGTTAAAGTGCTGACATTTTTAAAGACCCCCAACAGGTTTATGACCATTGTTTTCTAGACAAAAATATCATGTGTGAATTTTGTACAAAATATGTCTTCAACTGTGAAACAAGATTTTACAGGTTTCAAAGATTGTCTCACTGCAGGACGAACATTGCTAAACTCATTAATTGTTCCCTTTGTGAAGAAAAAATATCGAGAAATAATATCTGTAGTTGGAAAGTGAATCTATTCATAATCTAGTCTAAAGTTAAAGGTCCATAAGAAGAGAGAGCAGGTGCCTTGAAGTTGCCTTCCAACAAGCAGCACTGTGCATTTGCTCCCTGGTCCCAGTCTTCTCTGCTCTGGAAAATACACATTTCTGTGTAAATCACAGGCATTAGTTTTAAATCTGCATCATATATATAAACACACACATACAACACACACACACTCTCTCTCTCTCTCTCTCTCTCTCTGTGTGTGTGTTTGTGTATATATATATATCATACATTTCATTTAAGCAAATCACATACCATTTATTTACTTATTTAGATACTAGATTGCTTTTTGGGTGAAGGAAGGGAACCAACCTGTTCCTTAGTCAAATATAGATTACTGCAACACGCTCTACGTGGGGCTGCTTTTGAAGACTGTTCGGAAGCTTCAATTGGTTCAACGAACAGCAGCCAGATTGATAACAGGAGCGGCACTCAGGGAGCGCACAACTCCTCTGTTGCGCCAGCTCCACTGGCTGCCTGTTTGCTACCGGACACAATTCAAAGTGCTGGCTTTAGCCTTTAAATCCCTAAATGGTTCTGGCCCAGCTTTTCTGTCCGAATGCATCTCTCCCTATGAACCATCCAGATGCTTAAGATCTTCTGGAGAGGCCCTGCTCTCGGCCCTGTCTTCCTTGCTGACCCGACTGGCGGGGACAAGAGACAGGACTTTCTCCCTCGACTATGGAACGCCCTCCCTAGGGACATTAGATCAGCCCCCTCCATCCTAACATTTCGGAAGAAAGTCAAGACCTGGCTGTTTGAGCAGGCTTTTGCAGACGAAATGTAATTATTTAATTGAGACCTTTGGAACGATGACGGTGCAACGAAAACCGATTTCAGTAATGCGATGCTGAGATTTGTATTTATATTTTTAACTGTGATTTTAGCTTTTATATGACTGTTTTATTAAGTGTTATGTATTTTATCTGTGGGCATTCATTGCCATATGTACACCGCCTTGAGTCGCCTTCGGGCTGAGAGGAGTGGTATAGAAATATAATAAATAAATAAATAAATAAATAAATAAATAATGATTCCTTCATCTACTCTCAACAACCACATACCACCTCTCATTTAAACTGCATTCAACTGATAGGTTTGCTTTAGGGTTGCTTTAAGTAAGAAACAACTTCCAGTCACACACAGTAACGAACAATTCACATGGCATTCCTCTTGTTGAGACTACAGTTATTTTCTCCCAGAAATTTGTTTAATGAATTATATAGAAATCCCTCTTTATGTAAGGCAGAGCGCTAATCTGTTTAACTTGTTATAGGAAATGCCATTCCTAGGATTAACCCCAGAATCTTTCTCAGCCTTTCCTGGAAGAAATCTGTGACTCGTTTGAATTACTTGAAGTTGCTTTTCACTGTTTTTCACAGCTCACCTAGAAAGAAATCCATTAGCATTCTCTTGGTACAGCAACCAAGGGGTCTGCAGAAGCGTATAAAATTCTGTTTTCCACTTAGACTTCTGAGTTAGGAAAATTGCAGTGCTATTACTTCATGTTCCCATCTGAAACGGGCACTACTATGCCATTTCCTCACTCCCTGCTGAACTAAAATACCCAACTCAATTGCAGCAATGAGAGTTCTCATAGCCAAGTGGAGACTAGGCACCACTTCAGTTGTGGGAAACTTGTGTGTAGCTTTCAATGTGTGGTGGGTGACATGTTTGATCACTTTTAGTAGATGAACAGAGCAGAACAGAATCGATTGGGGATTCCTAGCAAATGCGTGTGATCAGATTATCATCCAATACATATATTGGTTTCTTATACATGCTTACATGGAACTGATTTCCATGTGTGTATAGAAGGGTCCTCATTATGTCTCCTAGAATATTTATGACTGAATGGCCCTATTGAGGCTATGGTCTTGTATGCCAAGTGCATATGAAGCAGGAATTGGTCTAATGTAGTTAGTCCATATAAGTTATTTGTTCATAAAAATTGGCATTAGATAACCTATATGTCTATTGATGTAAATTATTTATGGCATATGAACAGCCAAAAGGAGGAGGAATGATGATGATGATATGATAACAATAATAGTAGGCAGTGTTATCTTACAATTTACATAAACATTTCTTTCTGGCTACCTGGAATCAATGCTTACTTGACCCAGATAAGTATACAAATGGTTGGTATAAACATTGTCTTGACGACAATGGTCAGTTTTTCACATTTCCTTTCTGGTTCCCAGTTATATTGTTACATTCCCATACTCCCTCCTCTATTCATATGGTGGTTATCCACTCATGGCTTTAGAAAATATCTTTCCACTTGGATTTATCCCCCAATGGCATAGTTAAAATTGGTATTCTTTTCACTTTTATCACTGTACCCACAAGTTTTGCATTTTATGGCTATTCACAGTCTGCTTACAAAGATCTGCTAATAGGTACTTAATTTATCTGAAGAAAGCTTAATCTATGGAAGTTTGTGCTACCAACTTTGTTCGCTTAGTCTCTAAGGTGCTACATGATCCTTTGCATATTATCTGGATAGTTTGTCTGTCCAGTAACCCAGCCTCTTCTTTTGCTTTTGACATATCTTCTCATCTATCAACATATTTTTAATGGTAAAAAGTCTGTCTGGCACTAAAAATGAAATAAATTGAGTCCTTTCTCTAAAAGTAATCCAAAACTAAAGAGCATCTGTTGAAATCCACAAGAGAAAAGAGGGACGTGTCTCAAAATGCTGCAAGATAGTCTTTATTAGTCAAAAACCCTGACATGCTTTGTCCTTAACAGTATCCACAGGTTGAAATACTTGTTCTTTCTTTTTGCAAATGATACGTAGCTATTATTCAACAGCTTGGAACATGTTTCTCTCTTCCTTTTGTCCGCTTCCATGAGTTCTGTTATCACAGGTTGCACCAAGTTCAAATATTCCACATTTTAATATTCAGAGTTAGACTTTCTGTGTCAAATTCCAATGCTAGTTTTTGAAGGTGATATCTATCTTCTGTAACAATCACTTTATGAGATTTTGATGGATTTCAGTACAGAAGAGTCCTGCTGGATGTGACCACCACCATTTTGATGCCCATGTTTCAGTCAAACATTTATTGTATCTGACAAAAACCATTACATGGTGATCAACATATGGGGAGCCCACATGCTCCCTAGCAATGGATATTGAGAGACCTTTGGGGGGGGGGGGATGTAATGATGTTGATTATTTGTGTGTAAATGTTGTGTGACATGTGTTAAAATGTATGTTGTTTTGAATGTTCTATGGTTTGTTTCTGTGGGTGAAACAGAAGGGAGGCATGGCAGAAGCTTAGAAGAGCTGTCGCCATGGCAACCAGGGCTAGAGGCTAGTAGAATGTTCAGGTTTGAATTCTACAGTTGGAAAAGAGCGGGAAGCCAACTGCCAAATGAGAGGGGGAGGAGTTATGTTCTAGTTGAGAGTGTCCTAAGGACTGAAAGAGAACGGTCCAGTGTTAGTGTGTGTCTTAAGGTCTGCTAGTGAGCAGTCCAGTTAAAGGGTATAGAGACCCTAGTTAAAGTTGCAGGGGTTTATAGAGGTTTAGTGGAAACCCTATAATAGGTCCCCATTGTGTTATGTAACAGAAAAAGTTGTGCCTCTAAGGAAGTTTGAAACCAACCAAGATTGTACCCATTTGTGTCAAAATAAATTGTTTGCATCTTAAAAGGAAAACACCTCTCCTGATTCTTTTATTGGTGGTGGCCCTCAAAGTCAGTGGTCAGCCGGATAAATGGTGGCAGCGTGGTCAAGTGGTCACTGAGAAGTTTTAAAACTCCAGTCAGTTAAATGGTGAAGGGGTGAGACAGTACCCTGCCAATAAACGTGAAGTTGCTGAGGTAACTTCGAGGTTTCCTTGGATTGGAGGTCAGCAGTGTGGACATAGAAAGATTGTCCAGTCTGAGGCCGGTCAAGAAGTGGAGTGGTCACATATTGGCGGCAGCGGTGGGATCTTTAAGAGAGGGTCCACCCTGTCCAGCCGGTTGATTTGAACGTAGCTTCACCGCAGGGGAGATAGTATATTTCATAGCCATTATGAGTTGCAGCCACTCAGCTTCAATGAGAGAAACCTCTTTCTCTATGCACTTTCCTCCTGTTAACCACAGTGCCATGTCTTACTAATCTTGTTATTGAGTCAAACTGCCCCAAATATTATAATCTGTCCTCACAGGATGACTAATCTACAAAAAATTGTAATTGGTACCAGATGTCTAATCATAAAGGTTATGCTTTAGTAGACCTACAGTATCTTTTCTTTTAGATGTGATCATAGCATTTTCACAAAATTTCCTGAGTGGTCACACCTACTATGGTGCTGTTTTTCAAAACAAGATCTGGGTAATTCGTATGATTCGGCAACCAAATGTGTGAAAATGGGGCGGGTGACGGGGCTCAAATTAACTTGGCGGCTGATAACAGTGCTTTCAGCTGCTTCGATGTAGAAGTCAAAAACCGGGGGGGGGATTTTCCCTCTTAGCCTTGCCTGAGCCAATCTGAGCAAGAAAGCAGATCACGCGTCTTTTTGCCAAGCTGGCCTATATATACCAGGGTGAGCTTCTCCATTTGCCTGTGGTGTCCTGGCATTTGAGAGAGAGAAATCATGTGCTAACTAGCTCCATGTTCTATCTCAGTGCCATTGCTACTTAGGATCACTTGCTTTTGGACTCAATTCTAATCTTTTCCTTTGGCAATTGCATTAAATTTTCTTAGTTTAGTATCTTTCAGTCCTTTTTAAAACTATTTTTCTGGGGAAGTGACGGTGGACGTGTATTTGGATGAGCTGTGAAAGGGCATTTCTGAAGGTGTTTTTTAAAAAAATATTATTTATTTATTTAAATAAATTATAAATATTTATTATAAATAAATAAATATTTTTAACTTTGGGGGAGGAGGTTAGTGAAGGGAGGGGATAGCCTGATTCCCTTGAGTTCCACAGGAAGAATTCAGTTGGTCCACAGCCCTATCTCTCTTCTTGTTTGTGTATTCTGTCCTGCACCTTTCTCTCTTTCCCCCCATTAAAAATATTACAAAAAGTCTTTTTTCCCATTCATCACTTTGACTGACTCATTTATTCCCCTCCCCTGCCCTACCTTCTGCCTTGTGTGTGTACTCCTGCCCCAGTTCACCTGGCTCTTTCTCTCTCACATGAAGTGTGTGTGTGCTCCTCTCACATAAGAAGCCTGAGCCTATTCTCTCCCCCACCCAATATAAAAAAGTAATAATTATTATTTATTTATTTATTTCAGGATTTTATCCCGCTCTTCTCAACCCCCGAGGGGGGACTCAGAGCGGCTTACAGCAGGCACAATTCGATGCCACATCAACAGCGTAAAACCCCAAACCCCACAACCCATTAAAACATTAAGGCATTAAAATACAATCCCTCAACACATCTACAATCATTCCAATTAAAACAGTATTCAACCCTAGAAACATTGACCCTCTTCCTCCCTCCCATTAAAATTCCGTCTCACATGCTGCCTAGTGCTGGTGAGGGAATGCCTGATCCCAGAGCCAGGATTTCACCTTCTTCCTGAATGTCAGGAGGGATGAGGTGGACCGTATCTCCGTAGGGAGCGCATTCCACAGGCGGGGGGCCACCACCGAGAAGGCCCTGTCCCTCGTCCCCACCAACCGCATCTGAGATGTATAATAATAATAATAAATAATAATAATAATAATATATAATAATAAAACATTGAAAATTTCCTATAAATTGTGGGTTTTGTGGATCTTTATGACAACTGGCAGGAATTATGTCCTGCTGCTGGAGAAAATCTAGGGGATACCTTTTTGGATTTTTAAAAGGAGATTTTATTTCTAGATACTTGAAGAATTTTCTAAAAATCAATGGATGACTGAAACATTCCGAAACTTGGTGGGCTTGCAGTGGTAAATGTGCCCTCCAACTGTGGCCATTTTCATCTTGATAGCCTTGTAATGATGGAAAGGGGAGCCATGTAAGTCCCCCCATGGATCGGATCTTTACCAGTTGCCAGATCAAAAACCAACATTTTGTCCTCCCTCAGGGAGCTCCCAAAAACCAGAACAGGGGCAGCTGAAAATTTGGTACACAGCATGGTATTTATCCAAATTTCTCACCCCTAGTCACACCATAAATTTGTGTTAGAAAATATATTAATGACCATTTTATTTTTACTACCTTTAGTTCCTTTTCAAATGATCCTCACTATGGAATTTGCTATCTTCATAGCTACTTCACACCAGGATAGACATTAAGTACATCTGTCCACCACAATCCCTTTCTTGGATGTTCAAGACTACCTTAGCATTTTTGTTTCCATGGGAATGGCTGTACACTTGCTTACAGTGAACCCCATTTCCAGTTGGATTTATCAAAAAGTACAATAAAACTCAATAAGACTCATGTTTAATTAGATCTATATTGGATTGTACTGTACATCTAGCAACAATTGGAATACAGGTGAGTCACAACCTGCAGGTGGATTTGTGATATTGATTTTGAAGGGAATGTTCTGGTGTATGGGAGGCAGTGGTGTTTGGCAACTTAAACTGACACAATGCTTATTCCCCAAGTAGAAATGTTGAGAGAGAGAGAGAGAGAGAGAGAGAGAGAGAGAGAGAGAGAGAGAGAGAGAGAGAGAGAGAGAGAGAGAGAGAAGCATCAGCTGGACTGACCAGCTGTATTCCTTTATTAAAGACACAACACATCTCATAACATAAGAACAGAAGCAAATCAACCCCTGGGTAGGTTTGCCTCTGATGAGTCACTTACTTATACGTGAGACCGTGAGTTTTAAAATAAATGACAAGGACAGAATAGCCAGAGTGAATAATGAAGCAATTAAAAACCCAGCAAGTCAAAGTCCCTTGGAAATGTGGAAAGAGAATTAAAAGAATCTTTCTCCCTCAGTTGGTGACAGAGAACAGAATACCATCGCACAAGGTACTTTGTTTATGACAAAAGCCGAGGCATTCAATAGGCTCTCGCGTTAACCCAGAAGAAGTAGGCAATTACGCACCTGGTATTACACAGATTTGAGCGCCGTTGCACGGAGCATAAAAACAAATGGTCTTGGAAAGACATTTTCAGCTGTGCCATCATACTGGGGAAAGAGCTTCTTTCTTTTTCAGAATGCAAGTTTAGAGAAAAGCAGAGGAGAAATCAAGGGTGTATTTATTGGGGAGTGGGGGCAAAATGAGAATTCTACTACCGCAAAGAAATGTTCATTCAGTCTCTAAATTTCTAACATTGCAAAACTTCAGTTTGGCATTGAGAAATACAATCCAAAAGAAAAGGGAAGGCACATTTTTAAAAAATGGAATATAAAATGCCTTGGCCCAACTTACGGGCGAGGCTGTTGCAGTGTGGGGCACCTTTCTGCCAGTCATGGCACCTGCAAGAGGCTTTTTCCTCACAGAAACCACCTGCATGGTGGGAAAGTTTCCCACCATCTGGCCAGCTGGCTTATCGGCGGCAGGTCCTGCCCCGTCTTCGGATTGGCTGGGGCCTGCCTCCTTCCTTGCCTAGCAGCCTATTGAAGGTGCCCTGGGCCTTTGCAAGCACAGTGCCTGCTTCAGTTGATCCATTCCACCCACCCTGCATGTTTGTTATGTTTTTGGTTCTTGTTAGCTTGTCACAACTTTTAAGTTGGTGTCTAGTATGGACCCTGGATTTGGCTTGCTTATCTCCCCTCCTATCGGAAGGGGAGGGGGGTGTCCAGTAGTTACCAGGGGTGCTGTGTTAATGTTAGTCTGGTATTGCACCAGCAGTATCCTGTCATGTGAAGCAGTATTGGTCAGCAGTGGACTGCCCGATCCTGATCCAGGACCCATGCATCGCAGCCAACCCTTGCTTCTGTAATCAATAACCAAGTTGTGGCCAATGTTTATCTCAACTCTGTGTATGTGTCACCTTTGGTTCTGCTGGTGGGAGGTGTGTCGCCCATGCACACACAACACAGCCAGTAGAAGAATTCTAGGTATGAAAGATTTTCAGTGTTTCATTTCTCTACAATGCTCGAAGTTTGGAAACTGAAGAAAAAATTAATGGGGTGAAAATACTTATTTTAGGGGAGGCAAACCCTTCACACACCCCAGCTTCTTATCTGTACCCAGTAAGATGGTGCCAGGAAGTGTTGAAAATACAGCACCGTCAAGCTTTGAAAGTATACTTATGAGAAATTTAAGGAGTTCATTTGAGGCTCTTGTGTGAACAGAGTGATGAGAAGTGCCAACTAAACTTGCCTCCCTGCAGCTGAGTACTTCAAAGCAAAGCCATTTTTCATTATTTCTTCCAAGCAAAATATTGGAAGTAGTGCTGGGGAGGGATGAAAGCAGGAACAAAAAGCACAAATGCCCCTCTTATCAAAAGGCACATGGGACAAAAACGAGCATTAGACTGAGCCAGAGCTAATGGTTTATTTATATATTTATTTTATTGACTTCTATCCTGGGACTCAAAGTGGCTTGCAGAATAGTAACATCAATATTATTATTTTATATCAAAATTATATAATCTGTACAATTTAAACCATATAAAAATCCATTGAAAGATAGAGTATTAAAACAAAACAGTTCATAATTAAAAGAGCATTATTGTCAGTTCCAAAAAGGCTGTTAGAGTCAGAAAGTGTTCAATTGCTGGTAGAAAAAGAGTAAGGAGAGCAAGAACAGTTCTCCATGGGGAGAGAGTCCTAAAGCTTGGGAACAACCAAAAATAAGGCTCTTTCATTTATTCCCACAAAACATGATCTGGAAAGATGCGTGGCTGACAGAAAGGCTTTCACCTGTTGATCTGAGAGTTTGAGAAGGCTCATGCTGGTCCTTCGTGAATGAAGGTTCATTTTGCTGTGCTTCTGTTTCCTATAGTACTAACATATTTCTAAAACCATAGTTAGGAGAGGCGAAATAGTTGATATTATCAAAGCTCTTCCAACATCAGACCTTTTAAGGCAAGCCACCTATTGTTTTCAAGCCCTTCATACCATAGTCAGCCAAAATGTGTTGGCAACTGGCATAGGGCCACTGCAGGAGAAATAGTCTTATTTGGCTCAGCAATAACAGCAATATTTTTTTTTAAAAAAATCCTTTTTCCACACCTGTCAAATGTGGAACCACTACAAAGGGATCTGCTGAGTTTTGGGATGACAATTTTGTCAGTCTAAGAAATTATATAATCTATATATATAAAAAGAGACGGTCCGTTTTTGACGCTCATAGACAAAGAAACTACACGTCTCAGAAACACGATACTTGACAACAGTCACAAACATACCTGCAGGAACATTCGTGGTGCAAAAAACCGGACCTAGATCCCCCACAACACTCCCAAACACGACCCCCTCAAAACTGACAGCGCCCCTCCCACCCCGCCCTCTCCGCTGCCAGCGCGACCGTTTCGAACATTCGCACAGACAGCCCGAACAACATTAACTCCACAGGGAGCCACGCGCCCCGCTCAAAGCCTAACCGCACGATCCCCTCACCCCCTTCAAAACCTCCTAAACAAAACACACACACATAAGCACATGGCTCCCAAAAAGCCGCTCCTATGCACACTCCTATTCCAACACACAGACGCGCCGCAACCCCCCCAAACTTCCAACACACACACACGCGCGCGCCGCAACCCCCCCAACTTCCAGCACACACGTGCGCCACAACCCCCCCACCTTCCAACACACACACACGCGCCGCAACCCCCACCTTCCAACACACACGTGCGCCACAAACCACCCCCACCTTCCAACACATACGCACGCCGCAACCCCCCCAACCTTCCAACACACACACGTGCGCCGCAAAAACACCCCCAACCTTCAAGCACACACACACACGCCGCAAACACCCCCACCATCCAACACACACACGTGCGCCGCAAACACCCCCACCATCCAACACACACACGTGCGCCGCAAAACACCCCCCCAACCTTCCAACACACACACACGCGCGCCGCAAACCCCCCCACCATCCAACACACACGTGCGCCGCAAAAACACCCCCCAACCCTCAAGTACACACATACACCACCAACCCCCCACCATCCAACACACACACGTGCGCCGCAAAAACACCCCCACACACACCAGGCCCCCTCCCTACCAATAGCATTCATACCACATTCCACCCACACTTCCATATCCACTACACACTTCTCCTCACCTCCTTTCCACACTGTACAATCCACACACACGCCCCTCGCAACACCAGACACTCACAAACTTCACTTACCTTCCACTCCAAACTTCCCTCAACACGTTCAGCCGGCACCATCTTGCCACCAACCATCCTACTACACTTCCCAGGACCCATTTCACCAAAACACAGACACCGCGCATGCGCCTAAAAAAAAAACCCCAATCACCCAAAAACTACATTTTCCAGAACACTTTGCAACAACAGACGACCACCACGCATGCGCACATCCATACATTTAAAAAATACACCCGCGAAACCGCCTGACCCCTTCCCAGCTACAAAAACCCTGCCTCCTACACATACACACACAAAACCCACTAACAAGCATTCCAACACCCACACAAAATCCCCAAACACAAAACATTGCCTTACCTTGCACACCAAAGACACCAAACACACTCAGCCGGCGCCATCTTCCCTCCTATCATCCCTACTTCCCTCCTGCAATGCAAAACTACAGTTCCCAGGACACAGCTGTACCTATTACTCTACTTATATTTCCATACTTCGAAACTGATAGGTTGGCAGAAGCTGGGGCTAATGCTGGGAACTCACCCCACTTCCTGGATTCCATTAGAATTCAGGAGAGGGGGGGGGGCTCATTTCTAACCCTACCACCAGGCATTCCTCATACATGCCTCCAAGTTCCTCTAGCCGCCATGACTGCCTGCATGGACCACCGTTACCTACCCAACACAGCTGTACCTATTACTCTACTTATATTTCCATACTTCCAAACTGATAGCAGTGAGTTATTTCACTAATATAAGTACTAAACATAGAAGACATACTTATTTTTTATGCTACTAACAATACTATTTAAACTAGGCAGACATTCTTAGAGCACCAGAGCACCAGACTACGCCACAGCAACGCGTGGCCGGGTACAGCTAGTAACCACTAAAAATAACTGAGAAGCTCTACAATGTTGTTTCAGGGAACTCCCCACTCTGAAATATCTACTTCCCTTAAATCATCTGAAAAGTGACTGGAAGTGAATCTTTATCATTTCTAATCACTCAAAATGGCAGCTCTGAGAAGATACTTCAATCGTTTGTAGCTCCAGAAGAGCTGAAAATGCAATGGTACAGTCATCTAGGCTTTAGCAGGCACCCATTCCATATTTACCTATAAACAGCAGCTGAACATAAGATGCAGGTTTATAGGTTTGGCTCCAAAAATGTGTTCAGTAAAAGATTTCTTGGGGGGATCACCAGTTCCAAGAATAATTCATCCCTCTATATATCGTCATACTTGTTTTGAGAACCTCCACCTCGTTTTCTTGTCCTCCTCCAGACTCCATTAGCACAATTTTTACAAGAGAGAAAGAGAGAAGCTAAATCATCTTCAACTAAGGTAATAATCTGAATCTGTTCTATTCTGGGCAGGATCCAGATTTCACCTTCCACAGTCCACTTTGGGGAAGATAAATAATGTTGTTTTGCAGTGAGTGTCACTGGACTAACCCAATGCCATATAACAGTCTTCTTTTGTGTGAATTCATTGTATTTATGCATTTCTTCTACACTCCTGTGCAAAGTTACCTGGAAGTAAGTATAGTTAAAGCAATATTAACTTATGGGTGTGAGAGTTGGACCATAAGGAAGGCTGAGCGAAGGAAGATGGGTGCTTTTGAACAGTGGTGTTGGAGGAAAGTTCTGAGAGTGCCTTGGATCATGAGAAGATCCAACCAGTTCATACTTCAGGAAATAATGCCCGACTTCATTGGAAGGAAGGATATTAGAGGCAAAGATGTAGTACTTTGGCCACATCATGAGAAGACAGGAAAGCTTAGAGAAGACAATGATGCTGGGGAAAAGGGAAGGAAAAAGGAAGAGGGGCCTACCAAGGGCAAGATGGATGGATGGTATCCTTGAAGTGACTGGGGGGGGGGGGGGAGCCAATAGGGAGCTCTGGTGTGGGCTTGTCCATGAAGTCACAAAGAGTAGGAAGTGACTGAATGAATAAACAACAACAAGTATGGGGAATGTGTTGGCTTACATATCTGGATTTTATCACTATGGCAATGTGGATTTTTAATGACTTATCAAGCATTTTGGAGACCATTTGAGTTACATGTTTAGTGAACTCACACATACTAAAGGCTTTAGGAAATTGTCAAATTGACTTGTTCTAAAAATTTCCTCAAGAATTTAGTGTGTGTACATTCATGATTACACATGTAACCAATGGTCTCCACAACTTTTGATGATAGAAACAAATAGCTTAGATCTGTGATCCTAAGGTTCTAAAATCCCAGGCTTTACTTGCACAGTCCTTTTCAGCAACCGAGATCCGTAGTCTCTAGCTGAGAAAGAAATTGACATGCTTTAGTTTGTGTCTCTAAATGCCTGCAGGAGAAACTGTCAAAAAACTGTTTTCATTTGCCTGCTACAATACATACAAGAGAAAGACAGAGAAAAGGAAGGGTGTAGCTGGATACAGGCTGTTTCCAAACAATTACACGTTTGTGTGGAGTTTGCATTTCTCAAATTTGTGAACAGAATACAGAGGTGACACTTTTTTTAAAGTGGCTCCCTGGAATGTAGACTGAGTGGCAATGCTCACTTTGAAGATGGTGCGACTAGTTCCACCATTAACAGTGGTGCTGTGGAGTCAGAACTTATAAGGTCAAAGCCTTGGAACATTTTAACAGTAGAGACTATGATGCTATCTGCTATCCACCCATCTCAGACTCTTTGTTCTCTGTAGTTTGACTTCAATCCTCACAATAGCTGGTGGAGGAGTATCAGAAGAATATCAGAAGAAGGTATTGTTGTGCCCTATTCTGAGGTGGCTTGGTCTTGAGTGAGAGCTATTAGTTTTATTAAAAAGTTACAGTTGATAGAGGTAAAATATGGCAATAGGATGGTAAATTGAATAACAAATAGATCAAGTGTCGGCAACTGCCTGTGACCTTTGTAGACTGGATCCACCCCAATCATCAAATCATTTTGGTCCCTTTCCACCCTGATAGTCTAGGTACCTCAAAGAGCTGCATAATACTGCTGCTCACTTCATTCAGTTCCTTCATCTTTTCAATGAAATAACCTCAGTTCTCTAGTTCTAATTTCCCAATTCACTGATTAATGATTTAGTCCACAGGCACCCTCCCCAATCTGTTGCATGGACCTCCAAACACTGTTGTCCTTGTCTTTTAGACAAACTAACTAATGCTGTTGACCTAAGAGTTAATACCCGTGCTAATTGACTTTGCTTGGTATAGTACAGAAATGTGAATTAGCTTCTTAATCTGTTGGGGATTCAGAAAAATAGTACTGTGCTCTAAAGTACACTGGGGGAATATTTCTGTGTTCTACAATCTGTTCTCTCATCTTTAACAAAAAAATCAGCACATCGAACAGGCTTTTGGAATGTTAACCTATAACATACCCCTTATCTTGACAGTCAGTTATCATGAGAAATAGCTTATATTAGCATATAGCATATAGCAATACAGTTAGTCTTGATTTTGGCACCCATTGATTCATCCATAAACAGTTTTATTTTTTAAAGTAATCCCAAAAACAAACCTTGATTTTGCCATTTCGTATAAGGGACACAATTTTACTACACTGTATATAAAAGGACTTGCTATCCATGGGGACCCTGGAACCACACCTCACTGGTTATCAAGGCCCCATGATATAATTTAATTAATATATTGTTTGTTTGCTCTATAAAACCAGTGTTCCTGCATTCTCAACTGCATTAGATGATATAATATACAAGGGCTGAATGAAAAGTAATGCCTCCACCTTCGTAATTCCTCAACAGATGGCAGTATTGGTATGCGGCAGGTACTGGCTTGTTCAGTAGACTCTCCTCTACAGTTCCATTTTGGCAGGAAGCCTTAGCATTGAATGGTTGTCTTGTTAAAGTGTGAAGTATGGAACCCTGTGCAGACGCTCGGTCAATGCGACTTATGCAAAGTCATTGAATTCTTGGCAGCAAAAGGTGTCACCCCAAAGAAGATTAATCAGAGAATGCAAGCTGTTTATGGTGATTGTGTTAATGTGAGTACTGTGCCTCATTGGGCGAATAAGTTTAAAGATGTTGAGGTGGGAATATCTGACTTGCATGACTAACAAAGAGTTGGACGTCCTGTGACAGCAACCAAATTTCACAAGCAAAAGGTTGACAGATTGATTCAGGACAATCGTCGTATCACTCAGAGATAAATTTCAAGCATAATTGGCATTTCACAAGAACATGTGGGTCACATTATTACTTTGCTGGGCTATCATAAGATCTGTGCATTATGGGTACCCTGGATGCTGATGCCTGAAATGAAAGCGCACAGACTTCTTCCATGATGGCTTCAGAAAACTTGTTCATCATTGGCAGAAATGTATCCAATTGTCTGGAGATTATGTGGGAAAGTCAGTAGTGGTAGTTAAAGAGCACATGCTAAGGATTATTTCTGCGTTTGATTTATTAAAATATTCCCATCCAAACCCAAGGAACAAATGTGGAGGCATTACTTTTCATTCAACCCTCGTAGCATCCTTTTTAAAAACTGATTTTTGCCTCCATTCCTCTAATACTACAACATTCCTATTGGTCTAGTTTCCAATTCAGTAGTTTACTGCATTTTTTAAAATAAAAAATACAACTTTAAAGTACTCTGACAACAGTTACAAACAAATCAAGTGATGGTGCGTAGCTCCTACCGTATGTTAGTGGGAAAGTGAATCTGGTTGAAGGATTTGGTTCAGACTTTAAGGGAGCTATCCATGGTGCTTACTCCTTTCACCAGAATAAGAACATAAGAACATAAGAACATAAGAAGAGCCATGCTGAATCGGGCCTCAGCCCATCTAGTCCAGCATTCTGTGTCACACAGTGGCCCACCAGTTGTACACGGGGATCTCGAGCAGAAGGGAGGGCAGAACCCTCACCTGCTCCCGACCCCCCACAACCAGTACCCAGGGAAAATCCTGCCTGCCTCCATCAACACAGAGGTGGCACTTGGATGTCCATTTCAGTAGCTACTGATTCCCTTGGTATCCATGAATCTGTCTAATCCTGCCTTGAAGCTGTCCAGGCTGACCGCTGTCACAACCTCCTCTGGAAGTGAGTTCCATAACCCAATGACCCTCTGGGTGAAGAAATATTTCCCTTTATTAGTCCTAACTTTCCTACCTTGGAGCTTCAGGGAGTGCCCTCTAGTCCTAGTGTTGTGTGACAGAGAAAATATTTTTTCTTTATTCACCTTTTCTATCCCATGCATGATTTTATACACTTCGATCAAGTCACCTCTTAAACGCCGTCTTTCAAGGCTGAAAAGACCAAGGCGTTGCAACCTGGTTTCATAAGGGAGCTGCTCCATCCCTTGGATCATTCTTGTTGCCCTTTTCTGTACCTTTTCCAGTTCCGTTATATCCTTCTTAAGGTGCGGAGACCAGAATTGTACACAGTACTCCAAATGTGGCCTTACCATAGATTTGTAGAGAGGCAATACAACATTTGCTGACCTATTTTCGATTCCCTTCCTGATCATGCCAAGCATAGAATTTGCTTTTTCGCTGCTGCTGCGCACTGGGTTGACATCTTCATTGAGCTGTCCACCAAAACCCCAAGATCCCTTTCCTGGTTTGTCTCGGAAAGCTTTGACCCCATCAATTGGTAGGTGTAGTTGGGGTTCTTTGCCCCGATGTGCATGACTTTACACTTGTTTAGGTTAAAATGCATTTGCCACTTTGTTGCCCATTCACTCAATTTCGAGAGATCTTTCTGGAGCTCTTTACAATCAGTTTCATTTTTAACTACCCTGAACAATTTAGTGTCGTCTGCAAACTTTGCTACCTCAGAATTCACTCCTACATCCAGGTCATTAATGAATAAATTAAAAAGTAACGGACCCAAAACTGAACCTTGGGGTACGCCACTTCTCACCTCTTTCCACCCAGAGAAATGTCCGTTTATTACCACCCTTTGTTTCCTACAGTTTAGCCAGGTTCCAATCCAGGACAAGACCTGTCCTCTGATTCCATGGCTGAATAGGGCAGGGCTTTGAGTAACTCTTTACAAATCAGTAACTGTTGATAATACTAAGATATATTCATCTTGTCTGATCCTTTGACTTGTTTTGCATTCTTATTATACTATGAATCTTTTGCACTTAATAGGAACAGACAGCATCCCCAGGCAACCTCTACTGCATATATGATCTAGCAAATGACGTTGGTGTATTCATATTTCCATATTGTCATAAAACCAGTTTGCCACAACTCACTACCCCCACTTTTTTGATGAGAAGAGATTGGGTACATCAGTATATCTATATTTATATCTATCTATGTCTATGTCTATATACACATACACACAGAGTTATATGCAAGTATGGTTACAGTGGAAATGAACAGATGAATTGATTTGGCTCAAAATGGCACATTTCTCCAGCCTTAAGATGCATACAACTTGGTCTCAACCCTTTCCTAGCTTTTTTTGTCTTTCTGCAGAGATTTCTCAAAGTGTAGGACAGTAGCCTGAAGGTTCAAAATGAAAATGCAACAAATGACATTTTTCCTGTTCAAATGTTCTTTGGCTCATTTAATGACTTCAGCTATAATGATACTGTGATAAAACTCTTGCTAATCTGAGTAGTAAGGATCTTACTGGCTAGGGGGATAAATTGCATTGTTCCTAACAAGACTTTAATAGGAACAACCGTTCTGGTTTATTGCAAACATTTTGGTTAAAATCTAATCTTATTTGCCTGTTTACTGAATAAAGCATGATTTGATTCTTGTTTCATTTTTTGAATGCATATGAAATGGCTGGGAGAGTAGAAAGTAGTCATTCAAAGAAGACTGCTACAGGAATTTATCTGAAATAAGTATACATAGCACCAGCTTGTCATGTATATCAGCATAGCTTCTTTTGTAATTTTCATTTTTTACTTTTCAACAAATATGTTTAGCTTTGATGTTATGTGCCTTCAAGTTGAACCTGTCTCATGGTGTCAGGGTTTGTTCAGAGGGCATTAACCATTGGTTTTCTAATAGCCTGATAGTGTTTGACTTGCCCGCAGTTACCTAGTGAATTCCTAATGGCTAAGGAAAGCCCTTTCTACACTGCCATATAAAAACTGGATTATGTGGCAGTATATATTTAGATAATCCAGTTCAAAGCAGATAATGTGGATTATTTGTTTTGACAATCTGGGTTTTATATGGCAGTACAGCAGGGTCCCGAGAATCTCCTAGAGTCCTAGTACAACATTCAAACTGCTATAGCAGTTGACTGCCTGTGAATATCTAATGATGAATTTTAAACACATCATGTTGTAAAGAATTCTGTACATCTGTTTATTTAATTATTTTCTCAAAGCGTTAATCCTTTCTTGATCTTCTGAAGCGTATCAGCTATTTTTGAATGTATGTTTGGCAAAGTATTTGTATTCCCAAAATACCAGTTGAGTATTATCCAAAATGCTTGGAACCAGAAATGTTTTGTATTTTGGAATATTTGCCCATACATAATGGGATATTTTCAAGACGGGATCCAATATGAAATTAATTTATGTTTCATGTATTCATATATACCTTCTACAAATAGCCTGAAAATAATTTTATACACAATATTTTAAAATTAAATTAAAATTAAAACTATTTTGTGCATTGAAGGAAGTTTGTGTACCCAAACCACCAGAAAGTCAGGGGGTCCCTGTCTCAATCACCCTTATGGATAATTTTGGATTTTAAAGCATTTCAGATTTCAGATTTCCGTATAAGCAATACTCAGTCTGTACTGTGAATACCGCCTAAATTCTTATATCCAGGGGTTTACTAATAAGGGCAAATTTATGTCTAGTAATCAGCTTCTCTCAAGAAACGAAAGTGTTCTGGCCACCATGAGAAAACAGTGAGTTTGGACACAGCATGGCTGGCATTGTCCTGATTGAAGAAGGTGAGACTCTTCCATAGACAATGGTCATTGACTGTAAGTGTCATTGTGTGTCTCTTTCTCATCCTTTCCTGTGGCTTCTTCCCAATTTCTCCTCGTTTCCTCTTTGTGCTTTTGTACAATCTAGTTTTCTGTTCCAGCAGTGTGATGCAGCTGCCTTCTGGCCTATTCATGAGCAATAAATATTTTTGTCTTTTTGGCAACACTTGTATAACTTACGTTGCCAGTAGAGTATTATTTTACTTTGGAAGAAAAAGTCATCCAAACCTTGTCCTCTTGCAGAAAGTCACAGTTCTTCAATGCATAACGAGACTGGGGAAGGTTTTATTTTTATCCCAGTGGGCCTTTTATCATTGCAGGAGTAGAGACAGTATTGAGGGATGGCAGAGAGCGGCTATCAAGAACTCTCAGAGGAAAACAGTGCTGAGAGGAAAGTGGCATTCTTGGTAGCATCAATAGGCAATGTTGCCAACAGAAGGACAAAAGGTTTCCAGTTGGCTGAGGTTATTATATTTCTAATTGTTCTGTTCCTTCATTGTTTCAGTGACTTCTCTTGTGTTTTGATTTCTGCATGACTTCCCATGTTACTGCATCAGGCGTAACAACTTGTAAGGCAGCCCATTCCCCATGTATTATCCTGACTCCTTCGGGATAAGTGGGGGCTTATTTTTCTCTTTCTGTCTGTGCACTTCACATGCTTAATGGGTCATTTGGGTTGTTCATGACAGACACCCACACAAATTCTATCTTTTTGCATAATTGTCAAACAGTAAGTGCAGTTTGTCACTGCAGGGCAGGACATCCTATTCAATGAAAATGTCATTGCAAAATCATAGTTAAGAGCACATGGATTGATTCTACATTTTTAAAAAAATGTGGACAGGATAACTCCATTCTTGTTGATAATAGATCACCATAAGCTTTAAATATAAAAAATAGAGAAAATATAAAGAACACAACCACCAATGGTTTCAAAATGAAACCTAAATAACATTCCTGTAGAATTCGAAGATCATGTTAATATATTTGCACTATTAAACTTAATTGACCCGGAGGTAAAAGAACTCTGGACTGAAGTTCCTTATTGGTGACATTTTCAGGAAGAAATGCAAAATAGTATTATCTGCATCCAAAAAGAAAGAGATGTCTCAATGGATGAGAGATTAAACTCCTCAAGCAGTTAAGGACAGGCAATAAACAAATGTAAAAAGTGAAAGAAATAGAGTCAGAACCCTGAATAAAACTGTTCAGTGGCTTGTGTGGGACAAGAAAAACTTCTATACTAGTCAAGGCAGAGAGACAAAACATGATAACAAAAAAGGAAGAATAAGAGGCCTCTTCCACAAGATTCAAAAAATCAAAGGGGAATTTAAACCAAGAGTGGGGATGCTCTGTGACCAGCAAGGGAACCAGGAATAACAAAACAAAAAAGGACAATGGAAACAATACACTGAAGAAATCTATGAAAAACATATAAGAGATATAATATAAAGAATATAAAGAATCACATATAAAGAATCACATATTCATTCAAGGAAGAACAATTTGATGATGAAACTACAGTTTTAGAAAGTGTTGTGGAAACTTCACTCAGAGCACCTGGGAGATGCTTTCAGAACACCAGGAGCAGATGGCATACAAATAGAGGTGCTGAAACAGAATCTACACCAGTTCTAACTAAATCTGTCAACAAATATGGAAAACACTTCAATGGGGTCTAGTAAAGCTAGTATTGCCTTGTTTGTTTAATTTGTATGTTAAACATATCACGAATGGCTTTCCAATAACTTTGAACCATAGGTTTTTTAAATTGCAATTTCCAGTGTGAGAGGGTACATCAGAGTACAGAAAAACATTTAGACAAAGAGTGACATTAGACATACAGACATACAGATTCTATACAACTACATTGGATTTACAATTACCAAACAAACAAAGGGGAATTACATTTTCACGCACCATTCACACACATGTACATGCATCCATCCACATGCATACAAATATTACCATATCCTTTTCTCCCTCTTTGGAGAAGCACCTGTTAGGCCAGACCCTGCTTTCCTGCAGACTGCCAACGCATAGTTCCAAAACTTCCATAACTTCATAACTTCAAAATGCCAAAATGCATCTTTTCCCTTAGCACAATACCAAAGACCAGATCTCTGTTTTCCATACAGCAAAACCTGACTCTCTGCACAAAATCTAAGACTCCAAGGCACACTTCTTCCTCTTCCCTTCAGAAAGAAGGCCAAAGTGACCAGAATCATGCTTTCCCATAGCATATCTGGCACTGTCCTTCACATGGACCAGAGAGGTGGGTGAACCAGACTCCTCAGGTTGGTCACACTTTGAGCATTATTAGACTGAGTCCTTTATAGGAATATTCTGCTGATGTAGTCCCAAAGTTGTAAATTAATGATAGACGTCTTCCATCCTGGATCCATCTCAGTTTCCTGGCCACATGTTGATCTTCTTGATGGGTGTTGATATTATGTTGACTTTCTTCTTAACATAAGGAGTGTTGCAAACATTTATCTTAACTTGAAAGAACCATGTCACATTTCTTATCAGCAGGTTGTAATCACAGTCTGGCAAGCAGGTAGTTAGTCATTGCAGGCCTTAATATTTTGCTGGTGCTTCCAAAAGTATTAACTCATCCATACATCCTTCCGTTCTTCCATTCATACCCACACATCATATTAAATTCATATTTGTCAAATCTGCACATTGAATTTCTTGTGACATATCATGGGGGAAGCAGAATTAGACTCGGAGGAAGGAGGCATGAAAATTGGAGAAAGAAACATCAACATTTAAAGGTATGTAGATGACACCTTACTACTAGAAAAAAATTGCAAAGACTCCTGAAGATTCCTGAAGAATATCCAAGAACAACATCAAAGGGAAATATGCAGTTAAACAGGAAGAAAAGAAAACAAAAAAAGAATGGCCATAAGTGAATTACGTAACTGTAAAGCAGATAATGAAGACATTGAAATTCAAGATTTGTACAACTGTATTAATCAGAATGGATGCTACATACAATAAATTAGAAGAAGACTAGGACTTGGAAGGACAACTATGAAGGAACTAGACAAGAAACTCAAATGCAAAGATATATAATTAAATTAATATTCTAATTTCTATGGGTGATTTTGAAACAGTCAACA